>CM042843.1:18229513-18244105 GCA_023653725.1 Bungarus multicinctus
TCTGTCAGAAAAATCTGGTGTTGTTTTTTTTTTTAATTTTTATTATTAGTTTGGACAGCGTTGGCAAAATCCAGTCCCTTCCCTTCATGGTTGCCATCTAGTGGGACCTAAAAAAAATCATTTTTCACAGCATTATTGGCAGCCAAATGTCAAGGCAAAGAGAAGTTATGTATGACAACTGGAGGGTCTTGAATGAAAACAGAAAGCGGAGTCAAGCCACGGGGGGAATCTAAACTCCGCTAGTACAGTTCGATGGAAGGTCTTGTATCTGGCGAGCTGGGCCTGGCTTGAGCCAGGACAATAGTACAATAAAACGTAACCACGACTGTACGGAGGAGCCGCTGTCGGCCGGTGTGAATCGGATTCTAGGCTTCAACGTTTGCGTTTTTCAAACAGCTTTAAAGCTAATTGTGCTGGGAAATTGTGCTCGAGGCAGCCAAGCGAAGGGCTGATGCAAACAGGAGAACAGCGTGTCCAACGCACACATCCCAGGGACACACAGAGACACCCACGAGCCCAATGGAGCCAAATCCATCGGGAATGCTTGGCTGTTACACAGGCAACCCTCGACTCACAAGTATTAAAAGTAAGAACTACAACGACCTTCTTCTTTCTTCTTCTTCTTCTTCTTCTTCTTCTTCTTCTTTTCTTCTTCTTCTTCTTCTTCTCCCCTTTCTTCTTCTTCTTCTTCCCTCCCTCTCCTCCTAATCTTCCTCCCCTCCTCCTTTTCCTCTCCTCCTTCTCCTCCTCCCGTCCTCCTCTTCCTCTCCTCCTCCTCTTCTCCCCTCCTCCTCTCCTTCTCCTTCTCCTCCCGCTCTTTCTCCTCCTCTCCTCCCCCTCGCCTTCCTCCCCCCCTCCTCTTCCCCTTCATCCCTCCCTCCTTCTTCTCCTCCCCTCCCCCTACCTTTCTCCTCCTCTTCTTCTTCCCTCCTTCCTCCTCTCCCTCCTCCCTCCTCTTCCTCCTTCTCCTCCTCTCTCCCTCCCTCTTCCTCCTCCTCTCTCTCCTCCCCCTCCTTCCTCTTCCTCCTTCTGTCCTCCTCTTCCTCTCCTCCTTCCTCTCTTCTCTCCTCCTCTCTCCTCCTCTCCTCTCCTCCTTCTTCCTCCTCTCCTCCTTCCTCCTCCTCCTCCGCTCCTTCCTCCTCCTCCCTCCTCCTCTCTTCCTCTCTCCCTCCCCCTCCCTCTTCCTCCTTCCTCCTCCTCTCCTCCTCCTCCTTCCTCCTCTCCTCCTTCTTCCTCCTCCCCTCCCCTCCTTCTCTTCCTCCTCCTCCTTCTCTCCTCTTCTTCCTCTCTTCCTTCTCCTCCTCTTCTCCTCTCCCCCCCCTCCTCTCCTCTCCTCCTTTTCCTCCTCTTCCTCTCCTCCTCTTTTCCTCCCCTCCCCCTCCTTCTCTTCCTCTTCCTCCTTCTCTCCTTTTCTTCCTCTCTCCTCCTCCTCCTCCTCCTCCTCTTCCTCCTCCTCCTCCTCCCCCCCCTCCTCCTCCTCTTCTCCCCTCCTCTCCTCCTCCTCCTCCTCCATCCTATCAACTCAAGACAGCTATCATAATATTCCTTCCTCCTGTTTTCCCCACAACCACAGCTGACCGAGAGTCGCTCAGCTGGCTGGGAGGCCTAGAACTCACCGTCTCCTGGTTTCCAGCCCAGTCCCTTCACCGCTACTATCAGGCGGGGCTTCTAACCAGCTCCATGGATTAAAGCGGTGGAGTTGTGTCTCCCCGTTGAGAGCTCTGCTAATCAGAAGGGTTCCTCGCCAGCCTCTGACCTCTACCCCCTGCCCTTTTCTTGCTTTCTTCCATCCTCAAGGTGGGAAGACTCGGCCCCAGGGTGTGTCTTATTTTCCGCTGGCTCACGGGCACCGGAATCCCTTCCAGCCTTCTGCTAACCTGTCACTCAGTTCATCAGAACGGATCTTTCCCTGTGTGTTTGGCAGGCTGGCCCTGGCAGGGAGGGGCACAGCTGCTGGGTCATTGATTGGGCCTACGGAGCTGGCACATCAAAACATCCAGGTGCAAATGCAAAAAAAGAAAGAGCAGCCATTGTCTCTCTGTTTCTCGGTATCTGAATCTCTCTCTCTCTCTCTCTCTCTTGCACGTCACAAGCTTGTTTGGTGAAGATTTATTTCAGAGCAAGTAGGGAAATTTTGGCTTACAGGGACCTGCTTCCTCCCCAGGATTCCCCCCCTTAGAACTGAAGAAATAAGCGGGTTTGTAAAGTAATTGTCAGCCCAACAAAATAGACCAGCCTAAGAAACGATCCTCATTGGCCAGGAGTACTTTGACTGTAATATGTCTATGGAGATTCTTCAGTCATCCAGGTTATGGTTGTTGTCCCAAAGGTGCTTTTGCAAGAAACTTTGCAGCTGGACTTCCTTAGCTTTTTGCTGGAAGACGTTTCGCTTCTCATCCAAGAAGCTTCTTCAGTTCATTTCAGAAGCTTCTTCAGTTCATTTCAGAACTGAAGAAGCTTCTTGGATGAGAAGCGAAACGTCTTCAAACAAAAAGCCAAGGAAGTCCAGTTGCCTCTTGAAAAAGCACCTTTGGGTTCTACTGTAACAGTAATAGTAATAAAATTTGCAAGTCTGAAGAATCTTCCTTCCTTCCTTCCTTCCTTCCTTCCTTCCTTCCTTCCTTCCTTCCTTCCTTCCTTATTTTCATTTCCTTCCTTTTCATTTTTCTCCCTTTCCTTTCCTTTCCCTTCCTTTCCTTTCCTTTCCTTTCCTTTCCCTTCCTTTCCTTTTGCTCCCTTTCTTTCTTTCTTTCTTTCTTTCTTTCTTTCTTTCTTTCTTTCTTTCTTTCTTTCTTTCTTTCTTTCTTTCTTTCTTTCTTTCTTTCTTTCTTTCTTTCTTTCTTTCTTTCTTTCTTTCTTTCTTTCCCTTTCTTGGAATAGCTATCTGAGAGCTTTTCTTGGCTTGGACTCAAGGCCCTCTTATCTGACTGTTGCCTTGGTAACCTGCTCTTAATCTTCTCCTTCAAGGCCTTTCCCTATTCCCTCTGGGGTGATCAAGGTGTCAAGAGAAGAGATATATGTGGCTTCAGAGTTGAACCTTGGAGTCTTTGGGGCTTCTCTGAGTTTGTTCAGGCAGCCCCAAGGACTCCACAATCAAGGGGTCTCACTCCCCTGTGCTAACCAAGAACCAAATACACACCGTACAGGATACAATCTGCCCAAATCTGATGTGAGCTGAGCAAGGGTCAATATTATTAAACCAATGCAACACAAACCACCAAGATCCAGAAAAGCAGAGAGAAGAAAATAATAATCAAAAAATCTGTTGTCATAAAACAGCTAAAGCTTTCCTGGATCCTGTTAGCTTCACTGGAATTCAGAAACCCATAATCACAAGGATACAGTACTATTGTGATGTCCCAGGGCGTGGCACAAAGGCAACATAGTCAAATAAGCAAGAAGAGTCCCTTTATTATCTCCAACTTTGCCCCTAATGTCCAGGTTACCTTCGGCTGGAGAAAAACTCTCCCAGGAACAGCCTTTAAGTGGAGGAAATTCAGTCCAAAACAAGGTACACACAAACTGTAACTAAAATTCCAAACAAACCATGCTGAAGTAATGAACTTGACAGGGCAGGCGAAGGAATTGCAGACTTGAAAGCATGGCAAAACTCACACAATTGGGAAGATGCCAGGAACACAGATAAGCCACAGCGATACCAGATAAATTCACATTTGCTCCCAACAACTTGCTGTGCGCAGCTTCCTCTTTTATACACTCAGCTGCAGCTAATGAAGGGAATCAGGGCCCTTTCCTCCCCCATAAGCCATGCAACCCACGTTGCTCCCTTCTCCGTTTCTCCCTGCCTGCCCTAGGATGAAGAAGGGGGTGGGCCTGGGTATTCCTCTGAACTCCCTCTCCCTTGTTCTACATCTCTCCTGCTCTGCCCAACTGGACTTTGCCCTTCTCCACATCCAACGGAGCTACACTCCCACATCTTGTCTGCAGCCCATACAATACAGTTAGTCCTTGACTTATGATAATTAAGCCCAAAATTTCTGTTGACTAGTGAGACATTCGTTAAGTGACTTTCACCCTGTTTTACCACCTTGCTTGCCATTGTTGTTAAGTGAATCATGGCAGCTTTTAAGCGAGTCACAGGGTTTGTTAAGTGACTCTGACATGGCTTGTCATAAATATGAGTCAGTTTGCCAAGCATCCAAATTTTGATTATGTGAACACGGTGGAGGTTGCAAAGGTCGGAAGTGTGAAAAACGGTCATAAGTCACTTTTTGTCAGTGCCATTGTAACTTTGAATGGTCACTCGATGAACTGTTGTAAGCCAAGAACTACCTGTAGTGGATTGCATTAAAAAACAGTATGGAAAAAGCAAATGATTCTGTTCAATCAAAAGTGGAATAATGGTAATACACATTAACTGAAATTAGATGTTTTCCCAAATGTCTAGGCGAGAGAGAGAGAAAAAAAGAATTTGGGGTGACATGATAGCAGTGTTCCACCATTTGAGGGGCTCCCCCAAAGAAGAGTGGGGGGGTCAAATGATTCTGCAAAGCACCAGAAGGCAGGACAAGAAGCAATGGGTGACAACTCATCAAAGAGAGAAGCAACCTGGAATTAAGGAGAAACCTCCCAATAGTGAGGACAATTAACCAGTGGAATGGCTTGCCACCAGAAGTTGTGGGCAGTCCAACACTGGAGGTTTTTAAGAAGAGACTGACAGCTTCTGAAATGCTATAGGGTCTCCTGCTTGAGAAGGAGGTTGGACTAGAACAGGGGGTCTCCAACCTTGTGGACCTCAGGGACCACCAAACTCATCATTTTAAATCCCATGGACCAGAGACCCTGGGAAAATCCTCAAAAAAGTCTGCAGGAAAATCCCCCACCCCGTTTTCCTACCGATCGATCGTTCTTTATTTGGGATCACAGGATACCGTCTCCAGCTCCGTTCTCAGGGGGAGAGAGAGACTTTTGGCTTCATGCAAGGAAAGCAGCAGAAGCAGCAGAAGTCTTTCTTTCTCTCCTTCAAACTCCACTAGAAATGAGTCTTTGCCGGCATTGCCTCTTGGAGCAGGAGGCCTTGCAGGGTCCCAAAGACTCATTTCTGGTAGAGTTTGGGGGAGAGAAAGAAAGACTTTGGCTGCTTTTCTTGCGTGCAGCCAAAAGCAGAAAAGTGGAAAGAAGCAGCCCGGTGGCCAGGCCAGGTGTGGGGCATGTGGGGCAAGTTCCCCCCCCCTTCCCCCCCTCCCCTCAATACCTCGTGTTGTTCACAATGCAAGCGACACAAGCCTTGCGTTCCCACAGGCCGTGTGAGCGGCGCAGCCTTGTATTCTTGCGCAGCCTGGATTAATTGCTTTGGCAATTAATGACATTTCTCTGCGGACCACCAAAATTTTCTCACAGACCACCAGTGGTCCCCAGCCCACTGGTTGGCGACCATTGGACTAGATTGCCTCCAAGGTCCCTTCCAAATTTGGTATTCTCTAATTCCCAAATCAATTAATCAGTGGAACCACTTGCCTCAGGAAGTTGTGGGTGCTCCAAGACTGGAGGTTTTGAAGAAGAGACTGGGCAGCCATTGGTCTGAAATGGTAAAGGGTTTTCCTGCTTGATCAGGGGGTTGGACTAGAAGACCTCCAAGGTCCCTTCCAGCTCTATTCTGATTAAAATGCGACAATGCCGGCTGTGCGACTTCAGCTACGGCAAAGTCTAGTTCAATTTCTTTTCCCTCCCCAGCTTTGAAACCACATCATTTGCTGGGCCCTCCCATTAAGGCAGCTTTGCCCATATCCCCATACAGTAATGACTGCTTAAAAATAATTAGATAAGCAGTTGGTGTTTAGGGAAGTCGCTTTAATGTGTTAGTTAATAGCCATGGGTATTATTATTATTATTATCTGTTCACCACCATGTGAAGTCACAGCTGCCAGTTCATTAGCTGCTGTTGGTCTTCATGGGCACTGCCTTCAGCCCCAAAAAACCTAGGATGTCATCCTGCATAAGTGTGGTATCTTTGCAGATCGAAAAATTGCGGCCTTTTGCAACTGGCGGATGGGACATTCTGTCAACTTGTCATCATTTCTAAATCCTATTTATGTATTCCATTGATATGCTGCTGTCCACCTCACTGTCAGGCAACTCTGGGTGGCTTAACAATGTCACAAAACTGATAAATGAGAATATTTTGTAGCTTGACATGAAGGGGTCCTTGGTGCCCTCTGAGCTTGGCATGTTTTCTTGCAGACGTTTCATGACCCAAACTAGGTAACATCATTGGTGCTAGAAGGGAGTGGTTTGTTAACACTCTGTTTTTATATCAGTTGGCTTGCAAACCTCATGTCAGCTTTGGAATCGTTATTAAATGCTGCCACATAGCTGCAGAGAAACGGAGGGGGCTGATATTATTTGAGTAGCTTTCAGTAGACAAAATAAATTATTTAGTAATTCAAGGTCAATGTGAATGGCGCAGAGAGAATTGGAACTGAAGGGGCATTGGTTCACATGATATATGATGGGGGGGGGGAAAGGGGAAGGGTTGTAGGTTGGGTCATTGTGGGAAGTCCAGGGAACTAACATTGATGGAATTCCCTAGTTGGGTCATGAAATGTCTTTCATTAAATTATAATGTTATAATGATAAGATATATAAGATTGAATAGGTTGTGACAAGAATGTAATTTCAGTAAGAAATGTATACAAAATATAAACATTTGCACGAGGTATACGTACCCAGTCGACACACTGTATAATGGAAAGATGGATTTGTTTTAAAATAAAAATAGAAAACTTTTTGAAAAAAAAAATGAAGAACCCCATAGTCTTCCTCCTCTTCCATTCTGCAAACTCCTTCTAGCACTGAAGCTATTATATTATTATATTGTACTATATAGCAACTAATTTGGTCACGAAAGGTCTGCAAGAAAACCATCAAGCTCAGAAACCACAAAGGACCCCACGGTTGTTCTCCTCCTCCTCCTCCTCCCTGCAAACCCTCCTCCCTTCTAGCACTGAAGATGTTACCTAGTTGGGTATTGAAACATCTGCAAGAAACGAAGAGAAGGACTAAGGGTGACGTTATAGCAGTCTTCCATCCATCACTGAAGGTTTTCAAGAAAAGTTTGAACAACCAATTGTCCAGGATGGTAGGAGGACTTGGGCAGAAGGGGTTGGACTAGAAGACCTCCAAGGTCCCTTTCAACTCATAGACCAGCATAACTACAATGTCTGTTGGATCTTAGTTTATCTTTACTATATCCGCAAGGCTTACATTATTTATTATATGTATAAGATTTATTTTACTTACTATTTACTACTCTATTCATAAGTCTTTTGTATGTCTTTATTATATAAAGTAGATGATTGAATATTTGTTTTTGGTTCTTACAGTAATCAACCTTGTCTCACGATTGCCCAGAGAAATCCAGCTTGTACATCAACCAGCAGGTCAAAGAGATCAGCAATTACCTTGACCCTTCAAGACCTCAATTTAACCCAATCTCTTCTTGCTTATTTGCATCTGTTTTTAATGTTATTGTCCTTCGGTTTTAGTTCTTCTTCTTTGGAGTGAGTTGGCCTTAAACAGATCCTGCTTTTTATTTATATATCTCTATCTCTATCTCTCTATCTATCATCTATCATCTATCTATCTATCTATCTATCTATCTATCTATCTATCTATCTATCTATCTATCTATCTATCTATCTATCTATCTATCTATCTATCTATCTAAAATTACAAACAAGTAGATGGTTTGTTCCTGCTTTTTTTCTTTCTTTCAAATGTTCTTTTTCTTTTGAGCTATAGATAAATTAGTATTATTTTATGGCTTAGCCAAACATCTAAGGAAAGAAAAAACACAGCAGGGCTTCCCAAATAAATAAATAAATAAATGAAAATTCAATAAGCTGCTGTAATTTTCTTGGAGATGTTGAGGGATCACATCTCCCATTTTCCTTGCTCATGGTCCACGTTGGAGGTGTGTGTAAATGTGTGTGCGGGGCTACTGGGGATTGCAATTCGAGAGGCTGAAGGCACCAGGTGTTACTTACTACCTATATGACCTATTTAGCGAAACGGAGAAGCAGCCAGGAAACCTGCCAAAACCAGCTTCTGAGAACAAGAGCAGCTGGTAATTGCAGACAATCTCGTATTAACTTTGTTCTTCCTCCTGTTAATCTTCCCAATTAAACTCTCCTCAATTGATCCCATCAGCAAGGAGCTGCATCAAGGCATCAGAAGGAAAAGCCAATCTGGGCCCGGATTCATGCTGTAAGTCTCCAAGAGCTAACAAGATTATGGTCAGGTCAGAACGACTGAAATTGTCCATTTTTGCAGCTTGCATTTGACTAAGGACAGATGTTGATCTGCTAAGGCAAACGTTTCCAAATTAGGACTCAGTTCCAGCCAGGAAGTCCTATATATATATATATTAGTCCACCCCACTAACCTGCTTTCCAGCTCTGTTCTCCTGTGCAGGGCAACCAAAGAAGACCCAGCCAATCAGATGGGACTCGGGAGGCAGAGAATAGATGGGAGCAGGGCCAGTCAGAGGTGGCATTTGCCGGTTCTCTGAACTACTCAGAATTTTTGCTACCAGTTCTCCAGAACTGGTCGGAACCTGCTGAATCCCACCTCTAATCTATATATATAAAAGCGAAATACCACTCATGCATCATCACAAAATCTCCAGAACTGTAAAACCTACAAACTTGAAATTCGGCACATATGTTCCTCTTGGCTTCTAGGTGCTCACTAAGAAAGGATTTTTCAAAATGACCATCAGAGCATTTAGAGTATTTCCTATATTATTATTATTAACACGCTCTGATGCTAAGGAGTTGTACTTCCCCTCCCCACCTGAAAAGAAATCTCTTCCAAAGGCAAAACACAAGCAGAAGAGAGGAGTTTCAGTTTCAGTTTCACAGCAGCAACCAGTACAGAACAGTTGAGCTAAGCCACGCCCAGGCTCCTTGCTGTCTCCTTGCTCACACAGCAAATACTGTTTCAGTTTCCAAACAGCCCTCAACTCTCTCACACACTGACAGGATGCTAGCCAGATGAATACCGATGGATGCTGGTAGGCAAAGGCAGATGTTTTTCCCCTTATTTTCCTCCCCCAAAACTAAGCCCAACCACATAGTTTCGTAGCAAAGCATGGATATAGAGCTAATATACAGTATATACATATGTATATAAAGTTCCTAAATTCTATCCAACCATTGATAAAAATAAATTCCAAGTTCAAAAATATTCTGTGTCTTCTTTTTCTTTTATCTTCAGTGTTAATCTGTCCATTTCTGCCCAGTCCAATATTTTTTTTAATTACATCTTCTTCCATTGGTGTTTCCTCGCTCTTCCAACGCTGTGCAAATACAAGCTTTAGCTGCTTTTCCTCCATAAGGTACTAACACCACTCTATAAAGCCTTAGTAAGACCACACCTAGAGTACTGCATCCAGTTTTGTTCACCACATTGTAAAAAAGATGTTGAGACTCTAGAAAAAGTATAGAGAAGAGCAACCAGGGTGATTAGGGGACTAGAGGCTAAAACATTCGATGAACGGTTGCAGGAACTGGGCCTGGCTAGTCTAGTGAAGAGAAGGACCAAGGAAGACAGGATAGTAGCCTTCCAATATTTGAGGGGCTGCCACAGAGAGGAAGAAGGGGTCAAGCTATTTTCTAAAGCACCCGAAGGTCAGACAAAGAATAATGGATGGAAACTGGACAAGGAGAGATATTCAACCTGGAAATAAAGAAAAACTTTCTGACAGTGAGAACAATCAACCAATGGAACAGCTTGTTTGGAAGTTGTGGGAGCACCATCACTTGAGAATTTCAAGAAGAGATTGCACCGCCATTTGTTAGAAATGGTGTAGGGTCTTCCACTTGGGCGAGGGGTTGGACTAGATGACCTATAAGGTCCCTTCCAACTCTGATTATCTGTTATCTGAGATTGGACTGCCATTGGTCAGAAATGGCATAGGGTCTTCCGCTTGGGTGGGGAAGGTTGGACTAGATGACCTATAAGGTCCCTTCCAACTCTGATTATCTGTTATCTGTAATAAACTGAGAAGGAAAACACAATGTAATAATCTTCCTTCATATGGAAGAGAGGCTCCTCCATTCTCATCCCTGATCATTTGCATCATTGTTTCCTCTTCTTTATCCTTTCTTGGAAGGCCCCGTCGCTGTTTACCCCACCATCTCTTTGGGATCCTGTTGGCTCCCCCAAGAGAAGTCCATAACTTGAACCCGGTGGGAGAACATCAGCAACTGTGCCATGTTTGAAGGAGCTTAGTTGCTAATCCTTTCGGCTTCTGCGCTTGGGGGAGGGAAGGAAGGGAACAATTTCCTTTCCCCTCTTGCTTCAAAAGTCTCCAGATCACCCTTAACCAAAAAAAGAGAGCTCGTTTTCCCAGAATCAGAGTTTCCCAACAGAGCAATTTCCCAAGACTGCTTGGGGTGGGGGTGGGGGGAAATGATATTCTTGAGGTATAGCTGCTTTAAGAGTCTCTCTAACTTTAATGGATGGGTTTCTAAAAGCAGGGACACCCCCCCCCCGCCAGGTTCTAACAGGAAGCTGGAAACAAGAGGCTGTTTTAATGAATGAGAGAGGATTTTTTTCAGTGAATTTCTGAAGCATTTATATATCAATGTGCGCTATGCTAGAATCACAATCTGTGTGTATCTATGCCAGAAATCAGGAGACAGTGAATTCTAGTGCTGCTTTAGGCATGAAAACTGGCTGGATGACTTTGGGCCAATCACCAGGAGACGGTGAGTTTTAGTCCTGCCTTAGACATGGAAACTGGCAGGGTGACTTGGGGCCAATCACCAGGAGATGGTGAGTTTTAGTCCCACCTTAGGCATGGAAACTGGCGGGGTGACTTTGGGCCAATCACCAGGAGACGGTGAGTTATAGTCCCGCCTTAGACATGGAAACTGGCGGGGTGACTTTGGGCCAATCACCAGGAGACGGTGAGTTCTAGTCCTGCCTTAAACATGAAAGCTGACTGGGTGACTTTGGGCCGATCACCAGGAGACGGTGAGTTCTAGTCCTGCCTTAGACATGAAAGCTGACTGGGTGACTGGGCCAATCACCAGGAGATGGTGAGTTCTAGTCCTGCCTTAGACATGAAAGCTGGCTGGGTGACTTTGGGCCAATCACCAGGAGATGGTGAGTTCTAGTCCTGCCTTAAACATGAAAGCTGACTGGGTGACTTTGGGCCGATCACCAGGAGACGGTGAGTTCTAATCCTGCCTTAGACATGAAAGCTGACTGGGTGACTTTGAGCCAATCACCAGGAGACGGTGAGTTTTAGTCCTGCCTTAGACATGGAAACTGGCGGGGTGACTTGGGGCCAATCACCAGGAGATGGTGAGTTTTAGTCCCACCTTAGGCATGGAAACTGGCGGGGTGACTTTGGGCCAATCACCAGGAGACGGTGAGTTATAGTCCCGCCTTAGACATGGAAACTGGCGGGGTGACTTTGGGCCAATCACCAGGAGACGGTGAGTTCTAGTTCCGCCTTAGGCATGGAAACTGGCGGGGTGACTTTGGGCCAATCACCAGGAGACGGTGAGTTCTAGTCCCACCTTAGGCATGGAAACTGGCGGGGTGATTTTGGGCCAATCACCAGGAGACGGTGAGTTCTAGTTCCGCCTTAGGCATGGAAACTGGCGGGGTGACTTTGGGCCAATCACCAGGAGATGGTGAGTTCTAGTCCCGCCTTAAACATGGAAGCCAGCTGGGAGACTTCGAATCAGTGCCTCTCTGTCAACCCAACCCACCTTGCAGGGTTGTTATTGTGGGGAAAATAGGAGAAGGAAGGAATATTATGTATCTTTGCCTCCTTAAGTTGTTTATAAAGTAAGGTAAAGGTTCCCCTCGCACATCCGTGCTAGTCATTTCAGGCTCTAGGGGGCGCTGTTCATCTCTGTTCCAAAGCCGAAGAGCCAGCGCTGTCCAAAGATGTCTCCATGGTCATCTGGCCGGCATGACTAAATGCCAACGGTGCATGGAACACTGTTCCCTTCCCACCAAAGGGGTCCCTATTTTTCTACTTGCATTTTTTTACGTGCTTTCAAACCGCTAGGTTGGCAGAAGCTGGGACAAGTAACAGGAGCTCACTCCATTACGCGGCAATGCTAGGGATTCGAACCGCCGAACTGCTGACCTTTCTCATCAACAAGCTCAGTGTCTTAGCCCCTGAGCCACCGTGTCCCTTTTATAAAGTAACAAAGGTGCTAATAGGTGATAGCACTGATGATGTTACCTCGTTGGGTAATGAAATGTCTAACAAGTAAATTCTCAAGCTCAGAGACCCAAAGACCCCACCGATGTGCAGTTGTTCTGTTTCAGTAACAAATCTTATACAAGGAAGCAGTATTCAAAAGTTCAGTTATTTTTGATCCTCCCGCTCTATAGGGTAAGTATTTTGCCTCCTCTTAGGAGGTTCCTAATTTCCATCTCTCCTTCGTTTCCCCAAATATTGGGCTTGCTTTACTGTAAAATAAAATATTATGTATTTTACGGCCTGCGTGAGGGGACAAACTCATACATTGGCTTTGCTGCCACAGAGCCACAACTTTTCAAGGAGGTTCTAAAGCAATAGGATACGGCTTGCAGCTACTTACTGGCCCCTGGGGTTGTGCCTCCCCTCCCACAAACTCCATCCGGGGTGGCAGCTGGCAAACGGATCGTCTCAACCAGCTGGCCTCCTTCCTAACTCCAAGTCTACGTCACAGCGTCCTTAAGTCACCATCTGCCCTTCAATAAAACACCCTCTGGGCTGCGTGGGAAAACTCTGTTCAAAATGTATTAGACTTCATTGAGCAAAATGGGAGTGGATGTAAGGTCTCAGTGGGATCCTTACTTTTCCTCTGCTGCTCGTAGATACACCCAGGCCAGGGGTGGGATTCTACCGGTTCACACCTATTCGCTAGAACCGGTTGCTAACATTCTAAGCAGTTCGGAGAACCAGTTGTTAGAAGAAATTACTGGCTAATCCTGTAAGGAAGGCAGGAAGGAAACATTCTGGTGTTGCTTACAGAAACTGCCTCTCCGTTAACCCTTATTACATTCTTGGCAGGACTAGACTTCCTGTCTCAGGAACCTCTCTGGAGTTTTTTTCCCCTCCTTTACTGGTACTTTGCTCGTGTGGAGTGACCATTCAAAGTTACAATGGCACTGAAAAAAGTGACTTATGACCATTTTTCACACTTACGACTGTTTCAGCATCCCCACAGTCATGAGAGGCCAGGCGAGGAGATGCATGCCTTGATGTGAGTGATATTGAGTTGGCCACGCCCAGCCAGTCAAATGACCACCAAGCCATGCCCACCAACTAAGCCACGTCCACAGAACTGGTTGTTAAAAAATTTGAATCCCACCCCTGACCCAGGCAGTGCCGAACATATTAACTCCCAATAAATCCTTTTGAAGTTTTGGAAGTTTGGTTCAAGACTCAGGACTGAATTGGGGGTAACTACCAGAATCCTGACAAAGCGTTCTGTAGAAGTAAGAAGCCTCTACACATACAATGGATTCTTAAATATTTTAACAAGACATGTGACTGGCATTTCCTAGTTGCAAATGTCTTCATACCTAAAGGTGATACACCACCTTCATTACACTGGGCTCCAAATTTAACTCGAAGCATGAGAGAGAAGTGGAAAGGAGCCATAATTCCAAGAATTTTTGCAACGTTCTTAGAATCATCTTAAGAACCAACGAGATGATCAGAATTACAATTTCTGGAGGCAAATCCAGATTAATTGTTCTCGTTGTCAGGAAATTTCTCCTTAGTTCTAGGTTGGTTCTCGCCGAGATACGTTTCCATCTGTTGCTTCTTGTCCTGCCCTCAGGTGCTTTGGAGAATAGCTTGACCCCCTCACTTTATGATCAACCAAGATTACTCTGATTTCATTTATCTACTGGGGATCTGGAAGGAAGCCCAGCTTCACCTGTCTTCCGTAAGACCTTAGGTAGCTACAAGAGAAGAGAAGAGCAGCATAACACAGCCTGAGAGCCCTTCATGAGTAATTCAAAAGAGAGACATGCAAAATATCTTCCTTGTTTGGAGTTACATTTCACACCAAGGAGCCTTGTGTTCAATGAAAACTGGGATTATTCTTGGTCAGTAGAAACCGTGAAATGTCCCTATTACCTACCTACCTACCTACCTACCTTCTTTCTTCCTTTCCTTTCCTTTCCTTTCCTTTCCTTTCCTTTCCTTCTCTTTCTTTCTTTCTTTCTTTCTTTCTTTCTTTCTTTCTTTCTTTCTTTCTTTCTTTCTTTCTTTCTTTCTTTCTTTCTTTCTTCTTTCTTTCTTTCTTTTTTTCCTTTCTGTCCTTTCCTTCCTTCCTTCCTTCCTTCCTTCCTTCCTTCCTTCCTTCCTTCCTTCCTTCCTTCCTTCCTTCCTTCCTTCCTTCCTTCCTTCCTTCCATAGACTGGCATCACTTTTGCTAGCCCACAGCGACCTAAAATAGACAGCAAAGGAGAGGATGCATTTATTCAATACATTTTAAACAGGTGGGAAAATAGGTTAATTTCCCGCCTTCATCTGCACCAATTTGAGGGGGAAAGGGTATGTGGAGTCAGAGGCAAACATCTAAGAAAGCCCTTCATATCGAT
>CM042843.1:18245126-18645126 GCA_023653725.1 Bungarus multicinctus
CCCCCCCCCCCGGAAAAAGGCTTTCCAGAATATGTGGCACCCTATGACAAGAGGCTCCCTGTGGGCGAGTATCTGGCTGGGCGCCTTTTAGACAAACACCAAATTTTGATGGAAACCCCAACTACAGCATCTTCCTACCCTGCTTTGGGAAAAAAGCAAATGGGGAGGGAGGAAGAAGGAAGGAGAGGAGGCGGGAGGAAATGAGGGTGGGAAGGAAAGGGGAAAAGGAAGGGAGGGGAAGGAATGGACGATAAGGAAGAAGGAAGGAAGCAGGAGGGAAGGGTAAGGAAAGAAAAGATGAAAGAGAAAGAAAGAAGAAACGAAAGAAGGAAGAAAGGGAATAAGAAAGAAAGAAAAAGAAAAGAAAGAAAGAAAAAGAAGAAGAAGAAGGAAGGAAGGAAGGAAGGAAGGGAAGGAGAAATAGGAGGGTGGGAATAGAGGGAGGGGAAAAGGAAGGAACGAAAGAAGAATAGGAAGGAAGGGAAGAAAATGGAAGGAGGAAGGAGAAATAGAGGATGGAAATAGAGGAAGGAAGGAAGGAAGGAAGGAAGGAAGGAAGGAAGGAAGGAAGGAAGGAAGGAAGGAAGGGAAAAAAGAAATAGAGGGTGGGAATAGAGGAAGGAAGGAAGGAGGAAGGAAGGAAGGAAGGAAGGAAGAAAGAACGAAAGAAAGAAAGAAAGAAAGAAAGAAGGAAGGAAGGAAGGAAGGAAGGAAGGAAGGAAGGAAGGAAGGAAGGAAGGAAGGAAGGAAGGAAGGAAGGGAGAAATAGAGGGTGGAAAGGAAGGGAGAAAAAGACAGAAACCAAATTTGCCAAATTGGAAGCTTGATGTCTTTCTTTCCTTCTTTTTAATTAATCTGACTTGACTTCCGAGGAAAGAGTCAATTAAGATCCTGTATTTAACACATCTGAGAAATACCGGGGATATAAATCATATGGTTCGAAAGAACTGATGTTTGCTTTAGGCTCCACGCCATGGTCACTGCAATCACTATGGCAACAGCTGGGAGAGAGGCCTGTCACAAAAGCAAAAGGAGAAACTGAATCAATGTCGGGAGTGGAAAAGCTGCTGGCGGAACAGAGAGAGGGGGCGGGGGGGCGGGGGCAGAACTGGAACGCTTCCCACCGCCTCCAGCAGAGGGCGCCAGGCCGGAGGCTGCCTCCCCGGGAAGATCAAAGGGGAAAAAGCGCTGAAGGAAAGCAAAACTTTGCGCTGTTCTGCCTTGGGTCACGTCGGCCCTCCGCTCTGCCCTCGTGGCTCCTTGAATGTCACCGCCTTTTGCTGGGGACCTTCAGGCCTGGAGCCGAAGCCCCCCGGGAAGGTGCAGGCAGGGATGCGAAGCCCGCTCGGTCCACCTGGGCACTCGAGGGGCTGTTTCCCTCCTTCAGCAGAGTCAATCAAGCAGGCGGCTCCCATCGAGAACGCCAAGGCTCCGGGGACAGGGGTGGGTGGGGGAAGAGGGGCCTTGAGGGTCCCCGGGCTTCTAAGCCAGAGGAGGAGGAGGATGGGGAGCAACTCTCTTGCGTTCGAGGGGGAGGGAAAACCACCTCCCTGCCTGAAATTTTCCCTGCGTTCTGCTAAACGCTTGGAAACAGATGGCAGTTGAAATCAAGAGAGCCTGCTAAGATTGTTATTGGGATTTTTGATCGACCTATTTTTTTGGAAGGAAGGAAGGAGAAGGAGGGAGGAAAGAAGGAGAAGGAGGGAGGGAGGGAGGAAGGAAGGAAGGGAGGAGGAAGGAAGAGAAGAAAGGAGAAGGAAGGAAGGAGAACGAGGGATGGAGGAGAAGAAGGGAGAAAGGAAGAGAAGGAAGAAAAGAAGGAAGGGGAAGGAAGGGAGGAGGAGGAAGGAAGAGAAGGAAGGAAAGAAGGAAGGGGAAGGAAGGAAGAGGAAGGAAAAGAAGGAAGGAGAAAGGAAGGAGGAGGGAGGGAGGGAGGAGAAGGAGGGAGAAAGGAAGAGAAGGAAGGAAAGAAGGAAGGGGAAGGAAGGGAGGAGGAAGAGAAGGAAGGAAAGAAGGAAGGGGAAGGAAGGAGGGAGGGAGGAGAAGGAGGGAAGAAGGAAGGAAGAGAAGGAAGGAAAGAGCAGGAAGGCAGGCAGGCAGGCAGGAAGAGAAGGAAAGAAGGAAGGGGAAGGAGAGGGAGGGAAGAAGGAAGGGAGAAAAGAAGGGAGGAAGGAACCAAAGAAGAAGAGAAGGGAGAGATGGAGGGAGGGTGGAAAGAAAGAATGGAGAGAGGAGGAAAGGGGAGTGGGAGCGAGGAAGGGAGGGAGGGAGAAAGGAAGGAATGGCAGAATATCTGAATAACAGAGTTGGAAGGGACCTTGTAGGTCTTCTACTCCAACTTCCCCACCCAAGAAGGAGAACCTACGCCATTTCAGACAAATGGCTGCCCAGTCTCTTTTTAAACCCCTCCAGTGATGGAGCACCCACAACTTCCGAAGGGAGGGAGGGAGGATGGAAAGGAGAAAGAACTACAATTCCCAGGATGTCTGGCTGTAGGCCTCAAGTTGGGGAAAACACGACTCGTTTACCTCTTGATTTCCCCATAACCTTGCTTAAGTTCCTTCTACCATTTTGCGAAGTAGCCCAGCATCCATTTTAGGAAAAGGGAGAACCAAAGAAGAAAGATGGATGCTGCCCTCCTTTTCCACATTTGACCTTTCCTCCTCTTGGATCTAATCTTGCCTTTGCTCCAAGTATAGTATATAAAACCATACACTGCACTGTCCTACCTGTCAATGAATAGTTCAGCTTCAACCACAACAACACAAGAGCAAACAATAGATACAAACTCAAGGTAAACCACACCAAACTTGATTGCAGGAAATACGACTTCAGCAACAGATTTGGTCAATGTCTGGAATACTCGACCTGACTCTGTGGTGTCTTCCCCAAACCCCAAAAACTTTAACCTTAGACTATCTACTATTGACCTCACCCCTTTCCTAAGAGGTCTGTAGGGGGCGTGCATAAGCGCACCAACGTGCCTACCGTCCCTGTCCTATTGTTTATATATATATATATTTTGCATGGTCTCTACTAATAACAGACAGGAAGCAGCAGGTTAAGCTAGGTAGAATCACATATGATACCTGAAAAATATATATATATTTTTCTTATATGTATCCATGTATTCATAACTGTGTTTTTATTTATACCTATTATCTTGTAAGCAATTGACAAATAAAACTAAATAAATAAATAAAATTCATTTCTTCTCCTGTTCCCCCCTCTGCTTTCACTACCTTTCCATCTGTTTTCCCCACCCTATAATGCCAGAAATCCCAGCAGAGATGATTGACGGACGGAAGAATGCCCTCCTCCTCCTCCTCCTCCTCCTCCTCTTCCTCCTCTTCCTCCTCTTCCTCCTCCTCCTCCTCCTCCTCCTCGTCTTCTCTTAATGACCCACATCTGCGACAGGTTGGCTGCTGGAGAACCGTCAGGCCAAAGAGCTGACAAATATTTTTTGAAACATGGGGCATAAATTGTGGCTCGTTTTTTTTTTTTCCAGGTACGTCTGCTGTGATCAGCTTGTCACAATTTCTTCCCAGGTTTGCCAAGAGTACTTTGGTTTCCTGGAGGAAGGCATTTGTCAAAAGACAGAGAGAGATGTTCCCTTAGTAGTATCAAAGAAAAATACACATCACACGGGAAAAGGGTGGCTTGGGTTGTCATAAAATGGGAGGTGTCTGCTGTAAGATCTCATGACTGGATAATTGTGACCACGAAAAGAGCAGAAAAGGATGTGTTTTCTGGAACTCTTGCTCAAAGGCAACGACACCAAAAAAGAAAATAATATTGAAGAAAGAAGGAACTCCTAAATTGTTCTACATGTTTATAGACATAGATGTAGCAGTGTTCCAATATCTAAAGAGGCTGCCACAGAGAAGAGAGGGTCTACCTATTGTCCAAAACATCTGAAAGCAGGACAAGAAACAATGGATGGAAATTAATCAAGGAGAGAAGCAACCCGAAACTAAGGAGAAATTTCCTGACAGAACAAGGAATCAGTGGAACAACTTGCCTTCAGAAGTTGTAAATGCTCCAAACACTGGAAGTTTTTAAGAAGAGGTTGGACAATCATTTCTCTGAAGTGATGTAGGGTTTCCTGCTTGAGCGGGGGGTCAGACTAGAAGACCTCCAAGGTCCCTTCCAACTCTTATTTATTCTATTAAGCCATATGATCTTTTTTTAGACACACACGGATGGTAACCATCTTTTTTTAAAAAACATGTTCTGCTAGAATTGTTCAATACACCAAAATTATGAAAATTTAAGAAGAAAAATGAAAACAACCAAGAAAACATAGAATCTTCATCCTTCGTTCTTCGTTCTATGCCCTAATTGCCATCTTGTTCTTTCAACTCTTTTAAATCGCCAAATCAATTCCATCTTTCTGCGTTCAATGAATAATCCATATAAGATTTCCAATCTTTTTTTTTTTAAATTATCTTTTTTTTTTTTCCTCTGACCAAACTGGTCAGCGCTGCTATTTCTGCGAGCTCCATCAATTTTATAATCCAATCTTCTGCGGTGGTTATTTCATTATCCTTCCATCTTGGTGCGTACAATAACAATTTTGCCTCAGATGGCAACCATGTGTTACTGAATTTATAATGTATTTACTTAGTGGATGGCATAAGAGACAGAGCCTAACAATATATGTTAACGTTTCACTTAGATTAACAACAAAATATAAATGTTAAAAAGATCCAAGTTCAAAGGCCGGTGTCTAGGCCATCTATCCATGAACGCGTAGCACCATTTATATTTTAAAAAATATCAAAAACTGGACCTCAACTTACAGCCAGTTACTGATAATGAAGAAGTTATTAGAAATCTGAACTCATTGGTAGCCTCACGATGCAACGAACAAAGACATGCGTTCAAGTTTGCAGCTACTAAGATTGTCTGATGAGCAGGTACAAAAACAGCCAAGGAAGGGATTGAAGCCTGGGAAACATCAATCCACAGGAGTGCTGATTTACTACCCGCACATCAATTACTTAGGAGGCAAAGGGCTTGGCAGCACAAAGAAACAACA
This sequence comes from Bungarus multicinctus, assembly GCA_023653725.1. Taxonomy (NCBI): domain Eukaryota; kingdom Metazoa; phylum Chordata; class Lepidosauria; order Squamata; family Elapidae; genus Bungarus; species Bungarus multicinctus. Next base: position 18,250,168 of record CM042843.1, read on the forward strand.
ACTTACTACCCCGATCAACAACTAAAAAGCTGTACACAGCCAAGCACTGTATAAATATCACACACAGAATAACCCAAAGCATACCCTCTGCCAGAGAGGAATTCCCTGAGGATGGGCTCCAGCCCGAGTCCGAATGAGTTCAGAAGTTCGGCTCATCTTGATGAGCCACGATGGCGGAGTGATTAGAGTGCTGCACTGCAAGCTACTTCTGCTGGCTGCCAGCTGCCTGCAATTTGGCAGTTTGAATCTCACTGGCTCAAGGTTGACTCAGCCTTCCATCCTTCTAAGGTGGGTAAAAGGAGGACCCAGATTGTTAGAAGCAAATATGTTGACTCTGTAAATTGCTTAGAGAGGGCTGGAAAGCACTGTAAAGTGGTATTTAAGTCTAAGTGCTATTACTATTCCTTCCTTCCTTCCTTCCTTCCTTCCTTCCTTCCTTCCTTCCTTCCTTCCTTCCTTCCTTCCTTCCTTCCTTCCTTCCTTCCTTCCTTCTCTCCCAGTGATTAGAATGCAGTATTGCAGGCTAACTCTGTCCACAGCCTGGAGTTCGATCCTGACCAAGCTCAAGGTTGACTCAGCCTTCCATCCTTCTGGGGTGGGTAAAATGAGGACCCAGGTTGTTGGGGCAAAGGTGCTGGTTCTATAAACTGCTTAGAGAGGATTGTAAAGCGGTATATAAGTGCTATTGCTATTCCTTCCTTCCTTCCTTCCTTCCTTCCTTCCTTCCTTCCTTCCTTCCTTCCTTCCCTCCCTCCCTCCCTCCCTCCCAGTGGTTAGAATGCAGTATTGCAGGCTAAATCTGCCAATTGTCAGCAGTTTAATCCTGACCAGGCTCAAGGTTGACTCAGCCTTCCATCTTTCCAAGGTGGGCAAAATGAAGACCCAGATTGTTGGGGGAAATATGCTGACTCTCTGTAAACCTCTTAGGGAGGGCTAAGAAAGCACTGTAAAGCAGTATATAAGTCTAAGTGCTTTTGCTATCTTTGAATGCTGTGGACTGGAGGTTTATCATTCATGTTATGGGCTGGGAAGATGACTTGGGTGGGGGGGGAGATGTTTTTGGTGGAAGGCCTGTGTTTTGTTCTCATAACAAGGACTTAGGAGAATAATAACACCTTAGTTAGGTGTGCCTCTCGGTCAGTAATTCATCTCCAGCTGTGCTGATCTGCTGGCTTTTATCTCAACTGCCATAAGTGATGAGGATGTGATAGAAGTTGTTTAGAAGTTATTAAGCGATGTAGACAAAGCTTTATCCTAATAAGTACAGAGGCTTTCTAAAATAGAAATTGATGGGGACAAGGGATAGAAAAAACAGGCAAGGGCAGGAAATGGATCCTGGGTGGCAAAGAGGATAAATTAATCACCAGAAGGAACACAAGATTAATATTAATGAGCTTTCCATTCTGAAGCTGAATGTCAGTGTTCAAAGTGACCCTGAGCTGGAGGAGAATTGAAGGAGAACAAGGGATAAGAGATTAGATTGCAGGCAGAAGCCATTCGTAATGCAGGAAAGGCCGGGCTAGGGATGAAAAGCTGAAGGGATGCTACAGTTCTTCTTCTAAGGGGCTGCCCCAAAGAAGAGAGCATCAATCTGTTCTCCAAAGCCCCCGAAGGCAGGGCAAGAAGCAACGGATGGAAACTCATAAAGGAGAGAAGCAACCTAGAACTAAGCAGAAATTTGGAATTGGGTTTGTCTAGTCTAATGAAAAGATGGACTAGGGGTGACATGATAGCAGTCTTCCAATATCTCACGGATTGCTACAAAGAAGAGGGAGTCAACCTTTTCTCCAAAAAGGTTGGACAAGAAGCAACAGATGGAAGCTCATCAAGGAGAGAAGCAACCTGGAACTAAGGAGAAATTTCCTGACAGCTAGAACAATTAATCAGTGGAACAACTTGCCTGCAGAAGTTGCAATTGCTCCAACACTGGAAGTTTTTAAGAAGAGATTGGGCAATCGTTTGTCTGAAACGGTACAGGGTTTCCTGCTTGAGATGAGGGTTGGATTAGAAGGCCTCCAAGGTCCCTTCTAACTCCATTATTTGAGTTCCAAGTAGAGGTCCACGGTCTTTGGTTTCCATGGACTGGTAGCTTGATCTATCAGTTGAAGCTGACCAAGTGGCTGTCTGCGTCATCATTCCAACTAAGCCACCCTAAACCCATAAACTCCGAGACAAGCAGTTCCTCAAAGTTCCATTTTATTAGAGTTGTCATATTGGCACATCTGGGAAAACCCCAAATCTGAGACTTCCGGGTTTTCCCTTCCCCAAAGAGAAATTCAAAGATCCATCCCCTGCACCCATCAGTCGATCAAATGGCCCAATCAAATCTTTGTCCCAGCTGGAGACCTTCCTCCAGGTACTCCTCTCCAGGTACAGGGCAACATGTCTTTGACTCTCTGAGAAAGAATGTTGTTGTGTCCAATCTTCCCTCTCTCTATGATAACAGATAACAGATCATCAGAGTTGGAAGGGACCTTGTAGGTCATCTAATCCAACCCCCCGCCCAAGCAGGAGACCCTACACCATTTCTGACAAATGGCAGTCCAGTCTCTTTTTGAAAGTCTCAAGTGATGAAGCTCCCACAACTTCCAAGGGCAACTTCTGTTCCATGGGTTGATGGTTCTCATTGTCAGAAAATTTCTCCTTATTTCCAGGTTAAATCTCTCCTTGTTCAGTTTCCATCCATTGTTCCTTGTCTGGTCTTTGGGTGCCTTGGAAAATAGCCTGACCCTTTCCTCCTCCCTATGGCAGCCCCTCAAATATTGGAAGACTGCTCTCCTGTTTCCCCTGGTCCTTCTCTTCACTAGACTAGCCAGGCCCAGTTCCTGCAAACGTTCATTGTATGTTTTAGCCTCCGGTCCCCTAATCATCCTGGTTGCTCTTCTCTGTACTTTTTCTAGAGTCTCAATATCTTTTTTATAATGTGGTGACCAAAACTGGATGCAGTACTCTAGGTGTGGTCTTACTAAGGCTTTATAGAGTGGTATTGGTACTTCCCTTGATCTTGATTGTATCCTTCTGTTAATTTAGGATTGCATTAGCTTTTTTGGCTGCTGCTGCACACAGCTGGCTCCTATTTAGCTGGTTGTCCACTAAGACTCCGAGATCCCTCTCACAGTTCCTGCTATTGAGCCTGGTTTCACCCAGTCTATATGTGTCCTTTTGGTTTTTCTTGCCTAAGGGTAGGACTTTACTTTTCTCTACACTGAATTTCATTTTGTTAGATATTAAATATGAAATTCCCCCCTCCCAAATTCCCAGGCACTGAATGGGGCAGCCTCGAAGCTTCCGAGCCAAAAAATGGCTTCCAAGGCTGACCATCTATCCATCTCAATCCAGATTTTTGTAGAAGAGCTACATTGGCCTTTGGCATTCCAGACTCTGAAGGAGTGTGGTAAATTATTTATTTATTTATTTTATTTTATTTAATCGCACTTTTATACCGCTCCCTCTCCCAAAAAGGGACTCGGGGCGGTGTACAGCCCACTAAAAGCATACAATAAATACACAATAAATACGATTAAAAATAAATTAAATAATCAAATCGGCTGTCTATTCAAAATTTAAGTTAAAAATTAAAACTAATAAAACCCCAATTTAGAATTAATTAAAACCAAAAAACATAGTTACTGGGCCAGGCCGGCCTGTTCGAAAAGCAGGGTTTTTACTGCGCGCCGGAAGGTCAGAATATCCGTCATAGCCCGTATCTCCGGGGGGAGATCATTCCATAGGGAGGGAGCTCCCACAGAGAAAGCCCGAACTCTCGGGGCCGTCAGCCGACAATGGCCAGGCGGCGGTACCCCAAGTAAGGCAACCCTGTGGGAGCGTACTGGGCGGCGGGAGGTAAAACCTAAAAAAAAAAAAATCTAACATTTTGGCTTTTTTTCATAACATCTGTTGGTCTGAAAAAGTGCTACCAGGTCCCTTCCACCCTCCTGAATCCAGGAAAGGAGAGCAACTGCCCTTTTCCTCTGCTACATCCAGGATCTGATTTCCAAAATGCGTTGCATATGAAACGGGAGACTGCATTTATTTTCCCATTGTTTCCCCACACCTCAGGCGATGGTTGCCTTCGCTTCTGTTGATGTGAAGTGCTCAGAAGAAGAAGAAGCAGAAGAAGCGAAAACCGCTGCCTTAAGCCAATGCAGGTTTTGCAACAGCAAAAAAAAAATCCCCTTACAGATGCTTTCCACAGCACTGGTCTACTGCTAAAGGGAAGGAAGAAACTAACAAAAGCTTTTCAGTTTGTAACACCTGTTCCTTTTCTCTGGGGGTACCGAGAGGCAGCTGCAAAACCAGCCAGTTAGCTCTTCCCTTAGAGGGCCTGAAACACCCTATCGACAGCACCCTAAAAGGAAACCTAGTTTTGGAGATGTCTATGGAGATGTTCGGTCATCCAGGCCCTGGTAGTCCCAAAGATGTTTTTTCAAGAGGCAGTCTTCTTCTCAGACAGAAGAACTCCGGAGAGACCTGCTTTTGAATGCCAGGTTTGGCAATGTGGCTCTTTTTATGGACATCTTTCCCCTTAATCACTTATTATTCTATGCATGGACACAAGACGACTCCGTTCACGTTTCTGACAATCCTCACAGATCCAACTACGAATTTGTTTTACATACACACATACACACACACAACACTATATTTTCTTTTACCTTCCTACTCTCTGGGCGTTGGGTAGGGGGTGCATTTGACTTGCTGCTCTGACCCACAAGAATTCAATCTGCAGAGACGTTATTATGTTTCAGTTACCACGGACAGCTCAACTTTGTGGGGGGAAATAGAGAATGTCTGTGGGACAGATTTTACAGAATGACAAGAGTCGGAAGGGACCTTGGAGGTCATCTAGTCCAACCCGCTGCTCAGGCAGGAGATCCTAAACCATTTCAGACAAATGGTTGTCCCATCTCTTCTCCAAAAACCTCCAGTGTTGGAGCATTTATAACTTCTGGAGGCAAGTTGTTCCACCGATCAATTGTTCTCCCTGTCAGGAAATTTCTCCTTAGTTCTAGGTTGCTTCTCTCCTTGATTAGAGGAAGTGATGTGACACCACCTGCTCACAGCACAGTCCTTTCAGCAGTTCCAAGAAGGTCACACACTTGTTTGCACTATCCAGGTGACCCCAGGACATAGATAAACCTCCAAGGGGCCTCAACGACTCTCTAAAAGAATGCAAATGACCAGCTGTCTGCAAGAAATACAAATCCTTCCATTCCCCACCATTCAGTCAGAACTTTAGAAGCTTCCTGAATGAGAAGCAAAATGTCTTCAACAAGAAAGTCCAGTTGTGTCTTGGCGCTTTGGGAGGCTCATCACAACAGGGGGGGGGGCGGGGGGGGGTGGGGGGGGGGAAACCTTGGTATTATCACCTGTAACCTTGGAGAATTAAATTGTCCACCTCATTCTGGACTGTGGATCACGTACTTTACAAGGCAGCCAAGATTCATGGCTCTCGTTAATGGATAGCGAGTTTGCTCCCTGCTCTAAACTCCCTTCCAAGTTTGAATTTACACTTGGAGGCCAATGAGCAAGCTGTCAGCAACCCTGGGAGGTAATTTACGAGCCGGGGTTGATCCTTACAGGCACCAGGGACCCAAAACGGCATTGCTGGGAATAAATATTGCAGCTCATTCCCATATCCTGGACTGACATGTTTCACTCCAGCCTTCAGTTTCCTCCCAAGGAGACAGCAAATGTTCCTTCATATCCTTCGGGTGGACATTTCTGTCCCATTTCCTTGGGGAACGGTTGAAAACAAGCCATAAGAAGCCACAAGGGGAAAAAAATAATAATTCATGCTTCCCCCCACTCCCCCAAGGCTACCATCCCTTTGCAAGAAATATACACACAGCTAACCTTCAACAATTGAGCCCAAAATTTCCGTTGCTAAATGAGACAGTTCTTAAGTGAGCTTTGTTCCGTTTTACGACCTTTTGTGCCACAGCGAATCCCTGCAGCTTGTTTAAGTTAGTCACACGGTTGTTAAATGAATCTGATTTCCCCATTGACTTTGCTTGTCAGAAGGTCACAAAAAAGAGGCTCACACAACTCTTGGACAGTGCATCTGTCATAAATGCGAGTCAGTTGCAAAGTGCCTGAGTTTTGATCTCATGACCACAGGGATGCTGCAATGGTCATAAGCGTGAAAAACGATCCTAAGTCACTTTTTTTCAGAGCCGTTGTAACTTCAAACAGGTCACTAAATGAACTGTTGTAAGTCGAGGATTGCCTGTATTTGAAACAAATGCATCAAAACCACAATTTATAGGTATCAAGGTTCTGGTAATTGCCCTAATTAACTCATGAGCCTCGAGCCAAGCTTCCAAAGAATTATTAGGAGCAACATGTCCGGCACTAACCCGTAGGAAGTCTACTCTGAGACATATAATTTACTATCACCTATGACCCTGTTCCCCCCCACCCCGCTGGGTGTGTCATAAATCAGATTCTCCCATTGAAACATGTTCACAGGCTGGGTGTCATTAATCACATTCTCCAATAAAGGATTTTTGAGGACAGAAGATCCAGTAGCCTAGGCTACAATCTGCACAAGATAAGCATAGAATGTGCTCTGGCCTTCATCTGCTGCCCTGCTCCCTCGGGCCTTTTCCCCTTCCTTCTGATGGCAACTCAGAAACAGGCATAGGAATGATTTACGAGTTGACAATAGGAATGTCTATGTACAAAGTGAGGAATATTAAGGGTAGTTATTTTATAACACGTATGCCAGGAGCTTCAATAACTACAATGTGCATTGAGGAAAGTTGCCAAAGATGACATATGCAGATTTTCTTCATATATATACATGTATGTATATACATTCATACATACATGTGTGTGTATGATGTTTATATGTATACGTATATGTATGTAATTTTGGGGGGGTCAAAGTTCAAAGTCCTCCAGATCTTAAATTTTGTACTTTTTGAACTAATTGAACAATTTAACCTAAGAAATGTTGCTGGTTATTGGGCTTGTCTATATAATGTCACTGATACCACCATGTTATACTGAACATTAAAACGTGTTGACATAGTTTTAATATCAGAATGATAATTTTATATTAGATCTTAATGGCATTCTGATTTAAGCCTCTTCTATTCATAATTCTGGTGTGTGGTTGTTTCCCCCTTGTTTTATATCTTTAGCATTTAGGTGACACACTTCAACAATGCATTATGGTACACTGCAGTGTCCACCATCAATTTTAACAACCTCCTGATCTCGTAGCGACGGTGGAAACTCTGACTTTTAGCAACATGTAGGCTCTTCAGATTGGATGGGTTGTAAAATTGTCATCTTCTGATGTTGTTTTATGCCCTTCCCTGACTATTTTAAAGATTGACTGACAGGACTTCCTGGTCTTATGGAGAGTCACAGAATCCCGTTGGTTGATACAAAGACATTTTTTTTTCAATTTGCCTTAAAAAGAAAAAAAGGTCTACATGTAGGAGATGTTAAAATGGAGGTGAATGGAGAATAGCTTTGGGAGATGCATCACTGTCAAGCCCTTGTTTAAATCCTCACCAAGTTCTCAAAACAGACCCAAACTATACCTCCAAAATGGGATCAATTGGCCACCAAATTTTGAAGTGGTTGACAGATAGCAATAGCACTTAAGACTTATATACAGCTTCATGGTGCTATACAGCCCTCGCTAAGTGGTTTATAGAGTCAGCATATTGCCCCCCCCCCCAACAATCTGGGCCCCTATTTTATCAACCTTGGAGGGATGGAAGGCTGAGTCAACCATGAGCCAGTCAGGATTGAACTGATGGCAGTGGGCAGAGTTTGTCTGCAATACTGCATTCTAAGCACTGTGCCATTATGGCCCTGCCTTCCTTCCTTCCTTCCTTCCTTCCTTCCTTCCTTCCTTCCTTCCTTCCTTCTTTCCTTCCTTCCTTTGCTGGGTCCCTCTCTCCCTCCCTCCCTCCTTCTGCCCTTCCCACTTAGCTATAGCACTTAGATTTATACATCGCTTCACAGGGCTTTCCATCCCTCTCTAAGCAATTTACAGAGTCAGCTTATTGCCCCCAACAATCTGGGTCCTCATTTTACCAACCTCGGAAGGACAGAAGGCTGAGTCAACCTTGAGCCTGGTGAGATTTGAACTGCCAAATTGCAGGCAGCCAGCAGGCAGCAGAAGTAGCCTGCAGTGCTGCACTCTAACCACTGCGCCACCGTGGTGATGGCTTTCAAAATGAAGAGAATCCTAAAGAAAGAGAAGGAGGTTGTTAAAGCTGGAGGAGAATAGAAGACCTCCAAGGCCCCTTCCAACTCTCTTATAGGACAAGGGAAGGGAAGAAAACCCGAGGATAAGATAGTCTTCTCCTCTATTCCATACCCTGTGTTCAGGAAGGAGAGATCATGGTGGTAGAACTTCTTTAGAAGACCTTACAAAAGACCTAGGATCAAAAATTATCAACCATTGATCTCAGTTGGGCCTCAAAAGCTGAGCATCTACAGGAGAACGAGAGACTGACTCCAAGGGAGATATGAATTCAGCAACACATCAGCAAGCTGCTCAAATTTAGCAGCAATTTTAGAGAAGGCACCTGGAACTCTCTAAATCCTTGCCAGAGGGAAGGTTTACAAACATGCGAGTTGCACAACTCTGCCTTCAATGAATAATTTGTGGATTTAAGGGGAATATATGGAACGGCAGCAACCGGATGCTGTAGGAGTTTAGCTGGTTTCTTTAATTATTCTTAAAGGGGTTTGAAAAGTGATTTTTAAATGTCTTTTAATGTGCGGCAGGTGGAGGAAAGATAGCAGCCAATGCATGTAATAAGGAGCATCTGCAGAGGGAGAGATAAATATCCAGATGTTGGCTGCAATTGCATGATCCTTGCCAGTAAAAAAAAGAGGCTGAGTTTCATTTGCACAGTTAAAGCCATTATCTTGACATCCCTGCTTGCCATGTTTTCATTAACATGCACATAATCAGCAAAGGGATCACAGAACAAGTCTTAGTTTTCATGTATGAGACTTCTGGAAAGCATCAGCTACATTTGGCAATCATGACTAACCACGGTTGGCCAACCATAGGATTGATCCCTTTCCCCCTGAACCTGCAAGCCCAGAACAGCAGCTACAAAGAGACCAGAAGCTCAAATTGTGAAGACACTAACTAACTTCGTGAGCCACAGTGCTGGGTGGGTTGTCTCCAGCACACCACGTTTCCAGTGAACCATGGTTTCTGGCAGAGGAGCCTAATTTCAGTTGACTTCAGGTTCAACCCTGGCTTTGGAAGCTTCATCGAAGACTGCATCCCCAAAACAGGCAGAGCTAATGCCAATTTTCTGGGAAGATTTTAGAATTTGTAAGAGGTGAAGAGGGAGTCTTAAACATCCGGGTCAAAAGGTATTAAGCCAGGATGTCCAACCTTGGCAACTTTTAAGACTTGCAGACTTCAACTCCCAGAATTCCCCAGCCAGTAGCCCCCCCCTTTTTTTAAAGAGCCCAGACATGAATTCTCAGCAAGGAAAGGATTTCTGTGTAACCAGGCAACCAACCAACCAAACATCTATTCCGTCTACCTGTTTTTAACCTGTTGCTACAGGAAATCCTGGAAGAATTTAATTGCTGAATCACGGTGAAGCTAAACTTGGCTTGTTTCACTTGAGGCCTTCCCTCCTGTCACACAAGCAGCTTTTGGTAGCAAACAGAAGAAGCGAGGATGGCTGTTCCTTTTGCAGGCTGGAATTGAAACGCTAAGATGTAGAGCAGTTTCCCTCAACCTGGTCAACTTGAAGATGCGCGGACTTCAACTCCCAGCATTCGCCCGCCAGCCATAGAGTTGAAGTCCATGCATCTTCAACTTGACCAGGTTGAGCGAAACTGCTCTACATGGTTACCACACTTGTGGTAGCAGTGTTCCAATATTTGAGGGGCTGCCCTGTGAGAATCAGAGATATAGCTTATTGATCTATTAGATTCAGTAAGCCCTATGGGGGATAGCAGGCCCCAGAAGAAAGAGACACGAACCGAAGTTTTCAGCTAGGATGATTTCAAAATATACCAGAACTATTTGTAATCCTGCTGAGCCGATGCTAACTGTAAAAACATATATTTTTTTTTTGCAAAATATGCACTTGGATGGATAAGTTTAAAACAGCAAGAATGAAACTGTTGGAAATGAGAAACTGAAAGTAATGTACACAGGTATTTAAGGAAAATGACAGTTAGCGAAGTTGTGAAGCATGTATGTGGTTAGAAGAAAAGTATAAAGGATAGGATGGGAGATCAGCTGCCTGAGCAGGGGGTTGGACTAGAAGACCTTCTAACTCTGTTATTCTGCTTCAGAAGGGTTGGGAAATGTGTCAGCCCTAACAAGAAATTCTTTGAAGAAATGGTAGAATTATCACCATTCCTAGATGCCCACATGTGCAAGGGAAGTGTGATGTCCCATGCATCATGATGTCACCCCACAAACTGACATAACCTCTGGAGTCTATGCGAGATTGCATGCTATGTCATGTCATGTGTCCAACAAAGTTATCCCCCTCCTTTGCTTGATGATGTTCTAATTTGCTTCGTGGGCAGGATGATCTCATGGGGTACATGAAGCCATCAAATCCCTGTATTATTGAATAGAGCAATAGACTTGGCTGCTTTAAGACTTGTGGACTTCAACCCCCAGAATTCCTGAGCTAACATGACTGGAGGAGGAATTCTGGGAGTTGAAGTGCACAAGTCTTAAAGCTGTCAAATTTGAAGACCCCTGATCTATCACCTATCAATCTATCATCTATCATCTCTCTCTCTCTCCCTGTACCTACCTACCTACCTACTTACCTTCCTACTTACCTATCTATCTATCTATCTATCTATCTATCTATCTATCTATCTATCTATCTATCTATCTATCTATCTATCATCTATCACAAGGGTCTTCCAACTTGGCAAGTTGAAGACTTGTGGACTTCAACTCCCAGAGTTCCTGAGCTAACATGACTGGAGGAGGAATTCTGGGAGTTGAAGTGCACAAGTCTTAAAGCTGTCAAGTTTGAAGACCCCTGATCTATCACCTATCAATCTATCTTCTCTCTCTCTCTCTCTCTCCCCCTGTACCTACCTACTTATCTATCTATCTATCTATCTATCTATCTATCTATCTATCTATCTATCTATCTATCTATCTATCTATCTATCTATCTATCTATCTATCATCTATCACAAGGGTCTTCCAACTTGGCAAGTTGAAGACTTGTGGACTTCAACCCCCAGAGTTCTTGAGCTAACATGATTGGAGGAGGAATTCTGGGAGTTGAAGTCCACAAGTCTTAAAGCTGCCAAGTCTGAAGACCCTTGGAATAATGAAAAGGGAGTCAAGATTTCCTTTCCTCTGTTATTTTTTTCCTTTAAACCCCTGAATCTCTTGGCCATCGGAAGCCTTTTAAGTACAGGTAGTCCTCGGCTTATGACCACAATTGAACCCAACATTTCTGTTGCTAAGCGAGACAGTTGTGAAATGCCCACTTTGTGACTTTTCTTGCCACAGTCGCTATGTGAATCACCGCAGTTAGTAAGCTAGTCACCCGGTTGCTAAGTGAATCTGGCTTCCCCATTGGCTTTGCTTGTTGGAAGGTCGCAAAACATGACCTTGGGACACAGCGACAGTCATAAATACGAATCAGTTGCCATGCATCTGAATTCCGATCACTTGACCATGGGGAGGCTGCAAACATCGTAACTGTGAAAAAAATGTTCCTCTTAAGCAACATATTTCCAGTGCTGTTGTAACTTGGAACGGTCACTAAATGAAGTATTGTAAGCCGAGGACCTCTGAACGACAGCAGTTCATTTTAGGTAGTTGTGTCTTTCAGTTTTGAGTTGCTCCTTCTGTCTGGCTGAAGTTCTTATCATGATGATGCCTCCAGTGAATATGGTTCCACTTAACAGTTAGATTTCCTATTGATTTTTTAAAGTGTGTTGTAAAGTGATATGTACTCTGCCAATTGGCAGGCACTGGGGGCCTTTGGCAGAAGGAGAACATGGAGGAGGAGGAGGAGGAGAAGAAGAACAACAACTAGAAGAAGAGGAGGAGGAGGATAGGAGGAGAAGAAGAAGAGGAGGAGGAGGAGAAGAGGAGGAGGAGAAGATGAGAAGAGGAGGAAGAGAAGGAGGAGGAGAAGAGGAGGAGGAGGAGGAGAGAAGGAGGAGGAGGAAGACGAGGAGAAGATGAGAAGAGGAGGAGGAGAAGAAGAAGAGGAGGAGGAGAAAAATGAGAAGAGGAGGAAGAGAAGGAGAAGAGGAGGAGGAGAAGATGAGAAGAGGAGGAGGAGGAGGAAGAGGAGGAGGAGGAGGAGAAGAGGAGGAGGAGAACAACAACAGGAGGAGAAGGAGGCGAAGAGAAAGACTTGGACCTTGCTAGTACTTGCTAGTACTAGTATTTGCCATGTTCATGTATACATCCGAACTAGACTGTGTTGTTTCTCTGTGTCCTATGATATATGTGGGTATGTGGATAGATGCATAATTTGGGGATCATGTTTATGTAGTGTCTAAGTGGAAATGGTGATCCTTTGAGAGCTGAAGACAACAAAATGTCATTTTAACATATGCTGATTAGTGTACATTCAGAGTGGCAATGAAGTTATCCTAACTTGAAGGAAACATCTCCCATGGCCTAAAAACTAAACCGAGAAGCTGAAAAGAGAAGGTCCCCATGAAGAAAAACAGCTGAGAATCCACTTTTAGGTTGTTGCTAGGAAAACAACATATTTTTGGAGTCATCAGGGATCAGACCTGACTCCAAGAAGTCTACGGTTTTGCTCTGAAAGGCAGGCCAGAAATCTATTTCATAGTGGTAACTAATAAATATTAACTTGTACTGATTTTTATTAAAAAAATAAATAAATAAACCACAACAAATAAGGACATAAGAGGGTGGGTGGGGAAGTTTAGTAAGGAAGTGGTAGCATATTTTACAACTCAAGGGTCGTAAATTAGAAAAAGAAAAGGGAAAATGTCTACCTAGATAGATATCATAGATAGATAAAGGTTCCAGGAACTCATGTGAATGGCATGTATGTGACTCTCCAAAAGCTGTTTCCAATTGAGATTTTTAAACTATAAGAAGGAGAAATCCTGATGCCCAGAGGACAAGCCTAAGGTCTCCATCTATCCATTGACTTCTGGATTGGATTAAAAAAACATGGATCCAATTTGATTCAATTCAGTTCGACCATTTGACATCAGTGTCCAAACTGGTTTAAGAGCACCTGATTTGCTGGGTGCCCGCTGTTGAATTTAGTACAGCAAATTAATTTTGTAGCTCAGCGGAATCACCTTGCAATCAAATTTCCCAGCCGAAGTTTAGCATAATCCTTGCTGTTGTAATCCTGGAAATCCATCAAATTGTGATTTTGGTTTGGGTTGGCCTTGGCTCATTCCAGATCCTCCTGACCTCTCCTGCTTTGAGGATTGTGATGCCAGGATACCAACTCAAAGGGTTAGAGTGACTTTTGGATATTTGAAGGCTGTACATCCCTAGATTGTTATCTCTCCCTCCCTCCCTCCCTCCCTCCTTCCATCCATCCATCCATCCAGCTGGCCAGCTAGCTTTTTTGTGAATAGAGGCTGAACTGAGAATCCCACAGATGACAAAACAGAGCACAATATGCCCATCCATTCCTTCTAATGCTGAACTCCTATTGGAGTTTGTGGGAGAAAAGGATGGAAACTTTAAAAAAAATTAACCAGTAGATATTGGCTGAGGCTGAACGAGTGATGAGCAAAGGGATAGTAACATATTTTACAACTCGAGGGTCCAAGATTACAAAAAGAAAGGGGAAAATGTCTACCTAGATCAGGGATCTTCAAACTTGACAGCTTTAAGACTTGTGGACTTCAACTCCCAGAATTCTTCCTCCAGTCATGTTAACTCAGGAATTCTGGGAGTTGAAGTCCACAAGTCTTAAACTTGCCAAGTTTGAAGACCCTTGATCTAGATAGACATCATAGATCAAGGGTCTTCAAACTTGGCAAGTTGAAGACTTGTGGACTTCAACTCCCAGAATTCCTGAGCTAACATGACTGAAGGAGGAATTCTGAGAGTTGAAGTTCACAAGTCTTAAAGGTGTTAAGTTTGAAGACCCCTGCCATAGATAGATAAAAGGTTCCAGGAACTCATGTGGGCCAACTTGCCATGGCCAACTTGACACAGGGCAACTCTCCATGGGTCAATAGTTACACTAATATCGAAGAAATAGTGGAATAGAATCATTGAAGAAAGGATGTCAAAGGAGGGACAAAATGAAAAGAGAATGACAAGAATTATAATTTTGTAATCATTTTAAATAATTAGATTGAATTGTTGAATTGATCTGCAGCAAGTTGTCCCATGGTGACTTGACCATGGTGAGTTGTCCTGTGGTGAGTTGGCCATGGCAAATTGACCATGGCGAGTTGGCTATGGCAAGCAAAGGTCCCCTGTTCCTTTTGGGGTGGTAGATGTGCTTTTGGAGGTGGGGGGAAGGTAAGACTTGGGAGTCATAATTGATGAAATTCACATTAAACCCCATCCTGTTTTAAGCAAGTTCTTCAAGAGACACAATGCAGTTTGAAACTGAAAGGGCTTTAATTTGGAGACTACCAAATTGAGACAAAGTAAGAAGTTGAGCTGGTAGGACATCTGCAAGGCCTATCAACCCATTAGCAGTTTTTGGACTGGATCACTTTGGCTTGCGTCTTCCTGGCTATGATACACTTTCCATCTCCAGAAAACAAGCTAAAGGAAAGAGCTTATCTAGGACAATGAACATTTTGATCCCAGAAGGAAAGGCAAGAGAAGGAGAATCCAGCTAAGTTGGTGGTGCTGCCCAATCAACTTGGGAGCTTCATGTACCATCCTCTAGCCAAGATTTAACAGCCAATACTTTTCTGACAAAGAATTTCATAAAAAGACTACATTCCAAGCACGGTGGGTATGGTCACTTTTGAGTACCACTCTACAACCATCGATAGCCCACGTTTGACCATCATCTCACTCCCATCTATTCACAAGATATTGCCAGCTGAACCAACATTTATATTCTTTTTCTGGTCTATTTTTAAACTAAACCACCTCATAGTGTCCACAATGGTCAATGCAGAACTCCAGAACTTCACATTTGGCAAATAAACATTTTCACAACGTGAAGAGCACACAGACTATTATCCAGAGCCACCAAAAGTCAGAAGTGCATCAAGAAAACATTTTGGCAACCTCGGAATGATCATACCCTTGAGGCATCGAACTTACATGCTGCTAAACAACCAAGATCTTTAAAATAAGACAAATCAGGGTCAAGAGCAAGATGGAGTTCAACACAACTATAGGCACTTTTTTTCTGGCACATTTCTGCCCAATCCACTTCCTGCAATTTCTCTAACCCTCTTTGCCCACAACCATTTGACAAAAGCACAACCATAGCCTTGTTCCAGGTCGTTTGGCCCCACCCTAAGTTCGGACGCGCATCAAGAACCAGACTTACGTCTCGAAGTTCCTTCGCCACCTCCTTGAGTTCTTGCAGAATGCCTTCTAGTTGCCCAATCACCATTTTCATGCGCCCTCGGATGCGCTCCTTCTCACTGACGTTGGGGCCGTCTGTTGTGTTGTTAGTGCGCTTCCTATCCTGCAAGTCCCGGTTGTTCATTCTTCACAGGGTGCCGGGGAGCTGGGGCAGAGTTGTGTTGCACATTCTGCTGTTGCCCAACCAGATTGTGCCTCCACAGAGCCTCTCTTGGGTGGGGAGATCTCCACATCTTAACGCTCCCCCTGCCCAGAAAGTCCCACTCACTTCCTATTCTTGGTTCTCCTTAGGGTAACTGCAAGGGGCCAACAAAGGCAGAGAGAATGGGATGGGATTGAGGGGATGATGAATCCAACACACAAACATCTCCTCCAGCTTGGCCACCAGCCCATCTAGGTAGCCAAGGTTTGGAATCACCTTCAGTCCACGAACCGGTTTGGGAGAGAGAACGCCACAGACCGTGAGCTTAAAAAAAGGTTAAGGTGTGTTATTGGTGCTCTGCTCTGCAGAAGGAAGCCAGTGGTCCCTGCCAGTCTCTATGCCATGTTCTCCTTCCCAACAGAGAGGGCACCACCTCCAGCTAGTTCATCACTGCTCGTGGGGAGAATCCCTGGGAGATCTCGGATCTGGATTCCTTTCTCAGGGTCTTCTCCACCTCTGCTGCCCAGGGGTCTTCTGCATGGGTAGCTTGGTTCGACTGCCATCCGTACAGCTTGGGCAGACTAAGAGGGTCATGCAGCAATTCCAGCCTGACCAGGCTTTGGAGGTGTCTCGTTGAGATCTTAGGAAGCTCCTTAAAAATGAGGAACATGGGGAGGGTTAGCCTTCAAAGGGGGCATTGGGGAGTTGCTGGAAGCACGGAGTATTGCACACCATTTCCTGCAGTGTGAGAGACAGAGAGAGAGAGGAAGGGAGGGGAAATTAGCATGATCAGAAACTGCTTTGGGGAGGACACCACCAGCCTTCCAAGTCGCTGAACTTCAACTTGACTGGGTGTTCCCATGGTGACTCCTGGTTCTTCTTCTTCCCAGAAGAATTACCTTCTGCTCACCCAGAAGAGAGACCAATGGGGTTCAGCTCTGTGTTTCAAGGAAACCCTGAGTCAGAAACACTCCTGCTTTTAGTGGGGTCTCCTTCTTTGGGTCTTCCCTTCTGCAGGAAGTCCTCTTCCCTATGAATCATCCCAAGGTGATCCCACCTGGAATGGGAAACCCTGACCTGCACGTGCAATAATACTCAGCCACCCCAACCTGTGAGTGAGTGTGCTGATTTGTACACACCATCCAACTGGAATTTTTAGACCTCCTCTCTTTCTCTGGGCCCCCTGATCTAGCAGAGGTTCTGTGGTTCCAACCAATTTTTTTGGGGGGTGGGTGGGAGGAAGTTCAAGAAAAGATCAGCCCCCTTTCCATCCACTAAGACAACTTAAAAAGCGGCAACTTACAACCACAGTAGCTGCTCGGGAACCCACTTCATACTAAATGGATCTCTTGCTCTTCCTTCCAGCAGCACCTTTCGATGCCAACCAGATTCTCAGGTCCCATTCTTGTTGTCCGAGACCAAGTGACAGTGGACATTGGTGGTGAGGCATCAGATACATTCAATAAAAAAATAGAAGATTAAAAAAAAATAAAATAAAACCACCACGCAGAGCAACCCTCACCCACAGTTTCTCAGGTTGAACCCTTTGGCTCTTGAGGATACTCCTTGAATTATTGCTTTCTGTTTTCCTTTAAGCAAGGTGAGAAATCCACCGCACAGTCTCTTGCAACCAGCCAGATGGAGTAATCTATTCCGTTCAGTAGCTCTGGCTTTGCAGCCTGGCCATCTGCAGAGCAGAAGGGTGCGATCCCATCACTTCAGTGGCCCCCCAGGCCTCGAGTCCACAGGTGACCATGGTTCCCAGCTTGGGGCAAGAGGGTCTCGGAGCCCACGGGTGTCCTTAATGCATTGGACACCAAGGGTCACGGATCTCCCAACAGCAACTGGAAGCAACTTGGAAGGGCCAAGCCAAGGGATGGAGAAATGGAGGAGGAAGGAGATGTTTCTGTTGGAGCCCTCAATAGATGCTCTTGGAGACCACGGCTTGCATCATGGTAAGGAGAAGAAGAAGGAGAAGAAGAAGGAGAAGAAGGGCTTTGAGCAAAAAGCTGGAGAGAGCGAGAGACAGAGAGAGACTGGGAGAGAAAGAGAGAGGGAGGGAGGGAGAGAGAAAGAGAAAGAGAGAGAGAGAAAATACACGTCTTCTTTAAAGCTTCCAGACTTTGAGTGACAGCGAGGCAAGTCCAGTGTCCGGATTCCGATGCTTGGAGGGCCAGCTAGAAGGCAAGGAAGCAGATGCTGACCACTTTCGCCCTGGTCCTCTTCCCACTTGGGTCTCCTGAGATCTGCTTGAGAGTCTTGCATCGGCCGCAGCTGCCTGACACCCCTCCTCCTCTTCCTCCTCCTCCTCCTCCTCCTCTCTTGCTAGCGAGCGGTGGAAAAAACTGCACTGGAGGTTTCTCCCTCCCTCCTGACATCCTCACAGTCTGCCAGCTTGAAGGCGATTGCTCAGCTCCGAGATGCTAAGCTGCTGCTGTGTCAGAAAAGGAGGCAGGGCCTTGGTGGTACAGGGGGATTTAAAGGGCCAGAACCTCCTGCATCCCAGCTGATAGCTGCAAGCAGGGGAAACTCCCTCCCTCCCTCCCCCAAAATCTTCCCTGTGTTTTTTTTTTTTAAAGCCAATTACAAATGTAGTTAAGAAAGGTACAATTGGAATAGATCTCTGGTCAACGGTATGTATGCTATAATAGAATTATAGAACTGCAGAATGCAAGGGTGAGAGGAGAGTCTTGGAGAGCACCTAGTCCAGCCCCCTGCTCAGGGCTGGAGTCCACTTTGGTAGCTCCTTCCTTAGAGGATCATCCCTTTAAACATCTCCAGCAGGACTGAGCCCCTCGTGCCACTGTCCTTGCTCTTAACCCTTTGTAGATCGTTTCTGATCTTCAACCGACACTGACTTGCTTGCAAGTGGTCTGGTCTTCTGAACAATTATTTTCTACGCGATGTTCTTTCAAGTAGATACAACAGTGACCACTCAGAGTTACAACGGCAGTGTTAAAAAAGTGACTCATGATCGTTTTCTACAGCTAGGACCTTTTCAGCCTCTCCATGATCACATGATCAAAATCCAGACATAATTGGCAACTGATTCATATTTATGACGGTTGCAATGTATCCTGGAGTCAGATGAACCCCATTGACCAGCAAAGTCCATGGGGAAGTCAGATTCACTTAGCAACTGGTTTGTAACTTATCAACTGCAGCGATTCACTTAGCAACGGTGGCAAGAAAGGTCATAACATGAGGCAAAACTCATTTAACAAATCTCTCACAGCGACAGAAATTTGGGGCTCACTTGAGGTGGCAAGTCAAGGACTACCTGTGTAAAATTGCAGGATGCAAGGGTGGGGGAAGGGTCTTGGAGAGCATCTAGTCCAACCCCTTCTTCAGGGCAGACATCCACTTTTTGTAGCTTCTTCCTTAGAGCTCCATCCAGCTTCTTTTTAAACATCTCCAACATCATTGGGTTCCTTGTTCCTGATCTTCAACCAACATCTACTTCCTTGCAAATTAAACCTCTTGCTTTTGTCTGTTTTCTGTCTTCTACATGGGGGTCCTTCATTATTCAGTCTCCAGGGAGTCTTCTCCAAGGTTTCCAAGCTTCTTCAAGTCTCCTTGTCATCTTGGCTGCTCTGTTCCAGAACCTGTCAAGAATCTTCTCAACTCACGGTTAGTTAACTGTGAGCTGAGATGTTTCCTGCCAGGTGGGAAAAGATCAGATACACACATGAAGATGCAGTTAAACTGATTAATAGCTAGTCATATCTATGCCTAGCACCTGTTTAGGTGAGATATGGATCAACTGAATTCAAGGGAGGTTGTACTGAGTTTCCTTGCAGCTATAACTGGGATTCCGATCCCTCTTTAATTCTGCTCCCAGGTTCTGCTAACTTCTTCTTCCACTTCTTTCCAGAATGAAAAAAAAAATATCCTGGACCAACTTTATTTATGATTGATTTATGATTTATGATAAATGTATTTTTATGATGACTATGATCATGATTGACCACTTATCGCTTTTATGTACAATGAGAGCTTATGCACCAAAGACAAATTCCTTCTGTGTCCAATCACACTTGGTCAATAAAGAATTCTATTTGGTGCTTCAAGAAAGGAAGTGCTACGTGTTTGTGTCCTCTACCCTTCTTTTTCCTGGTAAAAGATGAATTTCAGAAACTTTCCTCCAACATTACTGGCATCCACAGCATGTGGTTGACAGAACAAGGGCTCCCCTTATGTCATTATGGAACCCCAGATGTTGCTGAATCTCAGTTGCCCTAGAAAGCAGGATCAATAGTGAGGAATTTTGGGGTTTAGACTTCAGGCACAGCTGAATCCCACAAGTCTACCTTAGCGTTGTATCACTGATGGAATGGAAAAGTAGGAAAGGGACTATAATACAGTCTTTTGTCTTCTTTGCTCTCATCAAACAAGAAAAATGCTAATTCCTGAAGTTCATTCAGGTATAAATACATCTGCTGGCATATCCAGAGATATTTGGCATTATGTTCAGTAAAGATTAAGGTGTCTGTCCTTCATAATATGATTCTATCTGTCTGTATATTTGACTCCAATTTCCCGTAATTATCACTATTGCAGTTCCTTGTCATGTTGTTTCAGAGATGGGAGAACTCGGAATAACAGCTTGTCAAGAAATTCTGGGATGTCCACTTAGACATTGATTTTCCAGAGAAGGGATGAGACTTTTCATTCATCCCCTTCCTTTTACTGGGTGATCTCCTCTTCCTCCTCTTTCTCCCCCCCCCCCCAGAAAAACCCTACAGGAACCCCATATGAACACATCTAGAAGGTTTCCTGCTTTTTATAGCTGTTGATCACAAGATATTTGGGGACAGTATATGTTTTATTTTATTTTATTTATTTGTCAATTGCTTACAAGATAATAGGTATAAGAAAAACATAGTTATGAATACATGGATACATATAAGAAAAATAAAATATAAAATAAACAATAGGGCAGAGACGGTAGGCACGTTGGGGTGCTTATGCATGTCCCCTATAGACCTCTTAGGAAAGGGGTGAGGAGGTCAATAGTAGACAGTCTAAGGTTAAAGTTTTTGGGGTTTGGGGAAGAAACCAGAGTCAGAGTATTCCAGACATTGACCACTCTGTTGCTGAAGTCGTATTTCCTGCAATCAAGTTTGGTGTGTGTGGGTCAGTGGTGGGATTCAAATGTTTTTACTACTGGTTCTGTGAGCATGTCTTGGTGGGTGTGGCATGGGAAGGATACTACGAAATCCCCATTCCCTACCCACTTCTGGCAAAGGTTATTGCAAAATCCCCATTCTCTCCCCACCCCACTAACCTGCTTTCCAGCTCCTTTCTCCTGGGCAGGGCAACCAAAGAAGAGCCAGCTGATCAACTGGGACTCAATGGGAGGCAGAGAATAGATGGGGTGAGGCCAGTCAGAGGTGGGATTTACCAGTTCTCCAAGCTACTCAAAGTTTCTGCTACTGGTCTCCAGAACAAAAACCATCTCTGGATGGATAGACAGATGATAGATAGATAGATAGATAGATAGATAGATAGATAGATAGATAGATAGATAGATAGATAGATAGATAGATAGATAGATAGATAGATAGATGATAGCTATATAGCTAGATGATAGCTAGCTAGATAAATAGATAGATGATAGATGATAGACAGACAGACAGACAGATAGATATATAGATACAGTGGTGGAATTCAATCTTTTTAAACTACTGGTTCTGTGGGCGTGGCATGGTGGCTGTGGCTTGGTGGGCGTGGCAGGGGAAGGATACTGCAAAATCCCCATCCCCTCTCCATCCCACTAACCTGCTTTCCAGTTCTGTTCTCCTGCGCAGGGCAACCAGAGAAGACCCAGCCAATCAGCTGGGACTCGGGAGGTGGAGAATAGATGGGGGTGGCAGGCCCAGTCAGAGATGGTATTGGTCGGTTCTCCGAGCTACTCAAAATTTCCGCTACCGGTTCTCCAGAACCGGTCGGAACCTGCTGAATACCCACCTCTGGTGTGCATATCTGTGTTTGTGTGTTTATGAATTTTCAAATAAACACCTCCTTGACCAGATGAAGAAAGGCTGTTTCCGTATGAATCCATTCGGAAAACAAAGAGAGTCGCAGCCTTCCAAAACTGATTTACGGGAGGTGGGATTTGGGATGTGATGTTCAAATGCCTCCCCCGGGGTTTTCATCTGTACTGGAGGTTATGAAAAACCAGGCTTAGGTACGGTCTGGAGTGATGCTCTGAAAACCGGGACAGGTAACCTGATATTTGTGTTCATCCAATTTGTATTCCTAAGAGAAGGATCACATCAATGTGCGGTACTGAAAAGTAGATTTGAGTCTTTATTATTCTGTAGTGTAGGCTGTAGTTTCAGAACTGATGACTAGGAACCTATGGAAGGATTAATCACCCAAAATTGTTTTGGGAGTTGCATTTTATGTCCTTTCACCACACTCTCTCTTCCTCTCCCCCTCTCTATCTTCTTTCTATGTTTGTTTCTGATTGTTTTTTTGTTAGAACATGATTCATTGGGCGCTCTGCTCTTGAGGGAAGAATGTAGAGTTAGCAGAGATAGGTTCTTGCTCTCCATTCTGTCTCTTCCGAGCTTCCCTGCCACAGTATCTCAAGAATTCATCTGACCCCTCCAGACTGCCCCAAAATCCCCTAATTTCACATATATCTATCAATCCTAATGCCGAAACTGTAAGATGACATTCAATCCAAGTCCTTTGAAGAAGTCTTCAGCTATCAGGATGTTGCTTCCTAAGTTTGAGCTGCTGAAGAAACATCAAGCTAATCTTTTTGGACTAAGTAAGTAGGATGTTCCAGGTAGTCTTTGACTTGCAACCATTTGTTTATTCTACTAGATCAATTTGAGATGATGGACAGATGAATGAATGGATAGGTATAGGTTGATGATCATGATAGATAGATGGATAGACAGACAGACAGACAGACATACTAATAGTTACAAATAGACAGATTGATAGATATTGATGATAGATGATGGATGGATGGATGGACAGAGAGACAGACATACTAATAGATAGACAAATAAATGGATAGATATTGATTTATAATAGATGGATGGGTGGACGGGTGGGTGGGTGGATGGATGGACAGACAGTCAGACATACTAATAGATAAATAGATGGATAGATAATGATGGATAATAGATGGATAGACAGACAGACAGACCAATTTGAGGGAACTGTGAACATAGTTAATTATTTTAATTCAGTAGCATGGCTTCCTCTGAAGGTTTCATAGCTGAACACCCACCCAGCAAATTAATCAATAATCCGCTGAGTGCAAGATTGATTTCAAATAATGGAGCTGAACAGGAAGCATTCTGATGGATGAGAAACAAATGAAAATGGGAACCGGGAATTGATTTAAATAAATAAGAAATAAATAAGAAATGCAGGGTATTTAGGCATGTAATAAAAAAAGAAGGAGGAGGAGAAGAAGAAAAGACAGGTGTGGATGTTTTTAGATAAGAAACGGAGTCCTATAGTAGAAGATCGCTTTGTCAGGATGAAATTATCAGACCTATTAATTGCTCAGCTAGGCTAAGCTACAGGTGGGTTCAGATAAGGCAGCGAGCCGGTTGTTAGTTTGCTATTTTTGGCTTTCCTTCTAGAAAACAAAAAGAGCAATAAAATCCACGATATTGAACCTCTTATGGTAAGGGGGAGGGGGGGGAGGGATAGAGAGTCATTTGAAAAAAAAAAACAACGTGTTATGGAATTGCATCTGTCTTGACTCAGCAAAGCTTCTTGCCTGCCGAATCGGTGCTTAGCTGGTGACAGCTGGTGCAAAACAAGGATATATACAGTTAATTGTGCATGTAAACCATTAAAGTGGTAACAGATGGATAAAGGTGAAGCCACTTTGCTGAATATAGGTGCAGGTATAAACAAGGGGTGATGCAGAGGATCGGGTTGGGCCAGCTTTTGCAACCCAGGATTGTCGTCTGACGCAACGGCCCTGCAGATATTGTGAGAGAATAACTCTGTCCATTCTGAGCGAAGCGGCTGGAAACGGAAAACTTCGCTGTCCTTCCAGAGTTCCTTTCCTTCCGAGTCCTACGATCAGCGGTGGGCTTTAAAAATGTTAGCAAAGGGTTCTCTGCCCGGTGGCTGGGTAGGCGTGGCCATGGTGGGTGTGGCCTAGTCGGTCTCCTGCACTACAGCAGGGGGATGTTTTTGGCTTCCTTGGGCTCCGGAGGATTTCCTCGGGCCTCCGGGAGAGCGAAAACGGCCTTCCCGGGCTACGGAGGCTCTCTGGAAGCTGGAAACGGGCCCATTTTTGGCCTTCCCAAACACCTGGGAACTCCTGGGAGGGAAGGGGTGGTGTGGGCGGGGCCAACCAGGAGTGGGGTTTGGGGGTTCTCCGAACTGCACAGTATCTTAGCTTAAGGGGCTCCCCCGAATCCCTGCCAATCCCCAATAGCCCACCCCTGCCTACGATCCTGCTGATGAAGTTCAACCTTGGCTTCTGCATTCTGCTTGGAGCGACCGGTGATATTGAGGGAGGGGGAATCCTCATCTGGTGATGTCACTCGGCGAAGTGGGAAGCGTGGAAGGCCTCTCTTGAACCCATCTCCATCACACTGGTTTGGTAAATGTCGCATCAGAAGGATCTATCCCTAGCTCTGAGCTTTTCTCTAGGTCAGAGGTCTCCCAACTTGGCAACTTTAAGACTTGTGGACTTCAGCATCGACATAGCTGGCTGGAGAATTCTGGGAGTTGAAGTCCACAAGTGTTAAAGTTGCCAGGTTTGCTCTAGATCTAGCATGGAAGCACCATTGGTTGTCTATCAGCCTCGTTGCCCACAATTTATTTTTTATTTTTATTTATTTTTGTCAATTGCTTACAAGATAATAGGTATAAGTAAAAACATAGTTATGAATATATGGATACATATAAGAAAAGTAAAATATAAAAGAAACAATAGGACAGGGACGGTAGGCACGTTGGTGCGCTTATGCACGCCCCCGACAGACCTCTTAGGAAAGGGGTGAGGTCAATAGTAGACAGTCTAAGGTTAAAGTTTTGGGGGTTTGGGGAAGAAACCACAGATTCAGGTAGAGTATTCCAGACATTGACCACTCTGTTGCTGAAGTCGTATTTCCTGCAATCAAGTTTGGTGTGGTTTACCTTGAGTTTGTATCTATTGTGTGCTCTTGTGTTGTTATGGTTGAAGCTGAAGTATTCATTGACAGATAGGACATTGCAATGTATGATTTTATATACTATACTTAGATTGGACTGAAGGCGGCGTAGTTCTAGGTTTTCTAGGTCTAGAATTTCAAGTCTGGTGGCATAAGGTATTCTGCAACGAGTAGAAGAGTGGAGAACTCTTCTTGTGAAATATTTCTGGACTTTCTCAACTGTGTTAATATCAGATACATAATGTGAGTTCCAGACTGATGAGCTGTATTCAAGTATTGGTCTAGCAAATGTTTTGTATGCTCTAGTTAGTATTGTGATATTACCGGAGGAAAAAACTACGTAAGATTAGGTTAACAACTCTTAATGCCTTTTTGGCTATGTAATTTAGCTCGAATCGAGCCCTCACAACCGTGGCACTTCAGAGAGTGTAAGATATAAGAGCACATTTCAGAAATGCATGTTTAATGCTGATAGGGGTGTAGCAATATCTGTAGCACTCTTCTGTTCGGTGTCAGCATGACTATTTCATGTTCAGAGACTCGGAGTACTTGATGGAGAGCTTGTGAGTGAGGGGACTTTTTTGGAATCCTCACGCCACGTCTATGCTAAATAGAGTGGTAGATTAGATGGCTTTCTGTGATCGGTTCACCGGCTCTTGAATGCCCTTTTGTTTCTAAATGGCTGTGATCTTTATATTTTGCCTAATAAATAAACATCCATGGCAGAGCAGGGATGTTTTTAAATGTCAGTTTCTGTGCTTACTTACCAAATTTGATAGTTTGCAAGAGATTTAGATGAGGGAAGGAAGGGAGGGAGGGAGGGAAGGAAGGAAGGAAGGAAGAAAAGAAGGAAGGAAGGAGGGAGGAAAGAGGAGGGAGGGAGGGAAGGAAGGGAGAAAGGAAGGGAGGGAGGGAGAAGGGAGGGGAGGGAAAGAAGGAAGAAAAGAGAGAGGGAGGGAAGGAAGGAAGGAACAAAGGAAGGAGGGAGGGGAAGAGGGAGGGAGGGAGGAAGAACACTGATGAACATTTCCTGGTTGATCATCTTGTTAATTTGATGGTTCAAATTTTCTGGGATAATATGAACAGATCCAACTCATTTTATCAAGAATTGTGCCAATGGAAGTCAAGGCCATTAGAACATAGATGGAAGGGACATTGAAGATCATCTAATCCAATCTAAGCAGGAGAACCTATGGCTGTCCAATCTCTTCTTAAAAGCCTCCAGTGATGGAGCATCCACAACTTCTGAAGCAAGCTGTTCCAGTGGTTAATTGTTCTCACGGTTGGGAAAGTTCTCCTTAGTTGTAAGTTGCTTCTGTCCTTGATTAGTTTCCATCCATGGCTTCTTGTCCTGCCTTCAGGTGCTTTGGAGAATAGCTTGACTCCCCTCTTCTTTGTGGCAACCCCTGAGATATTGGAAGACTGCTATCCTGTCACCCCTAATCCTTATTTTCGTTAAACGAGATCTGCCCAATTCCTGCCACCATTCTTCATACGTTTTAACCTCCAGCCCCCAATTATCTTTGTTGCACTTCTCTGCATTTTTTTCTAGAGTCTCACCATCTTATTTATATTGTGGTAACCAAAACTGGGTGCAGTATTCCAGGTCTGCTCTTACTAAGGCTTTGTAAAGCGGTATTAATATTGATTCTATCCCTCTGTTAATTCCACCTAAGACTCCATTGGCTTTTTCGGCTGCTGTTTTGACTGTAAGCTGCCTTTAGTTCAATTTCCAGTTTTGAGCAGCAGAATTTCCAAAATGGAACATAAATCATCTCTGGGGGTTTCTGATCCAAGCTGTTTGTTTAATATTGCATTGTTGTTAGCAAAGGGGAGGACTCTTACTCCACTCCTAATTCAAACGCATTGTGCTGGAGAGCTGTTCTTGGGTTTCGTCAGTTTAAAAGAAAAGAAAGTTGGCAATTAGCCCTCCTGAAACCTTAGTTTGTGTCCTTATTCTGTTGCTATTTATGGAGTCCTGATTATTTTTGATGACTTAGAACTGGGATACTATTAGCAAATGACTTTGCTTCAAAAATACCGAACAATTTGTATGCCTGTCAATAGCATTAATGCTTGCCTGACTGCCTGAGTGTGTATCTGTGTGCATATATAGAACTCAACTAATACTGTTCCAAATTTGTCCTGTCTAAGCCTACTAAAAATCATGAATTTTCGAAGGTTCCCGCAGCCTCATTCCCCTCTCCCAATCCCCCAATTGGGCGGCCAAGCCATAAAAGTTGGGCACCGTTACCTTATGACACAAAGCAAGGCAGTTGTGCTTTGTTGACTTATAAAACCTTAGTAGGAGCACTAATATTGCATCCTGTTTTGGTCCCCACGTTACAAAAATGGCTGGCTGAGGAATTCTGGGAGTTGAAGCGCACAGATTCGCAGATCCCTGATTTAGACCTTAGATCTCCAGCCATCAGAGGACACTAATTCAAAAGAGTAAAACACAGAGTAAAAATAGATAGACACTTGAAACTAGCAGTATCTCTAAGATGGATACTGGTGTACTCTTTCCTTCACAGCTGTTGTTCCCTTTTTCGTGGTGCTTGATACATCACTGTGTAATCTTGCGCATATTCTTTTGCCACCTGTCACTAGAGTAGGCATAATTTCTAATTAAACACAATTATTTGTTGAGTGATATATTTCTTTGCTCTCTTTCTTTCTCACTTTCGTATTTTATATTTCAACGCCAGTCACTCTATCATGAATTTGTCAAGTCTCCAGTCCCAGAAGATTATCTTTGAAAAATATGGAAGCGTAGACATACCTACTTCAATTTCAGCTTCGGGAGCACAACAGTTTCCTGCAGCTGTTTCTGAGCAACTTAATTCCACGTGAATCCTGATACGAATGGGCTTGCTCCTACATTTATGTGACAATCCCAAACTTAGTGATGTCTTTAGGATGCCTGATCAGAACGAAATTCTATAGAGCTTTATGGGACTAAAAAGCTTGTTATTGTCTTGTCTTTTCCCATTTGCTGAATTCTCTGTTGGAGTTCTCCTATCCTAGAATTTATTAAAGTTCATTTTGGCTAAAATGCTTTTCAAATTCCATATGGGAGGAGGGAGGGAGGAAGATGGGAGGGAGAAGGAAGGAAGGAAAAATCAATGGATTAGAAAACATCAAAGGAAACATGCCAAAGAGATGGAATGTGTGTTGCTGTGTTGCTAGTCTAGTGAAGAGAAGGACCAGGGGAGAAAGGATAGCACCTTCCAATATTTGAGGGGCTGCCACAGAGAGGAGGGGGGTCAAACTATTTTGTAAGGCACCTGAAGGTAAGACAAGGAATGATGGATGGAAATTGAACAAGGAGAGATTCAACGTGGAAATAAGGAGAAACTTTCTGACAGTGAGAACAATCAACCCATGGAACAGAAATTGTCTTCAGAAATTGTGGGAGCATCATCACTTGAGACTTTCAAGAAGAGATTGGACTACCATTTGTCAGAAATGGTGTAGAGTCTCCCGCTTGGGAGGGGGGTTGGATTAGATGACCTACAAGATCCCTTCCAATTCTGATTATCTGTTATCTGTGGCATTATAGTTTGCTGTTTTCCGGGGTCCTGTAAAGATATTTGCAATGACCTTTGCAGACAGCTGGAAGAACTGCAGACTAGACAACAGATAAAGAGCAGCTGACTCCTTGGAAGGAGTATAGGCATGGCAGACAACTTAGAAAAGACCTTCCTTGGTTTGTAAGATGTGCTTTCAGCTTAGAAGATTCTATTAATGTAATCTCGCAATAGAGATACTAATTCTAGGAGTGCTTTTTGTCTGGACTATCGCCCAAGGCTAAACAGCCCTTTCCCTATGGATGCTAAGGATGCTAACATAAGCCTTCAGAACACAAAAGTATATTGAATCCAGCACCTGGCTTTGAGAAGAAGAGTAACTATGGATGAGGGCTGATCGAGCAGATCAGAACTGTATCCCTCTCTCAATCTCATGAGCCTTTGGTGGTAGCCTGTTGTGGTTAGCCGGCAACAGGTGCAGATGGCTGAGGACTCAGATGAGAGGCCAGGATGATTAGGAAGCGGACTGCTGCCTTCAGAAACTGTGGGGGCTGGCAGTAGCGATGAGGAGGTTCCCGAGGAGCTTGTGCCAAGTGCGCATGCGTGCAGAGTTGCTCGCAGGAAAGAAGCAGCTACAACAGCACGAGTGATCAGAAGTAAGGCTGCAAGGTAATGGCCTCTCGTTCAAGAAGATAATAGCTAGCTGTGAAGCAAATGTTCTTTGCAGAAGGCAAAGACGTTTTGAAACTCCAGCCTCGTGGACATTCCCATATCCTGAGTTTGTATTTGAAGATTCTTGTATTGCAAATTATTTCTTGCCTGTTATCTTTTGGCAAGTCTCACACAATTTGGCAAGGCTTGTGCTTATCACAGCTAATTATTTTGCAGAAGCATTAAAAGGTTTCTGTTCCCTTTGGACTGTGTTTGATTTGTTGGAAAAGGGCGTGGGTCAGAACATAGCCATCAAATGGTCAGAAACCCTATAGGTCCCACAGTCTGCCACCTCTTTTGCTAAGTAGGTCAGTTGTCTAATCTGGACCAAGTGATAACTAAGAGAGATGCGGCTAGAGACTTATGATTTGAATGGGAGTGCATGTTGGAGTCCTGACACCAAGATGGCTTCCAATGGTCTTGGAAAGTAGAAATAGGGGGAGATAAATCCTGTTTCTGTTTTCAGGACATAATGTTCCCAATTGGGCCAATACTGAATAACAGAATAACAGAATTGGAAGGGACCTTGGAGGTCTTCTAGTCCAACCCCCTGCTCAGGCCGGAAGCCCCATACCATTTCAGACAAATAATTGTCTCGTCTTTAAAACCTCCAGTGATGGAGCACCCACAAACCGTTCCTCCAATTAATTGTTCTTACTGTCAGGAAATTTCTCCTTCGTTCCGGGTTGCTTCTCTAATCCAGAGATAAAAGGAGAAAAGAAGATATTTTACTTGGCAAAGCAAAACACTCTCGGTAGGGTGACAGTGAGGTCTCACCTGTGACAGTTCAGGAGAAGCAGGCAAGACATTTGCCATCTCCTACCGCTGCGTGACTCTCAACCCAAATTCTGGGAACTGCTAATATTACGAAATACAAAAGGGAAGATATCCAAAATCAACATCCCTTTCCCTCACTTATTAATTCTTCACCGGGGGAAAAACACATAGAATTTGCATTGAACTATGAAATGAAGTATTCAGGGAGGAAAGAGAGCAAATATTAAAAGCTCTTAATGGCCTTTTGTTTTAGCAAGAAGCTCCATTAATCACCCCGCTGCGTGAAGCTCAAATTCTTGCCAGAGATCTTGTTCAATAGAGTTTTGGTCCATGCAAACTCTGGGCATGGAGGAAAAAAAACAACAACAGGGATATCTGGGCCAACACTAGTTAGTTCTGTAGGAAGTTAGCACCCACCCCTCTGCTAGAAAATTGAAATAGCCTAGGAAATATTAAAAAGGCAGAATATTTCCTCTAAAAAGAGTAGAAACTCAGAAGCAGAAATTCACCCCCACTTTTGTTAATGAGCGGGCCATTAAGGCTTGGGACAGAATGCTTTACATAATAAGGAACTCCAGGTAAAGCTATAGCAATTACCAAAAGCCCTTTTAAGGGCATAATCACCCAGCAAAGCTCAACCTAAGCCTGGAACTCAGGACAGACTACAAAGTTGCCCCTGTATGGCCCCATGGGAGTCTGACAACCAATCAGAATACAAGCTCCAATTCAAATCCCAACAAAGGTTATAAAACCCAGGCGCTCTCAGCACCTCAGCCCCTTTCTTGATCTCTTCCTTCACCTTGAAGCATGTGATCCTCCTTCCTTTTCACTCTGGAGCTCCAGGCCATCATGGGAATGTTTTCATTGTTAAGTGAAACCAGACAGCCTACGACCCATTGGGTCATCTCTTGTCAATATTTACTTACCTAAAGAGATAAACTGAAAAAAAAAACCAGACACATTGCTAGAAGGTAAAATCATAAGGCTACGTCTGATTTACTTTGGCCGTGTCCTGCATGCAAATTCATTGCAGAAGGCAATGAGAACTAGGAACGTCTGTGGAGATTCTCAGTCACCCAGGTCAGGGTTGTTCCCAAAATTCCTTTTTCAAGATGCAACTGGACTTTCTCTGTTTTTCCTGGAAGATGTTTTGCTTCTCATCCGAGAAGCTATTTCAGTTCTCTCTTCTTCAGTTCAGCTTCTCGGATGAGGAGCAAAAACATCTTCAAAGGAAAACAAAGTCCAGCTGCCTTTTGAAAAAGCACCTTTGGGATGCTAGGAATGGTTAGAGGAACAAGAAGAAGAGGCAAAGCAAGAACTCGCTTGGTTTGATGACATCAAATCTGGTGCAATGTTGAAGAGTGGCAGTGGAGTATTCACCATTAAGCAGACTAAGCACGTGCTTAGGGCACCAAGCCCAAAGGAGACCACCACAAAAACTTTTATGTATCCTAAGCTTGGCTTTGTTTGTACAAGATCTGTCAGTGCTTAGAGCACCAGTGATCCTTAATCCACCACTGAAACAGCGGTGAAAGACAATGTGGATGACAGGGTAGCATGGAGAGCACTTGCCTGTAAAGTCACCAAGAGAGAGACACAACTAAATGGTTGATTATTATTACCTTTATTGTCAGAGTACAACACGTGTACAGTGAGATTGGCTGAGTCTCCCTTCGTGCAGTCCCCTTCCAACACAACTCACAGTGAGGACAGAAGTCCCTAACCCAGTCCCAATTACACTAGGTGACCTTGTTGAACAATAACAACAATAACAAAGAGGTAAACAGAATGACCATGAATGGGGGGAGGGGGGAAAGCAGAGGGATCGGATTTCCAACTTCCTGTTGGCTTCTCTATTGACTTTGCTTGTGGGAAGCTGGAAGGGAGACTTGGAAATCATGACAGTGTGACTGTGGTTGGCCAGAGCGGTTTGGTGGCACCGCAGCAGCCGTAACTCTCCCTATAAAACGGGTCTGAAAATCCACGAAATTTCAATTCCACGGGAGCAATGGGCGCCGGAGCTGGTACACGTTCTTTAAACGAGACTGTTCGAAGCAGCTTGATTCCAAAGTTGTTGTCCTCTGATGCTCGTTTCAGCTAATTAAAGGTGACAAACAGACAGGAGCTTTTTAATAGCATGTAAAAGCTAGATCGGCAGCAGATGAAACCGATTTCCTCACCAGCCGCTGTTCAACAGAGGGCTGGTGGCCATGGAGGGGCCGGCCCTTCTTACGGCAGTTGGGCAAGGCTAGGAGTAATCCTACCACAAGCAGTTTGGATATATATATTTGCAACTGTAATTAAAATGAAAGGTGGACAACGCGGAAAGTCTGAAGCTGGGTTGTGTCCTTTGCAGAGGGGGTATTCAGACGGTTCTGACCGGTTCTGGAGAACTGGTAGCGGAAATTTTGAGTAGCTCGGAGAACCAGCAAAGGGCACCTCTGACTGGTCCCAGCCCCATCTATTCTGGCCTCCCAAGTCCCAGCTGATTGGCTAGGTCTTCTTTGGTTGTCCTGCACAGGAGAACGGAGCTGGGAAGCAGGTTCTTTAGTTGCCCTGCACAGGAGAACGGGGATGGAAAGCAGGTTCTTTGGTTATCCTGCACAGGAGAACGGGGCTGGAAAGCAGGTTAGTGGGGTGTGGAGGGAATGGAGATTTTGCAGTATCCTTCCCCTGCCATGCCCACCAAGCCATGCCCACCAAGCCACACCCACAGAATCAATAGAAAAAAAATTGAATCCCACCACTGGCTCCTTTGGCTTCTTCTGCCTTGTTAAAAATGTAGCAATTCTTGCACACTCAGAAGAGGGGTCTCTGGGGACAGATACGAGCCTGGTTGGCCTTTCAGGTCATACAGGACATGCTGTCTAAGCTCAAGAGAATCCCACAGTTGGTCTGCATGCAGAGGAGTGAGTTGAGGTATCTGAGCAGAGCAGCCAGAAGAAGCTGCTGGTCTGGATAAATTTACTTCATAGGACTGCCTGCTCCTGTTTCCCACTGTGTTCCAGGACAGCCAAAGATACGAGCAGAAGTTCAATTCAAAGCCCATGCAGGTTAAACCTTATATACAGAAGGGAGAGGTCAAGAAGTTGTCTTTTAGATCGGGGTTGGCATCTTGGAGCCAACTCTGACCTTTTCTGCAGAAGGCTGGCTTTTCTAATGTCATGGAAGGCTGAACATATTACATTTAAAATAATCTTATTCACATTTAAATGGAAAGAAATCAAATTTATATTCTGAGATGTCCATATTTTGTTGTTGTTGGTGTTGGTGGTGGTTTGGAGCACAGCCTCTATTCAAAATCCATGAGTGGCTGTTGACCTAGAAAGCTGTTGTCTTAAAATTAACTGCCTCGGATAGATTTGGAGTACAAATTTTAGCTGATACATCAGGTTACAATCCAGTAGGGTGTAGAGGTTGAACATGTTGGACCATGACCAAGGAGAACCCATTTCAAATCCATCTCCAGCCATGGAAGTTCACTGGGTGATTTGGAGCCAGGAAATGGTTGTTTCTGTGGGTCAAATTAAGGGAGACTGAAGGACTAGGGGAGATGTGATAGCAGACTTCCAATATTTGAAGGGCTGCCACAAAGAAGAGGGAGTCAAACTATTCTCCAAAGCACCTGAAGGCAGGATAAGAGGCAACAGACGTGAACTAATCAAGGAGAAAAGCAACCTAGAACTAAGGAGAAACTTCCTGAAAGCGAGAACAATTAACCAGTGGAACGGCTTGCCACCAGAAGTTGTGGGTGCTTCAACACTGGAGGTTTCTAAGAAGACATTAGACAGCCATTTGCCTGAAATGGTATAGAGCAGGGGTCTTCAAACTTGGCAACTTTAAGACTTGTGGACTTCAACTCCCAGAATTCCTCCTCCAGTCATGTTAGCTCAGGAATTCTGGGAGTTGAAGTCCACAAGTCTTAAACTTGCCAAGATCGAAGACCCTTGCTTAAGAGCTTCAATTCCACTAGACAATCCTTTATGTCAGGGGTCTCCAACCTTGACAGCTTTAAGACTTGTGGACTTCAACTCCCAGAATTCCTCCTCCAGTCATGTTAGCTCAGGAATTCTGGGAGTTGAAGTCCACAAGTCTTAAACTTGCCAAATTTGAAGGACCCTTGGTATAGATCCTCCTGCTTGAGCAAGGGGTTAGACTAGAAGACCTCCAAGGATTATTTCCAACTCTTGTTATTCTGTTCTGTTATAGTTGCGCCTTTCCTTAGCCTACTTTACTTCAGAGATGGGTCTTCAGCAGGTTCTGACCAGTTCTGGAGAACCGGGAGCGGAAATTTTGAGTAGTTCGGAGAACCGGAAAATACCACCTAGGACTGAAGATTTTATAGCATCCTTCCCATGCCACGCCCACCAAGCCATGCCCACAGAACCGGTAGTAAAAAAAATTTGAATCCCACCACTGCTTTACTTGTTCGGAAGGCAATTTTTTGGGGTGGAGGGAATGGAGAAAGGAGCTTTATGAATGCCAAATTTATTTATTTATTTTTATTTTATTTGGTTTGTCAATTGCTTACAAGATAATAGGTATAAGTATAAACATAGTTATGAATACATGAATACATATAAGAAAAATAAAAAGACACAATAGGACAGGGATGGTAGGCACGTTGGTGCGCTTATGCTCGCCCCCTACAGACCTCTTAGGAAAGGGGTGAGGTCAATAGTAGACAGTCTAAGGTTAAAGTTTTTGGGGTTTGGGGAAGAAACCACAGAGTCAGGTAGAGTATTCCAGACATTGATCGCTCTGTTGCTGAAGTCGTATTTCCTGCAATTGGACTTCTGGGCAAAACTGTTAACAACTGAATAATTAAAACCCACCTCTTTGGGAAACAGAGCTTTTGGACTGAGAACATCTACGGAAGTGAAGCCCTTGCTGTCTGGCTTTGCCTTCAGTCTCCTAACTGCTTTAACAAGTTCTGCATAGGGAGTCTGTCCTAACTCACATCAGCCTCCCCTTGGGTGGTTTCCCACATATTTTGCTGCTTCTTTTTTTAAAACAAGTGTCTGGTGTGATCTTTTCCACTCCCACTACCTCTGTCCACTGGTGCCAAACATATTTATCATCATCATTCCCTCATTAGCTGGAACACATCAATAAACTCCAGCTCATGCTTGCTAATCACAGCTTTGCCCAGCCTTTGCTAGTGTGGGAGCTGTTTTGTCACAGTTGGAAAGCAGAGAGAGTTGGTGCAAAGCAAGAGAGATGCAGCCTAGCATTTGTGCAGTTTGTGCGTTATGCAGCACAGGGATGGGGGACATCAGCAAGAGCGTGGGCTTTGGGGCAGCATCCCTACATTGGCCAGATTTTGAGGAGACGAGAAGACAACCGGATCATCTCTATGCCATCCAACAGAATGTCATCATGGCAGGGTAGGATTGTTGTTGTCAGACACAAACAATTGAACCCACCGTCAGTGTTCTGACAGATAGCAAGCTGACCCAATCAAAAGCAAGCACAGCCGAGATGATCCAATCTCTGAATGCAAAACTTTTTTGAGTGCGTCATTTCAGCACTGATGAGGGCAAAAGCAGATCTAGCTAATTCCCACACAAACCCACATAATTAAAGCATAGGGTTCTCCCTCCCCCTATTAGAGCAAGTCACGTTGCCCAATTGAACCTCGTTATTGTTATGAGAAAAACTCTATGGCTTTAGCAAACACCTGCTGAAGTGTCCTTGGCTCTCATGGCTGTCTTCTTGATGTCTGGAGCCTACATTCCATCTCCCCCTTCCCTCCCCCCATGGTTCGTTGGCAAACTGAGAAGCGATGATGGTTGCAATAGCCTAAGTGTGCTTTGAATTTGACACTCACATGTGTAAAGTTTAGACTAGCTACTTCATTGTTCCCTGCCAATTTCACAGGAATCTTCCCAGATTGGTAGATTTGCTTAAGAAAGACTAGATAAGACTCAAAAGAATTCAGAGGGAGTCAGGCCTTACCCACTAGTGCTAACATAGCGAGTCCATGCTAATTCCCTGTTTGATCCTTCCCCCTGGTTGGGACAATTGCTGTCCATCAGTTGTCCCTTAATACAACTGAAGATAGCTGTATTTCTGTCTTTTGGTTGCATTTTTGGAAATGGGTAGATCTGGGAACAGAATCAGACATGATCACCTTGATATGATCTCCTTCAGACAGAGGTCTTCATCAAAAGCCTGGGTGGTCATCTGTCAGATAGGATCAGTTGGTCCTGCAAGTACAGGATCAGAGTAGATCCATGTTTCTCAACCTTGACAACTTTGTCTGGGAGTTGAAGTCTACACCTTTTAAAGCTGAGAAGCAAAATAACAGAAGGGATCCTTGGAGGTCTTCTAGTCCGACCCCCTGCTCAAACAGGAGACCCTATATCATTTCACACAAATGGCTGTCCAATCTCTTCTTTAAAACCTCCAGTTTTGGAGCACCCACACAACTTCTGGAGGCACATCATTCCACTGGTTAATTGTTTTCACTATCAGAAAATTTCTCCTTAGTTCTAGGTTGCTTCTCTCCTTGATTAGTTTCCACCTATTTCTTCTTGTCTTCAGGTGCTTTGGAAATGTTCTCTCCTCCTGCTGCATCTTTTATCCAACTCTATAATACCGTGATTCTCTTCTGCAGGAGGAAACAGTCTCTATTAATCATGCTTGATGCTTTTGATGCCTCTGATATCTTTCAGCTGTTCAGTCAGAGTTGGAGACTTTATATTCTCTGCACAATGCTTGCTATAGTACATGGACACACTGTACAAATAATATCCTAGCAAAAGAAAGTTAAATTTAATTTAAATTTAATTACATTTCAGCTGCAGGCCTTTTTACAGATTATCCCAGGAGTATGCATTAGCTGCCATGGTAGAAGCAGATTTTTGGATCACAGCAGCCATGAAAAATTATAGAAGTGGCAAGTGAATCAAGGTTGCCCAAGACTATTCTTCTTTCCCTGCCCCCTTGCAAATGTTGAACAATATCTTCTAGGCAACATCAAGCTAAACCTGGTGGGTTTTCAAAGTCATGACTGCATCTGGGACCTAGGAATTGTGACAGTGGGGACAATTAACCAGTGGAACAACTTGCCTTCAGAAGCTGTGACTGCTCCATCACTGGAGGTTTTCAAGAAGAGATTGGACAGCCATTGGTCCAGAATGGTATAGGGCAGGGGTTTGCAACCTTAAACACTCAAAGAACCATTTCAACCTGTTTCCCACAGAAAAGAAAACACCGGGAGCCAATAATTTAACAACTGGTGTGACTGGGTGGGCATGTGGCCAACTCAACATCACTCACTCCTACCCCGTCACCTCCTGCTCTGGAATATGGAGCAAGTCTCCATCCCCTGCCATCCCTCTTACCTTCACAGGCCAGGTGAGGAATGACGGAAAGGGGAAGGGCCAGCCAGTGGTGGGATCAGCCAACAGGGAGCCGTAGCAGAGGGCTGAAAGAGGCACATGTGGCTTCAAAGCAACAGGTTGCAGATCCCTGGTATAGGGTCTCTTTCCTGAGCAGGGTTGGACTAGAAGGCCTCCCTTCCAGCTCTGTTATTCTGTTAATTGAATGAAGTCCAGCTGGAACTACCAGATGCAGAGATGACACTAGGTTGCTCCACTACTATAGACCTGTGCATTCCCACAGGGAGGGCCTTCTCCAGGCTGCCGTCGGCTTCTATGTGCTGTCTGGCGGCCCCCAGGAGTAGGGCCTTCTCTGTAGGGGCCCCCACCCTCTGGAATGGTCTGCCCCCAGAGATACGCACCAACACGGACCTGAGAGCTTTCAGACGGGCGTTAAAAACTTGGCTCTTTGAGCAGGCTGGCCTAGGCTGACATAGGATTTTTAATCTTGTCTTATGTTTTTAATTGGTTTTGAATATTTGGGTTTTAACTATCTTACGGGGGAGGGGCAAAATTTTTAAACAGTCTAAATTATTTAATCCGTTTTTAACTTTTGTATAGTGTATTGGGGTTTGTGATTGGCTGTGCACTGCCCTGAGTCCTTCAGGAGAAGGGCAGTATAGAAGTATTAGAAATAAATAAATAAATAAATACTACCCCAAAGTTAGTGACATGAAGAAGTAAGCAAAGGATTAAAAAATCAAGTCAAACTCTTTCCCATCCTTAGATCTTCCTTTAAAATGATCAAATCTTGAGTGAATCGAATGGATTTCCTCCCTACTGGTTACTTTTTCTGGTCTGCCTTTCTCTAAAAAGCCTGGGAACCACCCATGTTGAGTGCACACAGAGACCTAGTACACAACATTTCACACTTACAGCCATGAATATCTGTGGAGATTCTCAGTCATCCAGGTCATGGTTGTTCCCCAGAGTGCTTTTTTCCCAAAGGCAACTGAATTTTGTTTTTTGTTTTCCCTTGAAGACATTTCACTTCTCATCCAAGAAGCTTCTTCAGTTCTGAAAAACTGCCTCTCTGCAGAACTGAAGAAGCTTCTTGGATGAGAAGCTAAATGTCTTCAAAAAAACCAAAACAAAGCCAAAGTCCAGTTGGGAAAAAATCACTTTCGGGATTACAGCCATGAGCTGTTAAAAAGAGGTGGGCACAAGGTCATAGACCCCAAGTCATCTCTAGTTGGTGATTGGAATCTATATCACCTGTGTTTTAGTCTAGTGATTCAGCTGGATTTTTTGAAAAGGGCTATTCCTCTCTCTAATGGGAAGATTTCACAGTTACTTAGTTAGGAAAATGTCTCATGCAGACTGTAAACCTGGCAGGGCCTATAATCGTCCTCTTGTTGAACATGGGCATCCTCTTCCACGATGATTTAAGTCCTGGATATCAAATCCAGGATAATCATCTTTCTAAATGTAGAAGATAGGTTGTCTGAGGGTTTTTAAAATTTCTTTCTTTCTTTTTGCCCTGCAAATCTTTCGTTTTATACGTATCAAGGTTGAAGGTAGGGGGAAAAGGAATTTAAACGCCGATGTAAAATTTAGTAGTTGCTTTTTGGAGATAGAGGCAGTTTAGCATAAAATATTTTGCAGATAAATATTTTAGACAGGCTTGAGTAGGCTGCTAATGGGTTTTTTCACAGCCGATGAAATTAAGGATAGTTTCCAAACTCTGCATGGCCCTTTGAAGCTAGAGACCCACGGGCTAGAAGAAGTTGAGAAGATATTTCTAAGTCAGAGATTTCTTTTGCAGTTCTCAACTTGGTTCCCTTGGGTATGTGTTTGTGTATCTAGAAGGGTGGTCTAAAAAAAAACCCTTCTTTGTGACAGGGAACAATGGCTCCCCTTGGATTTCCTGATAAAGATGGAATAGCAATAGCAATCGCATTTAGACGTATATACCACCTCGCTAATGCTTTCCAACTTCTCTCCTTGATTAATTTCCACCCATTGTTTCTTGTCCTGCTTTAGTTGTTTTGAAGAAGAGCTTGACTCCCTCCTCTTTGGGGCAACCCCTGAGATGGGATGGGGTGGGATTCAAAATTTTTAATAACCGGTTCTGTGGGTGTGGCTTAGGTGGTGGGTGTGGCTTGGTGGTCATGTGACTGGGTGGACATGGCTTGGTGGTCATGTTATTGCCTGGGTGTGGCCAACTCAATATCACTCACATCGAGGCACGCATCTCCTTGCCTGGCCTCTCATGACTGTGGGGATGTTGCAACAGTTGTAAGTGTGAAAAAGGGTCATAAGTCACTTTTTTCAGTGCCATTGTAACTTTGAATGGTCATTCCACACAAGCAAAGTACCAGCAAAGGAGGGGAAAAAAACTCAGGGAGGTTCCTGAGACAGGAAGTCTAGTCCTGCCAAGAATGTAATAAGGGTTAACGGAGAGGCAGTTTCTGTAAGCAACACCAGAATGTTTCCTTCCTGCCTTCCTTACAGGATTAGCCCATTAATTTCTTCTAACAACCAGTTCTCCGAACTGCTTAGAATGTTAACAACCGGTTCTAGGGAATAGGTGCGAACTGGTAGAATCCCACCCCTGCCTGAGATACTGGAACACTGCTGTCCTCTCACCCTAGTCTTCTTTTCATCAAACTAGGCATACCCAATTCTAGCAACCGTTCTTCACATGTTTTAGTCTCCAGTCCCCTAATCATCCTTGTTGCTCTGCTCTGCACTCTTTCTAGAGTCTCAACATCTTTCTGGACTCGGTAACTTCAGATCCAATTCTGAGGGAGACCTGGGATAACCCTAAGTGTATGTGAGTTCTCTTCTGGCTGC
Source organism: Bungarus multicinctus (assembly GCA_023653725.1). Taxonomy (NCBI): domain Eukaryota; kingdom Metazoa; phylum Chordata; class Lepidosauria; order Squamata; family Elapidae; genus Bungarus; species Bungarus multicinctus. Next base: position 18,290,172 of record CM042843.1, read on the forward strand.
AAGCTCTCTCTGGATCTTCACTGATGATCCTCCGTGTCTTTCCCCTTAGTGCCCATGCCAACTGGGGTGTGAGGAAGCTTTGTTATCAGCTGTCAAAGAGTGCAAAGTCAGGAGATATGAATTGTCTTGTTGTCTGGCAGCCAGAACAATTTTTGTTCCAGGGACTCGGTGAGGATGCCAATTTTTTTTTTAAGTGACATGCAGATTGCCCCCATGCCAGCTTCCTGAAAAATAGACATCTTTAAGAGCGACGGGGTTTCTTGTTTGTAGCTTCGACCTGTTGGCCCTTCCTTAGCCCTCATTATCCATGGTTGTTTGTTTGTTTTTAAGTGAATCCCAATGAATTCTTGACTCTGCCAGGGCTGGATTCTGATCCAAACAAAACCAAAAGGGCATGAAAGATCCCTTGGGAAAATTATGCCAGCATAGCCAAAAATACAGAAATTGCTTCTGGGGACTTGTCGAAATGGATCTATAAATAGCCCTGGATTTTGGAAAGCCAGGTGAACTGAAATGAATCGAGTTCTTTGACAGATGCAGAAGCCTAGCTAAACTTTCCCCCTTCTTGTGGCACAGGGTGGGATTCTTTGCTCAAGCAGGAATGCTACCCTTCTTCAAAATCTTTCACTCCTCCCCAGTTCCAACCCCTTGGAAAGAAAACTTCACTCAGAATCATCCAGATTCCAGAGCACAAAACATGGATTTTTTTTTTTTGTCAAGGAAAGGGCTTCGCAAAATGCCCCTCATCCAATTTTTTTTTAATCTGATTCTCTGGAAAGGGATTGATAGCAGGAATAAATGTATCATTCACATAGCAGAAGAAAGCTTTGGAAAGCTTTGGGGATGTGGTGGGGAGGAGCAAAGACCACTACAGATGGATCAACAATGCAAAATGGATGAAGTCACATATTTTACAGGGAGCAAGACTGGGGTGTTCTAGGGGGAACAATGGGCTTCCCCCCTTCTTTATGTTTTATGACTCTATTAAGCTTATTTTAGTATTTTCTAGGGGGCACAATGGCTTAAAGATACTGAGCTTGTCAAAGGGAAAGCTGACAGCCCAGGTTTGAGACCCAAGCGCCATGTCATGGGGTGAGCTCCCATTCCTTGCCCCAGCTCTTGCCAACTTAGCAATTCGAAAACATTTTATTTTATTTATTTATTTTGTCAAGCATACATTTGATTATATATATATATATATATATATATATATATATACATGATTATGAATACATGAAATAGATACGAATAAAAGGGAACATTAAGACAGGTATGGTAGGCACGTTGGTGTGCTTATGCATGCCCCTTACAGACCTCTTAGGAATGGGGTGAGGTCAACGGTAGACAGTCTAAGGTTAAAGTATTTGGGGTTTGGGGAAGAAACCACAGAGACATGTAAATGCAAGTAGATAAATAGGTACCACTTTGGAGGGAAGGCAAAGCATTCCGTGCATCTTGGCGAATAGTCACGCTGGCCACACAACCACAGAAGTGTCTTCAGACAATGCTGGATCCCTTGGCTAAAAAACAGAGATTGCTCCCTGGAGTTGGATACAACTGGACAGGGAAAACCTTTACCTTTTAGAACAGAACAGAATTCTTTATTGGCCAAGTGTGACTGGACACACAAGGAACTTGTCTTGGTGCAAATGCTCTCAGTGTACATAAAAGAAAAGATGCATTCATCAAGAGTCAAGAATCATCAGGTGCAACACTTAATGATAGTCATAGGGTACAATAAGAATAGAATAGAATACAGAATAGAATAGAAATTAGATTAGAATAAAATAGAATACAATTATTTATTGGCCAAGTGTGATTGTACACACAAGAAAGTTGTCTTGGCGCATATGCTTTCAGTGTACATAAAAGAAAAGATACATTCATCAAGAGTCAAGAATCATCAGGTGCAACACTTAATGATAGTCATAGGGTACAATAAGCCATCAAATCATACTAAGAAACAAGTCAATATAAATCGTAAGGATACAAGTGACAAAGTTACAGTCACAAGTGAGAGGGGATGGGTGATAAGGAATGATGAGAAGATTAATAGTAATAGTAGTGCAGACTTAGTAAATAGTTGGACAGTGTTGAAGGAATTATTGTTATTTAGCAGAGTGATGGCTTTCGAGAAAAAACTGTTCTTGTGTCTAGTTGTTCTGGTGTACAGTGCTCTATAGCATCGTTTTGAGGGTGGGAGTTGAAACAGTTTATGTCTGGGATGTGAGGGGCCTGTAAATATTTTCACAGCCCTCTTTTTGACTCGTGTAGTATACAGTATACTCGATGGAAGGCAGATTGGTAGTAATTGTTTTTTTCTGCAATCCTAATTTTTACCTTAGTATTTTCCACTCTACTGAGTAGCCCTTCCATGGATGTCCATATGGTTCCTGAAGAAACCTCAAATGTTCTCCTTTGTTGGTTGGTCTCTTCCCTTTTTAATTTGGCCATGTCACCAGCGGAATGCAGCTCCTCTTCTTCTCCCAACCAAGACAAAGGGAGCTTCAGTGCTACATTGACTTGGAGGGACATTGAGAAGATTATCTATTCAGGCAGCGCTTCGAAATATGACACGTGAATTAAGTTCAGCTAAGTGTTCATAAATTGGTTCTTACCCCGCTTCAACAACTTCTATAAAAAGGAAATAGGAACATTTACATTCTCCTTACCATTTGAGCATTTCTTTAGCTTTACTCTATTTCTCCACGTCGCCCCCCCCCCCCCCCCAAAAAAAAAGCTGGGAATATTCCAAGCCACTTACATTTGATGAGTGCTGCATATCCGTAATTATGGTATCGTTTAACCTTCTCTATGATAAGTTTAAATCACAATATATTGGGCTTCAGGAGTTTTCTTGCCGACAAGCCTGTTTTTCTGCTCCAGGCTGTGGTTCAAAGAGTGTAAAAACATGAAAAGCAGAAATGCTGTGTAGGTTGTGAGGAGGGTGAGAGGAATTTGAAAGCAGCATGAAGGCGAGAGACCATGATTGCACCGAAAGCAAGTTTAGAAAATGGTTTGTGAAGTGACAGAATCGCCTTCCCAGGTCTAGTAGAAGAAGAGGTGGAGGGAGAGGGGAAAAAAATTAATGTTGATCAGGGTTTAGCCTGGTTTGCAAATATTTTAGCTTTTTTAAAAATTGGAAAGGATGATTTGAGAGGGTCCTGGGTGCTCTATGAGCTTGGCTGTTTTCTTGGAGACATTTCATGACCCGACTAGGTAACCCCATCAGTTCTAGCCCTCGTTCTAATCTAGCATAGTCATTAGCACTGATGAGATTATCTAGTTTGGGTCATGAAATGTCTCCAAGGAAACAACCAAGCTCAGAAGACACTAAGGACCCCACAATCTTTCTCCTCCTCCTCCTCCTTTCCATAAATCCCAATTCCTACTAGCACTAGTTGGGTCATGAATCGCCTGCAAGACAACAACCAAGCTCAGAGAGCACCAAGGACCCCATAGTTCTCCTATTCTTCCTCCTCCTCTTCCATTTCCTCCTCTCCTCCTTCTCCTCTTCCACTCCAAAAACCCACCTCCCTTCTAGGACTGATGATGTGACCTAGCTGGGTCATGAAACGTCTGTAAGAAAACCACCAAGCTCAGAGAGCACCAAGGACCTCTCACGTCAACCCTGAGCTGCAAATATTCTCCTTTAAAGGATAGCTTGACAGACAAAGTGATTGAAACAAATTACTTACGACGGGTTGCAGCGTTCTCACATTCACGTGGTCAAAATTTGGCTGCTAGGCAACTAGCCTGTATTGATGACCAGGGAATAGGGAAGCCGTTTAGCCACCGTGTTACTAACACAACAGCTGCAACGATCCACTTAAAGACAGTGGTGAGAAACGTCGTACACTAGGACAAAGCTCGCTTAACCAAGGTCTCATTCAACGACAGATTAATTGGGCTCGATTATGGTCGTACGTCAAGGACTACTTGTCCGTGGAGTCCTGCTCAACGTCAGCCAAATTTGCCGCATTGTGTTCCTTCCTGACTGCTTCACTGGGACCAACTTCTCGCGCTGCACCGGCTCCCTTGTAATGCAAGATAGCCACCGTGTCTGACTTTGCCAGAAGATCATTGCCAAGCTGGTCACATCCCTGGATCGGATCGATCCTCCCTTCCGATGCCCAACCGAGCCAAGGGAAGAGAAAGATTGCAAGGCGCATTACTGATCTTCCAGGCCTCATTAAGTCCTCCGTTTTCTTAGGGAGAAACCTTCTTGGCACCAATGCTGCTCTCCGCACCACAACCCCGAGTAACGCAGACTGCATTCATGCCAGATTGTGCATCCTTAAACATCCTGCAGAGATTCACCAAGCCAGGCTTTCAATTCGGGACTTAAAGGCAAGGAGAGACAAAGAGGAAACTTTTGGCGCACACATGCGTGCGCACGCACGCACACACACAAACACACAAAGCAGATGGAACGCACCACTGCTGATTCGCGAAAGACTCTACTGGCCTCACTCTTGGCATATAAAGTGCAAGTTCCTGCATGGGTGTGAATTAAAAGCCCAGCTTTTGGGGCCCTTTCTACTCAGAGTGAGCTGCTCCCGGTTTTTTTCTTTCTGGGCATTCACTGGTAAGGTTTGAAGGACATCAACTCACGATGATCTTCCCTACCACCGTACCACCCCAAGGAAGTCCATATTTCTGCTCCCCAAGGAAAGTTCAGAAGGGCAGGTTGATGTTTATCCCAGGACTGATTCCATTTCTTGAGATCAGCAGAGCTTCAAGATCGATCCATGATTATCTGGGGAGTAACTAATTATGGTTTATGAGCCGTGATGGTGGTGCAGTGGTTAGTACTGCAAGCTACTTCTGCTGACCGCCGGCTGCATTTCAGCAGTTCGATTCTTACTGGCTCAAGGTTGGCTCAGCCTCCCATCCTTTCCAAGGTGTGTAAAATGAGGGCCCAGATTGTTGGGGGCAAGAGGCTGACTCTGTAAACTGCTTAGAGAGGGCTGTAAAGCACTGGGAAGCGGTATATAAGTCTAAGTGCTATTGCTATTTTCTCTCCTTCCTTCCTTCCTTCCTTCCTTCCTTCCTTCCTTCCTTCCTTCCTTCCTTCCTTCCTTCCTTCCTTCCTTCCTTCCTTCCTTCCTTCCTTCCTTCCTTCCTTCCTTCCTTGCCAGTGGTTAGAATGCAGTATTTCAGGCTAATTCTGTCAACTGCTAGCAGTTCGATTCTCACCAGGCTCAAGATTGACCCAGCCTTCCATCCTTCCGCGGTCAGTAAAATGAGGACCCAGATTGTTGGGGGCAAGAGGCTGATTCTGCAAACTGCTTAGAGAGGGCTGTAAACCACTGTGAAGCGGTATACGAGTCTAAGTGCTATTGCTATCTATCTTACCACCATGCCACCAATGGAAGTCCCTATTTCTGCTCCCCAATGAGAGTTCAGAAGGACAGACTGATCGCACTTCTTGAGAACAGCAGAGCTTCAAAATCTATCCATGATTGTCTAGGAGTAACTCACTATGATCTATCTTATCACCATGCCATCAAAAGGAATCTATACCTGCTCCCTGGTGAGACTTCAGAAGGACAGGTTGATGTCCAATTCTTGAGATCTATCCAAGTTTCAGGATCGATCCTGATTATCTGGAGTAACTCTGAACGCGGAACTCAGCAATTCTTGGACCAGCGTCAGGAACTTCTTCATCCACAAGTGTCACAATGCTTTCCTTCCAGTTTATAAAGGAGCCCCCACCCTCGCTACTGGGGGCTTTCATTTTCAAATGGCTAGCGTGAAATGGATGCCTTCCCGAAGAAAATGAGAAAGAGGCTGCTTTGATTATTCCTCCCATTCTCTCCATTGATCCTCTACATCAGTAGCAAAGCGAAAGCATCATTATCATCTCATTGCCTTGGCTGAACAAAACGGGTCAATCAATCACCCGGGCTCTCAAGTAGATGATATCATCCTTAGTCCTGAAGGAAGTGCCAATCTCTTTCTCTCTCTCTTTCTCTCTCAACTTTAAGAGATTACGAGGCAGGGAAAGAAACAAAAGAACATTGTCTTGGAATACATACTGGCGGTGCTCCGAAAACATGCTCAGCTCGATTCGTAAAGTCCCAGAGCCTTTATTTCCACCATTTGGGAAACTGCAGGTAGTCCCGAAATGACAACCAAAATTTCTCTTGTTAGGTGAAAAAATTTGTTAAGCAAGACTGTCCCCCTTTTACAACTTTACTTGTCATTCACTGAATCACTGCAGTCATTAAGTTATAGGTAAAGATTCCACTCGCATATCCGTGCTAGTCATTTCCGGCTCTAGGGGGCAGTATGCTCATCTTTGTTATATAAAACCGAAGAAGGGCCATGCTGTCCAAAGACATCTCCGTGGTCATGTGGCCGGCATGACTAAATGCCGAAGGTGCACAGAACGCTGTTCCCTTCCCACCAAAGTGGTCCCTGTTTTTCTACTTGCATTTTTTTACATGATTTTGAACTGCTAGGTTGGCAGAAGCTGGGACCAGTAACGGGAGCTCACTCCATGCTGTGGTGCTAGGGATTCGAACCGCCGAACTGCCGACCTTTCTGATCGACAAGCTCAGCGTCTTAGCCACTGAGCCACCGCGTCCTGTTCAAGTTAAGTTTACTGGACAGAAGGTCGACAAAGCGGATTGTGTGACCCTGGGACACCGCAGCTGTTGTAAGTATGAGGCACTTGCCAAGCATCTGAATTTTGATCACGTGACCACGGGGATACTGCAAAGGTCGTAAGTGTGAAAAACAGTCCTAGACTTTTTTCATGGCCGTGGTAACTTTGAACGGTCACTAAGTGAACTGTTGCAAGTCGAGGACTACTGTAATTCTGAAGTTGTAGCAGCACTAAAAGAAATGTCAAACAACCAATCCTTGCAACTATCTCTGGACTTCAGCAGAGAATCGGTTTAATTTCTATTGAAATATCCCTGCTAAATGGAGGTGTTGATTACCTGGCAGAAGTCCCATTCCGATCAATACATGCTAAATTAGTTAACAATGAGCAATAACTGGTTTGAATTATTTCTCTTCCCATCTCTTCCTATTGCCTTGCAGGTCTAGGACAACTCGCCGCAGCTTCCTTCGCCCAACTGACTCGCCCTGGGAGAATTCAACATAGGATAACCCAAGAGAGGGACACGTGAATTTGTCTTGCTTTAAGGTTTGAACCTTAAAAGTTTAAGGTTTTAAGGGATACGGGGGCTCAGTGGCTAAGACGCTGAGCTTGTCGATCAGAAAGGTCGGTGGTTCGACGGTTCGAATCCCTAGCGCCGCGTGACGGAGTGAGCTCCCGTTACTTGTCCCAGCTTCTGCCCACCTAGCAGTTCGAAAGCACATAAAAAATGCAAGTAGAAAAATAGGGACCACTGGTGGGAAAGTAACAGCGTTCCGTGTGCCTTCGAAGATGTTTAATCCTGCTGGCCACATGACCACAGAGATGTCTTCGGACAGTGCTGGTTCTTCGGCTTTGTAACGGAGATGAGCACTGCCTCCTAGAGCCAGAAACGAGTAGCACATATGTGAGAGGGGACCCTTTACCTTAAGGTTTGAGCCTTCTCAAGTTAGAAGTTCTCCAGGATGGGGTGAATTGCGATTCTACTTGGCCCTCTCCTGAGTTATTCCCATAGTGACTTGAACTATCCCATAGTTAGTTGGCTGCAGTGAGTTGTTTCTGTGGCGAATTGGCCAGGGCATGTTGGCTGGGGTGAGCCGACCATGACAAGATGGCTGGGGAGCATCAGCCAGGGTGAATCAACCATGGTGAATTGTTCCCATTCTGCTTCTTGCTTCTGCTTCTTTAGAAGAGAACTGCGTGACTCTGGAAAACTCCATGGTGGCTTTACATTTTTTCATCCAGGAATGATTCTTATACTCTTAACAGGTTGCATAGAGAAAGATCAGCCTGGGTTCCTCCAAGTATTTTGCTTTCCTACCATTTTTAGCAAGGGAGAAAAATAAGGCTAGAAGGCATCTAAATTCAGCGGAGAGCAGCCTGCAGGTATGTGACTCATAACAAGAGCTCACCTAGATGAGACTTCGGGTTATATTTGAAACCAAAACATGTTGTAGGAGAGGATGAAATCATACTCTGGGTAGATGGTGCTCTCCTCCTACTATTGAAATCTTACCTTCCTTCCTCCTCTTCCTCCTCCTCCTCCTCCTCTAATTTTATAATTTTATTTTGGAATCACGCTGTAATGCCCGAGAAGCTATAAATACTACAGTCAGATGGATGAGTATTTTCTGGCTAGACAAGAGATGCTTCTCTGTCGGTGGAATTTTATTAATTCCTGTGAGCAGAGCTGAATAGTCACAGGGGCAGAAGGACCCTGATGAGCTTTGGGTATTTACTATTTGATAAACAGCAGTTTGCTTGGATTATCACAAGGATTATCACAAGGATGTAAACAAAGCAGAAGTCAATTGAGGATCAAATCAGAATAACAGAATAGCAGAAGAGTTGGAAAGGACCTCGGAGGTCTTCTAGTCCAACCCCCTGTTCAAGCAGGAAACATACTGTTTCAGACAAATGGTTGCCCAATCCTCTTCTTAAAAACTTCCAGTGTTGGAGCGTTCACAACTTCTGCAGGCAAGCTGTTCCACTGTTTAATTGTTCTAACTGTCAGGAAATTTCTCCTGAGTTCTAGGTTACTTCTCTCCTTGGTTAATTTCCATCCATTGCTTCTTGTCCTGCCTATAAGGTGCTTTGGAGAATAGCTGGACTCCCTTTTCTTTGTGGTAACCCTTGAGACAGAGGGAGTATTCAGCCGGTTCTGACCAGTTCTGGAGAACCGGTAGCGGAAATTTTGAGTAGTTCGGTGAACCGGCAAATCCCACTTCTGACTGGCCCCACCCCCATCTATTCTCTGCCTCCCAACTCCCAGCTGATTGGCTGGGTCTTCTTTGGTTGCCCTGCATAGGAGAAGGTTAGTGGGGTGGGGTTAGTGGGGTGGGGAGGGAATGGGGATTTTGCAGTTTATCCTTCCCCTGCCACGCCCAACAAGCCACGCCCACAGAATGGGTAGTAAAAAAATGTGAATCCCACCACCGCCCTGAGATATTGGAAGACTGCTATCAAGTCACCCCTAATCCTTCTTTTCAACTAATCCTATTTATTGGTGGGGCTGATTGTATATGTGAAGAGTTTAAATGACAAGATTGACAAAACTGATGTATACTGTAACCACCAAAGAGGAACCAGAGCTTCTGAGGATAGTTGACTCATTGGTGGTTGCATGGGTACAGGTTCAAATGTGTGAAATGTGTCCTGCCTTCAGATGCTTTGGATAGGTTGACCCCGTCTTCTTCGTGGCAGCTCCTCAAATATTGGAACACTGCTCTCACGTCACTGCTCGTACCTTTTCTTTAATTTAATTTTTGATGAGAAACTGCACAAACACAAATAGAAAACAAAACAAAACAAGGGAATTAAAAGAATAAAGAAGAAATGAGTAAACAAGGGATCTGAAAACTAAAAACCATCAAGGACGTCCGAATATATCGTTAGTAAATCATGAATGACTGAATGTGGAACTTTAAATGAGAAAAAAAAAAAACACTCTTGAGCTTTAAGCAAAGATAAACATCAAGAACAATGATCAACACAGTATAAATCACCACATCACTCTCTAGACTTTCTGTAGATTGAATCAGAACTCAAAATCTTTCAAGGTCTTATGAGATTGAAGAATGGACTCCAATACACGTGGGGAAAAAAAAAACCCACCTCAAATTGTGGATGGGGTATAAATCGATGTGCTGAAATATAATCTGGAGACGGCTTCCCCTTTGAATTAAATTTCACGTCAGGTTTACTTTGAAAGTGTGCAAAAAAAAAGAGAAGAAGCTATATCCCTTTTCACAGCCCATCTCCCTTGGATGCTATTCTGCTACAGGTAAGTCTTCCAAATTTCAAGCAGAGTTTGGGAGTAATTTCCCCCATTTTAGAGCAGTAGAAAAACTCTCTGGAGCCTCCTAAAATAAGCGCTTGCTTTAAGTGACAATAAACTGTTTTATGTGCAGTCGAAATGGATTCTACATTACCATGAGTGACTCCTGAGTATTATAGCAGCAAGGGGCACATTGTATTTCGGTCCAAGCTTTGACCACCTGTTATGCTTGGAGGAAGTTACCAGATTCAGTCTCCCAAAAACCTGGAAAGCTGGAACTGTAATTTCTGAATACATATGTTTATGAACCCTGGAAATTGTCAAGGTTCAAGAAATGCTTATATATTTCACAGGGACAGAGAGAGAGAGAACTGATGTCAGGTTCTAAGGACTAAGAAGGGGCGTGCATAAACGCACCAAAACGTGCCTACCGTCCCTGTCCTATTGTTTCTTTTGTTTTTCTTATTCGTATCCATTTCATGTATTTATAACCATGTTTATACTTATACCTGTTATCTAATAATTGTTTGACAAAATAAATAAATCAAAATAAATAAATAAGAAAGATACGTGAAGGTCATTCTAAGCAATTTCTTTATTGTTCCTCACCTGTAGACAGAATCTTGCCAAGCTAAAGCAGACTACTAGCACTTTTATGCATAGACTCTGGGAACTGCAAGGCAGGAGTTGTCTTAACCCTCTTTTTCCACACAAATTTAACTCTCTTTCTCCCACACAATAACTGGGTGTAAGGAACCAAAGTTGCATGCAACCTTCTGCTCCGTGCAATAATCACCTTTCAGGCAGCCGTAAATGACGTCTATCCAACCCATTGTTTACACCGTTCAGTGAAGGCGCCCCTACTAACACTTTGATAATTGTTTCTATGTTGAATTGCCAGTGCCATTAATACATTTATCTTAAGCTTCAAGTGCTTTTGCTTTTGCGTATGGCTAGTCCTTGACTTAAGGCCACAACTGGGACCAGAATTTTCGTTGCTAAGTACGATGGGGCTGAAGTCAGTCATGCCTGATTTTGTGACCTTTATGGCCACAGTTGTTAAGGACATCACCATTATTACACACCTCATCATTAAGGGGCATGCATAAGTGCACAATTGTGCCTACAGTCCCTGTCCTCTTGTCCCCATTTATTCGTATATCTATTTCCTGTATTCATACTCATGTTTATACTTATATCCATTATCCTATAAGCAATTGACAAATCAAATAGATAAAATAAAATAAAATCATCACAGTTGTTAAGCAAATCCAGTTTCCCCCACTGACTTTGTTGTAAGCCAGCTGGGAAGGTCACAACTGGTGATCACTCTGGGATCTTGGAATTGTAGTAATACCTTATGCCACCAGACTTGAAATTCTAGACCTAGAAAACCTAGAACTACACCGCCTTCAGTGCGATCTAAGTATAGTATATAAAATCATACATTGCAATGTCCTACCTGTCAATGAATACTTCAGTTTCAACCACAACAATACAAGAGCAAACAATTGATACAACTCAAGGTTAACCGCACCAAACTTGATTGCAGGAAATACGACTTCAGCAACAGAGTGGTCAATGTCTGGAATACTCTACCTGACTCTGTGGTTTCTCCCCCAAACCCCAAAAATTTCAACCTTAGACTGTCTACTGTTGACCTCACCCCTTTCCTAAGAGGTCTGTAGGGGGCGTGCATAAGCGCACCAACATGCCTACCGTCCCTGTCCTATTGATCCTTTTTCTTTTTTATTTATTTTATTTGGTTTGTCAATTGCTTACAAGATAATAAGTATAAGTAAAAACATAGTTATGAATACATGGATACATATAAGAAAAATAACAAAAAGAAACAATAGGACAGAGACGGTAGGCACCGTTCTTATATGTATCCATTTCATGTATTCATAACTATGTTTATACTTATACCTATTATCTTGTAAGTGATTGACAAATCAAATAAATAAAATAAATAAATATACGCCACGTGCCAAATTTTGATGGCTAAGGGTATGCTGAGAACATGCCTTATTATACTAAGAGTTCTAACTTCAGATGTTCTTGGCTTATGGACCTCACTGCCAGCTTAAAGGCTTTTAAAATGGATTAAATGCCTTCATGATAAGCCTATCAGTAGTTACTAATGATGGTTATTTAGAACCTCCCATAAGAGGGCCATATGTTTCTTGATAATTCTAGTAAACACAGCAAGTCTCCTTTCTGATTTCCCAGAAGCCTCTGGTTGGCTGTCTTCCCAATACAGGTAGTCCTCAACTTCCAATTCCAACTGAGCTAACGTTTCCGTAGCTAAGCAAGACAGCTAAGTGAGCTTGGCTTCATTGTACGAACTTCCTTGCCACGGTTGTGAAGTGAATCATTCTGTTAAGTGAACCGCTGGTCATTAAGTGAATCTGGCTTCTCTCAGTGACTTTGCTGTTTGGACATTGGCTGGGGGGGTTACAAATGGTGATCATGTGATCCTGGGACATTGCAACTGTCCTGAATACATGCCAAGTATCTGAATTTTGATCCCGAGACCAGAGGGGTGCTGGAAAGGTCATAACTGTGAAAAACAGCCAGTCAGATAAGTCAGATAAGTTTTTTAGTGCCATTGTAACTTTGAATGCTAAATGAATCACTGTATACTCAAGCCATTCGGCATTCGGGGCTCAGGACTCTGGACAGCCCCAGTTCCTGGGAAACTGCTTGGAGATTTAGAGATTTGGTTAATGTCAGCGTTCCAACTAACCAACCCAATAAACTCCAAGACAAACAATTCCTCAAAGTTCCAATTTATTAGCGTTGTCATAGTGGCACATCTTGGAAAACTCAAATCTGAGACTTCCGGGTTTTCCCTTCCCAAAAGAGAAATTCAAAGATCCATCCCCTGCACCCACCATCCCATCACATGGCCCAATCAAATCTTTGTCCCAACTGGAGACCTTCCTCCAGGTACTCCTCTTCAGGTGCAGGGCAACATGTCCTTGACTCTCTGAGAAAGAATGTTGTTGAGTCTAATCTTCCACCTCTCTATGAAATCCCTTCTTCCTAATATTGGAAGGACTATTGTAATGCCCTCTACATGGGGCTCCCTGCGGGGAGCATCCGGAGACTCCAACTGGTGCAGAATGCGGCCGCGCGGGTGATCATGGGGGCATCACGTAGCGCCCACGTGACGCCTCTCCTGCGCGAGCTGCATTGGCTGCCAGTGGCTTTCCGGGTTCGCTTTAAGGTTCTGGTTCTGACCTTTAGGGCGATCCATGGCATTGGACCAGGTTACCTACAGGACCGCATCCTACCGGTGATCTCCAGCAGACCAGTGCGAGCACACAGGGAGGGCCTTCTCCGGGTTCCGTCGGCTACCATGTGCCGCCTGGCGGTCCCAAGGGGTAGGGCCTTCTCTGTGGTGGCCCCTGCCCTCTGGAATACTCTGCCACCGGAACTGCGTACCGGCATGGACCTGAGGTCCTTCAGGCGCGCGCTGAAGACCTGGCTTTTCGAGCAGGCCGGCCTGGGCTGAGAGAGGGTTTTAATGTGTCTCCATTAATTTTAATTAGGGGGTTTTAAGGGGGTGGGGTGGGCTTTTTATTCGGCCTAATCTAATTTAATCTTTTTCTTAACTTTTGTATTGTTGGGGTTTTAGATTGGCTGTACACCGCCCTGAGTCCCTAGGGAGAAGGGCGGTATAAAAGTTAAATAAATAAATAAATAAATAAATAAATCCCAGGCACTAAATATGGCAGCCTCGAAGCTTCCAAGCGGTGGTGGGGTTCAAAATTTTTTACTACTGGTTCTGTGAGTGTGGCTTGGTGGGCATGGTGTGACTTGATGGGTGTGGCTTGGTGGGTGTGGCAGGGGAAGTATCCTGCAAAATGCTGATTCCATCCCCACCCCAGTAACCTGTTTTCCAGCTCTGTTCTCCTGTGCAGGCCAACCAAAGAAGACCCAGCCAATCAGCTGGGACTCGGGAGGCAGAGAATAGATGGGGTTGGTAGGGCCAATCAGAGGTGTCATTTGCTGGTTCTCCGAACTAGTCAAAATTTCCGCTACCGGTTCTCCAAAACCGGTCAGAACCTGCTGAATACCCCCTCTGCTTCCAAGTAAAAAAAATGGCTTCCAAGGCTGTCAATGTCATCTGTATACTCATGCCACCCTAAACCACATAGTAGTCATCCTTCTTGAGTAAGAGTCCAGGATGTTTTTGTGAAACCTGCCTGGGAGACCAACACATTGGCTAATGGACTTGTATTCCGTACAGCGCAGTTCGTCTTACATTGTTATGTCCTTCCTTCCCACCCCCCAAACGTGATTGAAGAGCGGAGCGGAGAGTCACCTAATAAATGTATGTGTTTGTTGTCGTCGGAATAGATTTATTTGATTCCCTGCTGCCGCCTTGGGAAAGGGAAATCCTCTTTTGCACAAGAATTCAATTAAAAAACAGTTGAACTGGCCTTCCTGGCTGGTGCCAGATGCATCTTATGATATGGCATGAAAGAGATCCCTTTATCTGACAATTATTAATTTTCTGTGTACCATTTCAAAGTCAATTAAACGGGGTAATTGAGCATATTTGGAGCATTCTGTAAATCCATTTTTCTCTCTGAGGAGGCCGTGGCAATTTCCATTTCGTCGTATCCACCTTCGGTATATTCGGGATGTCGTATTTGTCGCTTAATTGTCAACTATGCTCAGCGTTCTACTTGTCCGTTTTGACCACTGATCCAAAGGCTACGGAAACTATGAACTTCAGAGATCGCCAGACTCCGACTCCCTTAATCCCTGGCCTTAAGGCCAGAGTCAGACAGCTTAGTGGGACATCAAGGGTCTCCATCAATGACCTACAAGAAAGAACGATGTAATCAGGACATAGAAAGTTTGATTTTTGTACTTTTGGGGGTGGAAGGGCAGCTTGTTTGGCTTCATAGAGTACATACACCTACTGCAATGGATAGCCTTCCTTATAGGTATCAATTGAGGACTTTCTGTAGGCTATAGGTAATCCTCGACTTACGACCACAGTTGAGCTCTAATGTCATGCCCCTGTCGGAGTCTGAATCTGAGGAAGAAGAAGAACAGCTGACAGGGAGCAGGAATCTGGCTCCATTGGCTGTGGAGGAAACTGAGGAAGGCCCACCCCTTCTTCATCCTAGGGCATGCACGGAAGAAAGGAAAAGAGAACAACGTGGGTTGCATGGCTTATGGGGAGGAAAGGGCCCTGATTCCCTTCATCAGCCACAGCTGGGAATGAGAGTTTAAAAGAAATGCATGCTGAGTGCGGCTGTGATGATGTAAGTTGAGCACTGTGTCAGGATTGCGTGGCAGAAACTCCAGTCACTTAGTTATAATCTTTTCAAGATATGAATGGAATGCACTTTTGATTCCAAACTGCTGCACTGCTCTTTCAAATTCCTTTAACCCCCCACTTTCTGTTCGTGGCAACTCTACAATGGGCATAGAAATGACATACTGCTTGTGCTGTAATGTAGTGTATTTTTTTCTGCCTAATGTTATCCTAACACACTGTTCTGACCCACATCCTTTCCCAACAAATCAAACACACTCCAAAGGGAACAGAAACCTTTTAATGCTTCTGCAAAATAATTAACTGTGATAAACTGTGTGAGACTTGCCAAAAGATAACAGACAAGAAATAATTTGTAATACAAGAATCTTCAAATACAAACTCAGGATAAGGGAATGTCCACTAGGCTGAGTTTCAAAATGTCTTTGCCTTCTGCAAAGAACATTCGTTTCACAGCTGGCTTTTATCTTCTTTAAGGAGGAGCCATTAATTTGCAGCCTTACTCCAGAGTTGCCCGTGCTGTTGTAGCTGCTCTTTTCTGCGAGCAGCCCTGCGTGCATACACACTTGGCACAGGCTCCTCAGGAACCTCCTCATCGCTGCTGCCAACCCCCACAATATCTGAAGGTAGCAGTCTACTCCCTAATGGTCCTGGCCCCTATATCTGAGTTCTCGCTCTCCTCAGCCATCTGCACCTGCTGCCAGCTAACCCCAACACACTCTAGCAGGTCAATGCAAGATTAGAGTTTAGCAAGGGGGCTTTCTTGCAAACCGAAAAGTTGCAGGGGGATGGTCACACAAATAAGAACAGAAGCTCAGAGCAAAATAAAAAAAGGCAAAAGATACTCTTTGTTTAATTCTAACATTGCAATCACTGTCAGGTGTGAGTAATCAGGAGCAGGGATCGAGTTTGAAAGTACTACAAGCTTACTTCATGCTACCTGTACCAAGAATCTGATCTAGTAACAGTCGAAGCAAATTGGCACCAGATAAAAATCAAAGGACTTCAAGAGGGACTGGACATCGGTTTGTTACAGGGTGTTGCGACCTGCCGACAGATGACGGAACTGACAGCAGAGTCGGACAGTAGCAAGGAGGTTGGGGTGGAACCTGGGCCAGTCTTGGAGGCTGAGGAAGGTACGGATGAGGGCTTTGCATCAGAGGCAGAGATGGGGCCAGGGAAGGCTGGCAGTCAGCAGCTGCCTTTGGGCTCGGACAGCAGTGAGGCGGGGGAGTTTCTGGAACCGGTTCCCACCCTCCGCATGCACATGGCTACCAGAAGACAAGAACAATTGAGATATCATGGAGTAAGGCCCACATCTCGGAGATGATTGGCCCCTCCCAAAGGACATAAAAAAGGAATAAACAGGACGTGAGCTTTTGCAGGAAGCAATTATTTCATCTGGTTGGTTCAAGCTTTGAAAAGTTCTGTTGGACTCTGCATCAACTTTGGCCTTGCCCTGCATCTGGGAATCAGTTCTCTGGCAGCATTCCAAGTGTGATAAGATGGGTGTTTACAAACATTCCCCTGAAAGACCGTTTGCCAAACCTTGCAGGCTGTGAATGAATGTAATTCACAGCCGTGGAAATAAAAGAAGTTTTGCAGGAACTAAGATTGTGTTTTATGCTTTCTAAGGAAGCCTAGGTCAGAACAGAGGAGTATGAGGATTCCAAACTGATGACATGCTTGACCCCACCCTCAGGTTCAGCCTGGTCATCTCCTACACTGTCCTTATTCCAAAACAGAGAACTATTTCCCATCTGGGCTTGAATCTAAGAAACCAATACGGTAACTATAGATGGTTAATGATAGCTTCCATTCAGCTATGAGGACAGAGACCAAGGCTGAAAGAAATAGCCTCTCTTAGCCCATGTTATTCTTGATTCTAAAATTTAAAAAAAATCGAAAGGCCTTTCTTTTATAATTGATTTTCCCGAGCTGGTACTACTAACAGTTCCACAATTATATCCGTTGCCATTTCTTTCCTGCGCTGAATGCTACAATTCACATTTTAATAGGGGAATGCAATAAAACAAGGATTGTTCACTCTTGGCTTATGCTGGGTCTTTGATCAGGGAAGTGTTAATTATGCTTGAAAGTGAGAGGAACAGGCTAATAAAAAGGAGATCAAAGAAAGAGGCAATTAATCTGAGCTCACACTCTTGTTTTGCCTTGTGGGTTGAATCTTCCTTACTTCCAGGGAGTCGCCCTTAATATCTTTTTAGAGATCAGGAGAATTAATTGTTGGAGGGGGCAGAGTCAAAAGAGGGAGCAGCCTAGAATCACTACGTAGCCACAAGTGAACTAAGTTTAATCCCCCTTGAATTCTGTTGACCCTGTTGACCTCCAAGCAGGTGCTAACCATTACTTGAGAGATTTAGTCCGCTTGTGGCTATGAAGGGATTCTAGGTTGATCCCTCCTTTAACTTCATCCCCACCTTCTCCTTCACTAATGTCCAATTCACCTACTCCTATAGCACTTCTCAAATGGTTTCTTTTTCTTATTCAGTCTTCCACAAGGTTTGAACTGCATAAAAGCAGGGAATTCCATAATATTTCCAATGTACGATAGGGCTGCTGTATTCAAGGGGGATTAAACTTAGTTCACTTGTGGCTACGTAGTGATTCTAAGCCAGTTTCTCACCTTAAATTCTCACGATTTTAAGAGGTATGGCCTCCTAAGAGGAGTTGATCCCAGAATTCCTCTGCAAGTGCTTTTCAAGATATAGAAAGACACATACCTGTATGCCAGGTATATATCATTTTCTAGTCCTCTGCAGTTACACCTTGGAGAAAATACCTTGATTTTAAGACAGCGTAGGCCCACTGTTTTGTGCAAACATTCCCAATCATCGTGTTCCCTTCAATTACACACTTCCATCCAGCCTGGGTACGTATTTGTTGAGTGACCAATGTTACAGGCCACCCACATCATGTCGAGTGTTTGTGTGGTGTGCCAGATGAATGCTCCAGCCTTGTGCAAACAAAAGGAAATGATAGCCCAGCAATTAAAATAGTGACACATTCATAAAATTCCTGCAGTGAGCACACTGGAGGAAAAGGCAGATATTCAAGCCTCATTTTAAGGAGAGCAGAATTGGGATGACTCACACCTCTGGGGGATACAATTCCAGAGGGCAGCTGTTGCAACAGTAAAATCACACCCTTGAGGAGCCATCTGATGATACACTTTTGATAGTGAGACCAGAAGCATGCTCCTTCGGCTAGATAGCAATAGCAGATTTACAGTACATACTGCTCTCTCTAAACAGTTTTACAGAGTCAACATATTCAACATATTGTCCCCAACAATTTGGGTCCTCATTTGACCGACCTCGGAAGGATGGAAGGCTGAGTCAACCTTGAGCCAGTCAGGATTGAACTGCTGGCAGTGGGCAGAGTTTGCTTGCAATACTGCATTCTAAGCACTGTGCCCTCACGGCCTTTCTTTCTTTCTTTCTTTCTTTCTTTCTTTCTTTCTTTCTTTCTTTCTTTCTTTCTTTCTTTCTTTCTTTCTTTCTTTCTTTCTTTCTTTCTTTCTTTCTTCCTTCCTTTCTTTCTTTCTCTCTCTTTCCCTCCTTCCTTCTTTCCTTCCTTCCCTTTCCCCATCTGTTGTTTTATTCTATTCCATTCCATATTCTATTCTAATTTTGGATGCAGTAGTGCCAATTTCTACTCCTTCCTTTCCCCCCTCTCTTTTTCCCCTTCCTCTCTTCCTTCCTCCCTCCCTCTCTTTTCCTTCCTCCCTCCCTCCCTCCCTTCCTCCCTATGTACCTACATACATACATACCTCTTTCCTATCTCCTTCTCTCCTTCCTTCCTTCCTTCCTTCCTTCCTTCCTTCCTTCCTTCCTTCCTTCCTTCCTTCCTTCCTTCCTTCCTTCCTTCCTTCCTTCCTTCCTTCCTTCCTTCCTTCCTTCCTTCCTTCCTTCCTAGCAATAGCACTTAGATTTATACACCGCTTCACAATGCTTTACAGCTTACTCTAACCGGTTTACACATCTTGTCTCCAACAATCTGGGTCCTCATTTTATCAACCTCAGAAGGATGGAAGGCTGAGTCCACCTTGAGCCTGGTGAGATTTGAACTGCCAAATTGGAGGCAGTGGCAGGCAGCAGAAGGAGCCTGCAGTACCGCATTCTAACCACTGCATTGCCATGGCTCATATCTTAAGAGGCTGAAACAATGGGGGAGATGGAATCTGTCTATCACAAAGACTAGGGCTCCTCAACCCCAGGGCCATGGCCTACTGCCAGGGCATTGGCCATTTGGAACTGGGCCGTGCAAGTGGCAGGCGAGCATGTGTGTTCACACAGCTCCACTGGTGTGAACTGCCACTCTCACACAACTATCCCTTCCTCCAAGCCGGAAAGGTTGGAGATCACTGAGATAAACCATCCCTATCCAGCAACTCTTGTCCTATCTTACGAAGGTAAATCTATTTGTCAACTCTGCTGGTAGAACATTTCCTCTGAATAGTCTCCTCTCTCTTGTCCATGGAGATTCTCAGTCATCCAGGTCATGTTTGTCCCAAACCATTTCATAAGCGCATGGTGCAACATAGTAGAACAAACACAGCGGGACTAGATTCAGCAGTCCAACTGCAAGACAAAGGCCACTAGTTTGAAGACAGCAAAGTCCACATTTTGGACAGAGAAGACCTCTGGTTTGAAAGAGAGGTCAAAGAGGCCATCTAGGTCAAAATTGAACAGCCCTCCCTCAACAGAGGGATGCAACATCCTCTATCTCCAGTCTACAATGCAGTCCTTCCCACCACACCAATTTGCACCACTCAGGTGACCCTGAGGACACAGATAATCCTCCATGTGACCTTAACAACTCGCTAAAAGAACGCAAATGACCAGCTGTCTGCAAGGAGTATCAATCCTTCCATTCCCCACCGTCCAGTCAGAGCTGAAGAAGCTTCTTGGATGAGAAGTGAAACGTCTTCCAAGAAAAACCAGGAAGTCCAGTTGCCTCTTGAAAAAGCACCTTTGGGACAACGAAGGACATAGATAAGCTTCCACGTGGCCTCAACGACTCTCTAAAAAGAACGCAAATGACCAGCTGTCTGCAAGGAGTATCAATCCTTCCATTCCCCACCGTCCAGTCAGAGCTGAAGAAGCTTCTTGGATGAGAAGTGAAATGTCTTCAAAGAAAAAGTCTCTTCCCTCCTCTTTTCTGTCCTCCTGATGGCTTTGTCCTGAACTGCCAACCGTCTTTGCCGTTCTCCTTCCATTTGGTATGATGACTGGCACAACTCCTGGGTGGGTAATAAATGATTGATTGTCTCTATCAGCATGGATTCTCCCTGGAACGGTATATTTTTAGTGCTCAATATTGTTTTAATAATAACTACATGCACCGTTTGGCAAAGCATTATTTGGGGAGTTGCACTAACAGCACTCCTGGTCCCCGAGATAAATCAGATGCCAAGCTAATTGCTTTGTGGGGTGGAGGGGCGAGGTAAGTTCTCTTCTGCATATTGTGCTGATGTTCACCTTGTGCAAAGAATGGCCGTTTTAAACATTTGTCATCTCGGAGCCCAATGTTAAGTGTTTGGCCTGCTAAACACTTTGGCTTGCTTCTTCCCTTGACTACAGGTAGTCCTTGACTTACAACAGTTCATTTATTTAGTGACTGTTCAAGGCTACAAAGACACCTAGGGCCCTTTTTCAAAGTGATAACCTTTGTAGCATCTCCAGGATCAGTTGATTAAAATTCAAATGCTCGGCAACCGGTTCATACTTATGACCATTGCTGTGTCCCAAAGTCACGTGAGCCTCTTTTGCGACCGTCTGACAAGCAAAGTCAATATGGGAAAGCTGGAATCGCTTAACAACTGGGTTACTAACCACTGTAACGATTCATTTAACAACCGTAGGAAGAAGGTCCTTTCCAACTCTGATTATCTGTTATCTGAGACTTGGGAAGCTGAGAATAGATGGGGTTGGTGGGGCCAGTCAGAGGTGTTATTTGCCGGTTCCCTGAACTACTCAAAATCTTCGCTACCAGTTCTCCAGAACTGGTTAGAATTGGCTGAATATCACCTCTGTTCCCATAATATGTCCTACCGTTGGACAAAATAAGGCAACTGTCTCAGGCAGGCGATACTAGACGGAAGGTAATGAAATCCACCCATCTTAAAATTGCCAAGATGGAGAGATACGGATCTAAAATTAGATGCCCAGCTTTTATTTTTAAGCCTGTTGTGACATCACCTTGGTCTCAGGTTGTGTAAGAGAAGAGCAGACAGAGTTAGGGAGAGCGGGGTGGAGTCAAGTAAGTCATCAGTCTAGAGTCATTATGTTCCCACAAACAAATCCAACCGCTCTTGAATTCTGCTCATCTTTATCTGGCACCAATTTAGTATTCAACGTGACTTGATTAGATTCTTATGCATCAGTTTGAGGAATAAATCTTAGCTACAACTTAATGTATAGTCCTGATTACTTGTGCCTGACAACTTGACAGGTTTCGATTTGACAAAGGATCCTTCCTTAAAACACCTTCATTGAGCTTTTAAAAAGCTTTTCAACCGTTGGTGGGTATGTTTTAATCAGAACTCTGGAATTTGCTAGAATATTTACATGGACATCTGCTTTCCTCAGCCTTCAACAGCCTGTTGAATTTATTTACCTTGGATTGTACTCTAGGAACTGGGTTTCCTTGAACCGGTATGAATAACACCACTGTTCCAGTGAATATTTCCTCTCCCCACCACCGCCCCCCCAAAATATTTCAAATTCGTAATTGCTGCTATTCCCATAGCAACTTGGTTCTCTCGGTTAGCTAGAAAATTCAGTTTTGACCATGTGAGACCCACACAGACCTGAAAGAAAGGAAATGGGTTTTGAACTGCAAAGGTTGTTAACAAGCATCTGGTTTGTAAAGCAGAGATGCAAAATTAGAAGTAGGTCAAATGGCAAGCATCAAAAAAAAAAGAGAGGTGATTTATTTATTTATTTGATTTGTCAATCGCTTACAAGATAATAGGTATAAGTATAAACATAGTTATGAATACATGAAATGGATACATATAAGAAACAATAGGACAGGGACAGTAGGCACGTTGGTGCACTTATGCACGCCCCTTACAGACCTCTTAGGAAAGGGGTGAGGTCAATAGTAGACAGTCTAAGGTTAAAGTTTTTGGGGTTTGGGGAAGAAACCACAGAATCAGGTAGAGTATTCCAGACATTGACCACTCTGTTGCTGAAGTCGTATTTCCTGCAATCAAGTTTGGTGCGGTTAACCTTGAGTTTGCATCTATCGTTTGCTCTTGTGTTGTTTTGGTTGAAGCTGAAGTATTCATTGACAGGTAGGACATTGCAATGTATGCTTTTATATACTATACTGAGATCAGACCGAAGGCGGCGTAGTTCTAGGTTTTCTAGGTCTAGAATTTCAAGTCTGGTGGCATAAGGTATTCTGCAACGAGTAGAGGACTGGAGAACTCTTCTTGTGAAATATCCCTGGACTTTCCCCACTGTATTAATATCAGATACATAATGCGGGTTCCAGACTTATGAGCTGTATTCGAGTATTGGTCTAGCAAATATTTTGTATGTGCTAGTTAGTAGTGTAATATTACCAGAAAAAAAGCTACGTAAGATTAGGTTAACAACTCTTAATGCCTTTTTGGCTATGTAGTTAGAGTGGGCTCTTGCACTTAGGTCATTTGAGATGAGTACTCCAAGATCCTTGACAGAGTTTGGATCATCAACAAGGTCTTGACTATTCAGCCTGTATTTTATTTTCTGAATTTTTTTTGCCAATATGTAAGACAGAGCATTTATCTGTTGAGATTTGAAGTTGCCATTTGTTTGACCATTCTGATACATAGTCGAGGTCTTTTTGAAGGATAGCAGTATTGTCTGTGGTGTTGAATAGCTGTACATCATCAGCGAAGAGAACTCAGTTGCTCTTAATATGATCATAGAGGTCATTTATATAAGAGTATGAAGAGAGTTGGTCCTAGAACACTGCCTTGGGGGACACCACTGTTGACAGTGACAGATATTATAAAGGTGGAGATGGTATGTTCTAGACTGCATGTCTAGATTCAGGTGTCACACTAAACCAAAATATGAAATGCACAGATTTGGCTTAACCAATTGAATGATCTCAATTCATCTCTAGCTGTAAAGGCAGAAAAGATCAGGAGTACTTGTAAGGTTGTAATATACAGTATGTAAGATTTACACACAAGATTAACACACAAGATTTAAATGCCTACACACAGCAATCTGGTCAACTAAAGTGCAACACTAAAATGGCACCAGATAAGGGTCAACAGAATTCAAGGGGTGGCTGGATTTGGAAAACTTCACAAATGCATTGCAAGGTCAGCTTTTATGTACTGAAGTCTACTTCATTAAAAGTGGATTGCATGGCATAATAAATGAATGCTGAAACAATTTTGTCAGTCTTAAAAGAGCCACAAAACTCTGTGTTGCAACAGAACAAGCTGTCCCTCTGGGGACACATCTAAACCATGTTGTTATACTTTTTTTTAAGGAAAAAAGGAAAATGCAAAGTATTTCAGAAAAGGATGGTATGGATTGGTGTGTGAATGCATATATGTAAAACTGGAATGGCTTGGAACATCTGTAAATCCTACGGTAAGATTAAATGAATTATGCTTTGGAAAATAATGTTGTTCATGGATTGCTAGTTCTCAAGAAATTATGAACCTTGGTTTCAGACAGGAAACTAAAGCAAACTTTAAAAAAGAAAAGAAAAGCACCCCCACACACCAAAAAAAAAAAAAACAACAACAGAAAAAAAAGGGATTTGTGGACCAGAATAAAATCTCTTGTTACAAATGACATTTCCATCTGCCTTTATGGCACTTCATCACCAAGTATGTCCTTCGTTTTCTTCCCTCGTGTTTCCTTGCAATGGCACCAACATTTTTAATACACATCATAGTTCAAACTGGGGGCTTGGGTAAAAACAGCCATCGTGATGATTCTGTCATAAATTGACAGCACAAGTGTGAAGCCAGAGAACTGGCACCAAATCCCATATGGTGTAGCCCTGCACTGCAGCCTTTCAGGGCAATATGGGAAGACTGAAGCCATGTTCAGAGAAGATGCGATGGGCCTCTTGGTCAGAAACTTATGGGGTCCTCTTCTCCTCTTCCTTCAGGGGATTGGAGAAAGCCCCAATGATTAAAGGGAGTCATGTTTTGGAGGGCATGTCTTTTTCATATGGAGCTGGGATCATGCAACATATTAATTGGGTCAATCATGGCTAAGTGCTAGCCTTGGTTTTATTTCTTGAGGGCTTAGGTTGCCGTGTTCACTGTTTCTGTTTCAGTATCTTGAACAAACCCCAAACTTGATGGATTGAGTAAAAGTTATTGTGGTACTACTCCTTCAGTGTAAGAAATTTCTGAAATTCAGCAAAACATTCCCTTGGATACTCTTCCAATCTTTTACTTTTTATGCATATACTGGGAAAGAAGGGAAGGGGGAGGAAGGAAAGAAGATAGGAAGGAAGGAAGGAAGGAAGGAAGGAAGGAAGGAAGGAAGGAAGGAAGGAAGGAAGGAAGGAAGGAAGGAAGGAAGGAGAAGGGAAAGAGGGAAGGAGGGAGGGAGGAAGGAAAGAAGGAAGGAGAGAAGGAGATAGGAAAGAGGTATGTATGTATGTAGGTACATAGGGAGGAAGGGACGGAGGGAGGGAGGGAGGAAGGAAAAGAGAGGGAGGGAGGAAGGAAGAGAGGAAGGGGAAAAAGAGAGGGGGGAAAGGAAGGAGTAGAAATTGGCACCACTGCATCCTACAGGAAATCATGATCCATGGTGATCTCCTAAGACCAAATCAAAGAAACTGTAGTGCTGTTTCTAGCAGCTGTTGGAACAATGCATCCCCTTCTCAGCTCCCTTCAAACCTTCTGAAATTTAAGGAGAGTGAGTGCCTTACTGGAGTGATTTTCTTTTGTAATCATCAGCCCCTCATTTAACCCTCCCTCTAAATTAAGCTTTACACATAGATGATGGAGAGCTGCTTCAGGCCTGAGCAAAATAACACCCCTCTCTTTGTTTCCTGTGTCTGAGCCGATGCCCTTTCAGCTGAGTACGAAATTTTTATCACTCATTCAAGAAGATTCTTCAGCCAGGCTAAAACTGCCCAGCTTCTCACACTCATTCAAAGATATTATTAAGGCATGATTGGCAGGTTTGTATCCAACCCAAGTTTTATTTTTAGCAACTCTAGCAAGCAAACTCAATCGCTCGCTTTCTCTCCGGTTCCATCTTCATAAAGAGACTCATTTCCTTCTGTTTGTCAAGCTGTATTGTCTTTCTCCGTTTCCCCCATATTGTTGCCTCGCCTTTTTTATGAAATGTCGCATTCTGCTGTGAGGAGAGGAGTGGGGGTGGGAGGGGGTGGGAGGAAAGAAACCAGGAGAAGGTAGAGGGACAGAATGCTTCCAGGAAAAGCACGAAAAATCCAAGATTGAGAAGAAAACATCAAGAAAGAAAACTAGAACCATCAGGAAACTCTTCTGGTGGGGCTTGAAGTTTTCCAGAAAAGACTGGACTTTCATTTATTTGTCTGGGTTGGTATAAGGATTCCTGCTTTGGACAAGGAGTTGGACTAGAAGACCTCTAAAGTCCCTCCCAGCTCTATAACCAGGATACTTACAAGACCGCATTCTGCCAGTAGTCTCCCACCGACCGGTGCGCTCCCACAGAGAGGGTCTCCTCCGGGTCCCGACGCCTTCTATGTGTCGTCTGGTGACCCCGAGGAATAGGGCCTTCTCTGTGGGGGCACCCGCCCTTTGGAATGGGATGCCCCCTGGATTACGAACGACCAGTGACCTGAGGGCCTTCAGACATGACCTGAAGACCTGGCTCTTCGAGCAGGCCGGCCTGAGCTGACTAATGGGATTTTAAATGGGGTTTTTAGATTACTTGGGACGGGGTATGAAGTTTTATTGATTTTAATTGGGGTTTTTAGATTTGGGACAGTCTAGTATTTAATTCTCTTTTAAATAATTTATACTTTGTCTACTTGTATTTTAGTTGGCTGTTCACCGCCCTGAGTCCTTCGGGAGAAGGGCGGTATATAAAACTCAGAAATAAATAAATAAATAAATAAATATAATTCTGTGCTATAATTCTGGAGTTTTTTTCCCCTCCTTTGCTGGTACTTTGCTTGTGTGGAGTGACCATTCAAAGTTACAGTGGCACTGAAAAAAGTGACTTATGATCATTTTTCACACTTACAACTGTTGCAGCATCCCCACAATCACGAGAGGCCAGGCGAGGAGATGCGTGCCTCGATGTGAGTGATGTTGAGTTGGCCACGCCCAGCCAATAACATGACCACCTAGCCATGTCCACCCAGTCACATGTTCACCAAGCCAAGTCCATCACCTAAGCCACGCCCACAGATCTGGATGTTAAAATTTTTGAATCCCACCCCTGGGTCAGACCACATCAAATGATTCTTCCAGCTTGCCTTTTTGTAGTGTTACAATAACTTGGGATGCTTTATAATTCCATAACATAGCAAGGATTGGCAAACAGAAGTTCTAGTGAGGTTCCAGATGGAGATTCTAGGCCACACCATGAATTCCAACAAGAATTTCAATTCAAGAGATTCTTCAAGTCTAAACCGCATCCTGAAGAGGCATTTTAAGGATTGTTGGCTCATGTACGGGCATAAAAACTCAGAGTTTTTTTTCAGTGACAATACATTCAAGATGGAGGCCTTTTGTAGTTGAAATGATTTTACTTCGGTGAAGGGTACAATTCTTTAGATTGGGAGCTTGGAGTCCTTAGATGGTAGCGGTGTAACCCTGTCAGATTGTGAATCAAATCTGAAAAACGAATAATATCTAAGCTTCTCCTACATATGCCCTAAAGGGAAATAACTGTGTCTTGTTCTAAATGGAACTAAAATGAACTTCTATTTTAGGAGCTCGGATTCCAATCAGTCAACCGATAAATCTCTTCCAAGCAATATATGAATTCAATCTGGATTCCAATGCATAATAAAATTAGCCAATTTGCTTGCTAAGGGATGCTTTATGTATCAATTCATCTAGGGATATGATCTGATAACCATCCAATTTCTGGACTATTATACCATCTTGACAAGCATGGGTAAACTCAGAGGTGGTATTCAGCAGGTTCTGACCGGTTCTAGAGAACCGGTAGCGGAAATTTTGAGTAGTTTGGAGAACTGGCCAATACCACCTCTGGCTGTCTCTGCCCCCATCTATTCTCTGCCTCCCTTTGAGTCCCAGCTGATCGGCTGGGTCTTCTTTGGTTGCCCTGCACAGGAGAACAGAGCTGGAAAGCAGGTTAGTGGGATGGGGAGGGAATGGGATTTTACTCTGTCCTTCCCCTGCCACACCCACCAAGCCATGCCATGCCTACCAAGCCATGTCCACAGAACCGGTAGTAAATTTTTTTGAATCCCACCATTGGGTAAACTTAACCAAATTGAGGAATATCTTTGCTATCTAACATGAACATTGGAAGTAAACAAAAGGAATACACATTGGTAATCAATATGTTTTTTCCTATTGTTATCTTGGGGTTCTATTAAAGAAAACTAAAACTGGTTCTAGAAAAAAGAGAGTTTTCTGCCATTTGTAGCATTGCATTTATGATTCTAGCTTAACAATTCTGTGCTGATAGTTTCTCTCCACGTGGAAAAGATTTACCCCATGCGAACACCACATTCCCAATATTTAAAGCACAAATACTCACAGGTGACAAGTTTCCTTAGAAAAGTACTTTGTATTTTGTTTTGCAAACTAAGAAACGTAGGAAGTCGAGTTTTAATAAAGGTAAAAATGTTTAATTGGCCTCCCTCTGGCATAATTATGACTCAGACTCTTTCCAAATTCTCTTTAAATGTGTACTATAAATTTCAGTTTTACACTAGAACTATATAGCCCATTGTAATTCACTGCCAAGGGATCCTTAGAACAGAGATTCAGCTTGGAATCCCCTGGAGTCCAAAATGTGTAGATTTTCAACGTGTTTCCCCCTCCTAATTCAAGTAACGTGAATGTTAATCATGAGGGTTTAAAATCCAGAATTTACTGCTTTAACTCAGGTTTGTTGACTGAGCCACAAAGTTGAAATTATCCCATCTACGATGGTCAAATCTGATTAATTAAAAAAAATCTCTCCCTCTCTCCTTCTCTTTTTCTCTGTGGTACATACAGGTAGTCCTCAACTTACAACTGTAATTAAGACCAGAATTACAGTCATTAAGTCATGCTAATCATTAAATTGGTCCTTTACCTTATTTTACCACTTTTTTGTGGCAGTAGTTAAGTTAATCCATTGTCCACAATGGGCATTTTTTGACAGAAACTGGAAGTAAACACCAATTTATGAGTATAAACATAAATCATGGGCACATGACTGAAGGATGTTGCAAAACACCATCAATGCAGGCTGGGCACCCCAAATACAATTTTACACAACTGTTTGAAGGTTGACCTTTGAGTCCAGGTCATACTGTAAATACCCTCCCTGCAGTAGATTCAGTCGCTAAGCGATCAGTCATAAGTTGAGGATTCCGTGTGTAGCACAGAAATAAAGTCATACTCATTGCAATCTGGTCTGGGATTGAAATATTGTTTTCTCATCCAACTTTCCCCCATGCGAAGTGTATGGCTAGGTTACCGTTTCTCAGGGATCACTCCTAGCCAATCTCTATCTTTTCTATTTTGTATTCCCCACCAAAAAGGGGGCTCAACAGTTAAAGACACAATGTCAACTCATGAAATATTTCTATGGTCTTTTTAGAGTTGCCAACAGAAAGGGAGGAGGGAAAGGGGTTTGAAAGAGCAGTGCAGCAACTTGGAAATCGAAAGTGCATTCCATAAATAGTTTTTCAAAGATAGTAACTAGTTGACCGAAATTTATGCCGTGCAAAATTCTAACTGGAGAGCATGACTGATGACTCTTGGCTATGGAGGTGTCCCATTGGAGAATATGAATTACGATCCACCCAGGGGGTGGGGGAAAACCAGGCTCAAGGGTGACTCAGTGTTCTGTCCTTCCACAGTCGGTAAAATGAGGACTCAAATTGTTGGGGGAAAGAGGCTCTGTAAAACCACTTAGAGAGGGGCTGTGAAGCCTTGTGAAGCAGTATGTCAACTCATAAAATATTTCTATGGTCTTTTTAGAATTGCCAACAGAAAGGGAGGAGGAAAAGGGGTTTGAAAGAGCAGTGCAGCAGCTTGGAAATCGAAAGTGCATTCCATAAATAGTTTTTCAAAGATAGTAACTATAGATGACCAAAATTTATGCTGTGCAAAATTCTAACTGGAGAACATGACTAATGACTCTTGGCTATGGAGGTGTCCCATTGGAGAATATGAATTATGATCCACGCAGGGGGTGGAGGAAAACCAGGATGAAAGGTGACAATGAATTATGTCTGCACCCAGGCAATGCTGCACCTTTTAACTCCCAATAAATCCTTTTGAAATTTTGGAAGTTTGGCTGGAGACTCATGATTTAATTGGGGGTAACTGCCGGAATCCTGACACACTGAACTTGCCGGAATCCTGACACACTGAACTTGTCAGCTGGAAAGCCGGCAACTCAGGTTCAAGACCCGACACCGTGCAACTGGGTAAGTTCCCATTCCTGGATCCAGCTCCTGCCAATCTAACAGTTCGAAAACATGCAAATGCGAGTAGATAAATAGGTAGCATTTTGATGGGAGGATAACTGCGTTCTGTGCACCTTTGGCTGGCCACATGACCACAGACAATGTCTTTGGACAATGCTGGCTTCCTTGGGTAAGAAACGGAAATGAGTACTATGCCCTAGACTCGGACACAACTGGACAGGGGAAACTTTTACCTTTATTCCCAACCGACACTCCCAATTAAAAGAGGGCCATTATAGTGCTGCTTGCTAGTTGTTTACTTAATGTTATTGCTCTGTTTTTGTTTGTGTTTCTAAAAAATTGATTACCCTATGTTCTTTGAAAAAGTATTTATCACAGTAATCCATTGTCCCCTGTAAGATTATAGGGGTGGGAACCATTATTCTTATTTTTTTGATGTCAGGTCTCTTTTACACAGGTTGATGCTTTTTAAAAACACACACATTACTTGCACAGTGAAGTGAGGTGTGAGAATGAGACGGCTAGTTAGTCTCTGTCAGTTCAAGGAGAACCTCTAACTCATCAAAGACACAATCCCTGCAGCTAATTTGGGATTATTGTTCCCATCTTTAAAAAAGAAAAAAAAAGTACTCACGCTTTTGTGCCTGATGCTATTAAGACAGAGCTATTATGCTCCAGCCATTCTTTCTGCTAATGCCGTAGAATCTCAAGTGAATCATGTTGCACTCCAATGCTACAAGTGCTTTGTGTTAGAGTCAAATGAAAGGAAGTTGTTGCACAAATGCCATGCATACCAGATGCATCTTCTCCCTTTAGGATCATTCATCCAGAGGAGAGGAAAGGCTCTTAAAATATTATAATAATTATAATATTTAATAATTATAATATTTAATATAATAATAACAATGATAACAAGAACAACAAGAACAATAATAATAATAATAATAACAACATAGGTGCTGTGCCTTAAGACCTAGGCAAGCACTTAAAAACAATTGGCGCTGACAAGATCCCCATTGGTCAGCTGCAGAAGGCCACCTTACTGGGATCTGCTCGTATAATCCGCCGATACATCACGCAGTCCTAAACACTTGGGAAGGGTTCGACTAGTGATTGGTGATACGAAACGCAGTATGGTTATCTCGTTTGCTGCGTATACTGTCATTTTTGTGTATAATAATAACAATAACAACATCATCATCACCACCACCACCACCAACAACAACAACAACAATAACAACAACCACAACATGAGAAAGGAAGAATCTGTTGTCTTCCAAATTCCATTATCTGTGTTTTGCACAGTGTTGGTTTCATGCAAGCCTTCTTGGAGAAGGATCCGATTGTGGTGCTCTCTGAGCTTGATTGTTTACTTGCAGACATTTCATGACCCAACTAGATGACATAATCAATACTAGAAGGAGTGGGGTTTGTGGAAGGAAGGAAGAGGAGGAGGAGGGGGAGGAGGAGGGGGAGGAGGCTGA
Source organism: Bungarus multicinctus (assembly GCA_023653725.1). NCBI lineage: Eukaryota > Metazoa > Chordata > Lepidosauria > Squamata > Elapidae > Bungarus > Bungarus multicinctus. The sequence goes on from CM042843.1 coordinate 18,321,461, forward strand.
GGTTTATGGAAACCTTGGTGGTCTCTGAGCTTGGTTGTTTTCTTACAGACATTGTATGTCACCAACTAGGTGACATAATCAATACCAGAGGGAGTTGGGGTTTGTGGAGGGGAGGAGGAAGGGAGGAGGAGGAGAAGGAAAACTGTGGGCTCCTTGGTGGCCCTGTTTTCTTGCAGATGTTTCATGACCCAACTAGGTAACATCAAAGGAGTGAGATATGCTGTCTGTTTATATACAGTGGTTTGCCTTGTCACTGTTGGTAAAACTGTTGTTTTCTTCTTGGTAGTTCCTTGATAAGGCTGTTATTTACTGTTTGTTTGATTCTTTGTCTGAGTTGCTAGTTCCTTGATTGGAATATTGTTCAATCCTTGATTGTTGATATGATATTACTGTTGGCATTCATCTCTGCCTAGCTGGGTGTTGATTGCTGGTGGGGCTTGGTTAGTGTGCCACCCAAAACAGTTGTGGCATGTCACTTTTGACGCACATGTGATAGGTTTGCTATTAGTGGCCTAAATCCTTCAATTTACATGTGATCTCCTAAAGCAGGCTCAGAGAACCCCAAATTTGAGCCAGCCAAATTCAGGAGCAAATCTATCACCTTTCCTGATCATAGGCTGCTTCCTATCTTCCCTCTCGATTGGATTAAATTTCTACATGGCCAGTGAAAGAGCCAAACCAGAACTTGGAATGACACGAAGTGAAGCAATACAGAATTTTCACTCCAGCCTTTAAATCTGGGGTGGAAAAAAACAGATCAGGAGAGTGCCTCGGTTTGCAAAACAGATGCATCAATGGAAACCCAGTTCAAGCAAAGAATGTTTTTGAAGCTTCGCAAACCTCTTCTTTCATATATATATAAACACCCCCTTTCAAGTCTGACCCTGATACACAAGATAAAAAGAACGTGTCAGCCCTTTGGAGAGAAAGGGGATAGCAACAATCTCGGGGAATTAAAAAAACAGCTCGGGATTGTGGAGAATTCTTTCAAAAGGAGAAGACCAAGCAGAATTGCAAGCAACTGCCTGCAGGGAGAAGTCAACTGAACCCTGGAAAAACAAAAATGCAACAAAACCCTGAAAATAATATACGGGGGGCGGGCGGGGAGAAGAAGGTTAACTCGCCCCATGTAAGTACATCCGAGTAACTTGGATTTGTAGAGACGGTGTCGAAAAACGAAAGGTCAGGATGAGGTAAGTTTAAAGATGAATGCTAAGAACAACAAAACCTTGTTTTCAGAGCGGTTGAGAATAGCAAGCGGAGAAATGAAAGAGTATGCCAGCTGTTCTTGGAAAATGCCAAAAGGCTAACAGGTAACAAAAGAAAGAGCAATAAGATATTCAACTTCCATTTTGGCTCCAGCTTTTCGAAGAAGAGAATAAGTCTTATGTTGGTTGGACTGTTGCCTTGAGTTTATGGGAGACAATCAAAGAAAGATGGGGTTTCTTCCTTTCCCAACTCCAACTTTAGAGCTGGTCAAAGGCATCTGTTTGTGGGTAAGAAACTGAACTGGCAATGCCAGATCTTCAGATCTAACCACACTATCATCACTTTACATGGACCTCAGTCCACCCTCAAGTTCTCCCACAGTGGCAGAAGATCCATAGATGCCTTCCATGTTCAACCAGCACAAATAGGACTTCTCTTCTCTTTCTGTACCCATCAACCAGGGAATACATTCCTCCTGTTGGATTCTCCACTCACACACTTGATTGTCTCAAGGAGACCGGTCAACCACATCCTTAAGTCCAAACCAGAAGTTGCATACCATGATCTGGAGCAGAGGTCTCCAGACCTGGCCACCTTAAGACTTGTGAACCAACTCCCAGAATTCTGGGAGTTGAAGTCCACAAGTCTTAAAGTGGCCAAGTTTGGGGACTCCTGATCTGGAGTCAAACCCACAGATACCGATATGGTCATGGGTTTTGGCACAGGTTGGAGTGAGATATCAAGAAGGGTTCCAAGGAGCTTAGTTCGGGGTCAGATGTTCTTCAACACTTTGGATAATGAAGTTGAGAATGCCAATCAGATCTCCAAGTGATGCAAAACTGGAAGGGAGGGCTGGTAGGAAGAGATAAAAACACTTCGATAAGTTAGAGATGTAGGATGAAAACTGCACAACAACATTTTATAGAGAACACTGAAATGGTCTTCACTCTGGAAGTAGAAATCAAGTGTACCAATAGAGAAAATAAGATGTGCAGTTGGGTGATCATCTGTGTGAAGAACATCTTGGATCTTGAATAAGAGTCAATAGCGAGAAGCAGCTGTTAAAAAGGCGAATGCAATGTTAGGCTTCATCAACAAAAATAGAGCTTCTGATTTGTGGGAAATCCCCAGTAAGAGCAGTTCAACTGTGGTACTAATGACCAAGATGGAGGTGGACTTATCTTCATGAGATGTATTCAACCAGAGAATGGATACTCTACTGCTTTAATGAGAACTTCTCCAGACATCTCGGTCTGTCACCAGGACTAGTGGTTTTGTCTTTTGAGCTTTCAGACTCGTGTTGAAACCCATCCTCAGGGAACTTCTCTCTAGCAGAGTGTGCGCAGTGGGCTACTCTGTATGTGGTATTTATACGGTGCCTGTTGTGTGGCTTTTTAGTTGTTGATTAGGGTGGGGATGGATGGCTATTAAGTTGTTGTTTGTTGTTTCCTTGTGCTGCCAAGCCCTTGACCTCTAAGAACTTGATAAGCTGGTTATAAATCAGCATTCCTGTTGACTGATGAAAGGCCTGTTTCCCAGACTTCAATCCATTTCCTGGCTGTTTTTGCCCCTGCTCATCCAACAATCTTAGTAGCTGCAAAATTGAATATATGTCTTTGTTCATTGCAGAGTGAGGCTACCCATGAGTTCGGGTCTCCTCATCAGACCTCTCACTTGTGTTCTTGCAATCTGGTGGTTGGCTTCCTCCCACCTGTCCTACATAGTCACGGGACAATTCACTTCTTCTAGGACTTGGGAGATTAGATTGATGTCCTCAGTAGCCCCTCTCGGTTCTGTATTTAGACATTGTATCCTCTCTCCCTCCATCCCTTATTTTCAAAACCAACAGGGGACTAGCACCCCTTCCCCAGGCAGTACAATTTGAATTCATAGCTGTGGAACATCTCTGCTAAACCGCCCTTAGATTTATTTCTTTCCCTTTGTAAAGGCAAAATGGGATATGATTTATGACTCGGCCTTCACGGGGAAGTGTTTATTCCATCAACATGTTAATCAAGGGGATATTTTTTCATAATACTTCTGCTGTTCTGTGGAATTCTGGAGAGATTTGTCTGCTGGTGATTTTCTTGCCATCTTCCCTGCTGAGCTTTCTCTCCCCCTCCATGCACACACATACACATACACACAAACAAACACACACACATACACAGAGAGAGAGAGAGAGACAGAGAGACAGAAACAGAGAGACAGAGAGAAACAGAGAAAGAGGAAAAGAAAGAAGGAAGGAGGGAGGGAGGGAGAGACAGAGACAAAGAGATAGAAACAGAGAGACAGAAAGAGACAGAGAGGAAAGGAAGGAAGGAAGGGAGGGAGGGAGGGAGGGAGGGAGGGAGGGAGGAAGGAAGGAAGGAAGGAAGGAAGGAAGGAAGGAAGGAAGGAAGGAAGGAAGGAAGGAAGGAAGGAAGGAAAGAGAAGGAGAGAGACAGAAGGAGAGAGACAAAGACAGACAGAGAGAGGAAAGGAAGGAAGGAGGGAGGGAGAGAGAGAGAGAGAGAGAGAGGCAGAGACAGAGGGACAGAGAGAGAGAGAGAGGAAAGGGAGGGAGGGAGGAGGGTGGGAGGGGAGAGAGAGAGAGAGAGAGAGCTCTTCCCTAGGTCAGTTCTATGTCTTGATACTGGGAAAAGCACCACCTGTTGAAGAGAGACCATGGTTTTCTGCTTCTAATCCTACCCAATCTTAGGAATCTGGGTTATTCATTCCAGCAAGGCTGATAATTTGTGGCAAGTCACTGTTTTCCTGCCTAAACACAATACGCACCGATGACAATGGATTTATTATTTAATATTGAGTTGCTACCCTCCAATTATACCCTGAGTGTATACCATCACAGCATCCTGGTTCCGCAGCACAGAATACAGGTAGTCCTTGATCTATGACCAAAATATTGGACCAGAATTTCCATTGCCAAGCAAGTCAATTGTTAAGTGAGTTGTGCCTGATTTTATGTCCTTTCTTGCCATGGTTGTTAAGCTTATCGCTACACGTGTTTTTTAAAAAAGAGATAAAGACAAAAGTTTCCCTCTCCAGTTGTGTCTGACTCTAGGGTGCAGCATTCATCTCCGTTTCATGGCTGAAGGAGCCAGCGTCAGACATTTTCTGTGGTCATGTTAGGGGTGGGATTCAAATTTTTTAATAACCGGTTCTGTGGGCATGGCTTAGGTGGTGGGTGTGGCTTGGTGTGGCCAACTCAACATCACTCACATCGAGGCATGCATCTCCTCGCCTGGCCTCTCATGACTGTGGGACAGTCGTAAGTGTAAAAAATGGTCATAAGTCACTTTTTTCAGTGCCATTGTAACTTTGAATGGTCCCTCCACACAAGCAAAGTACCAGCAAAGGAGGAAAAAAAAACACCAGAGACATTCCTGAGACAGGAAGTCTAGTCCTGCCAAGAAGGTAATAAGGGTTAACGGAGAGGCAGTTTCTGTAAGCAATACCAGAATGTTTCCTTCCTGCCTTCCTTACAGGATTAGGCCAGTAATTTCTTCCAACAACCGGTTCTTCGAACTGCTTAAAATGTTAACAACCGGTTCTAGCGAATAGGTGCGAACTGGTAGAATCCCACTCCTGGTCATGTGGCCTGCAAGGCTCTATGCCAGTGGTGGCTAACCTTTTTGGGCTCCTGTGCCAAAAATCGTGCTCATGCTTGCACGCTTGCACTTGTGTGCCAGCACCCAGAAGGCAATGCACACCCCCCCATGCTCTGTACACATGCGTGAGCAATCCCCACCGATCCCCGCCACTCCCTTACCTGCACTGCACCTCACAGCTGATTTTTGGCCAGTTTGAGGCCTTTTTCAGCCTCCCAGAGGCTTGAGGAAGGCTTCTGCAGGCTTTGCAGGCTGAAAACTAGCCCTGTTTCATCACTTCCGGTATTTCCTGAAAAAACAGGAAGTGATGAAACAGGCCTAATTTTTGGCCTGAAAAGCCTGCAGAAGCCTTCCTCAGCTGTGAGGCGCACACATGCACAGTGAGGTAAGTTTGCCTGCAGCTTGCGTGCCGGCACATATGGCTCTGCGTGCCACCGCCATCACGGCTATATGCCAAAGGTGCATAGGATGCTGTTACCTTCCCACCAAAGTGGTACCTATTTGTCTATTCATGTTTGCACACTTTTGAACTACGAGGTGGGCAGGAGCTGGAGTCTGAATCCAAGGAGGAAGCTGGACAGCTGACAGGGAGTGGGAGTGTGGCTCTGTTGGCTGTGGAAGGGGCTGTGGAAGGGCAAACTCTGGCTGGGCAGAGCAGGGAAGAGATAGAACAAGGGAGAGGGAGTTCAGAAGACCCAGATCCACCCACTCTTCATCCTAGGGCATGCAGGGAGGATCGGAGAAGAGAGCAACATGGGTTGTGTGGCTTATAGGGGAGGAAAGGGCCCTGATACCCTTCATTAGCCAGAGCTGGGAAGACAGTTGACAGGAAAGGCAGGCTGCGTGCAGCAGGCTGCTGGGAGCAAATGTGACTTCATCCTGTGTTGTCGTGGCTTAGCTGCGCTCCTAGCGTCTTCCCAACTGTGTGAGTTTTGCCGTGTTTTCAAATCTGAAATCCTTGTTCCTGTCCTGCCAAACTAATTACTTCAGTTTGGCTTGTTTAGACTTTAAGTTACAGTTTGTGTTACTCATGTTTTGGACTTAATTTTCTGCAATCAAAGGCTGCTCCTGGGAGAGTTTTTCTCCAGCTAGAAAGACATTGGGGGCAAAGTTGGAGATAATAAAGGGACTCTCATTGCTTATCTGACTGTGTTGCCTTCGTGCCACGCACCGGGTCATCACAGGAACAGGAGCTCACCCTGTCACACAGTGCTAGGGTCTTAAACCCAGGCTGTCAGCTTTCCAGCTGACCACGTCAGTGTCTTTAACCACTGAGCCATCACACATCCATGATTAAGAGAATCATATGATTATAAAGTAAAGCTGGCTTTCCCTTCCCCTTGATTTTGTTTGGTGAAAGCTAGCTGGAAAGGTTGCAAATGGCGATCACATGGCCCCACATGGCAGCTGTTCATCTCCAGGTCATTCCTTGCCGTTTGTTGATCCCACCGCATCCTAGAAGAAAAAGCAGCAGTGGATTGAGGGCTGTCTTCTTAACGCGTGACATAAAGAGCTGTTATTTCTGTGTTCCTGCTCTCTCTTATCCCTCTTGGGTCCTCCCAACCAATTGTAGGTAGAGGCTGGCTTCAAAAGAAACAGAAACACAAGGACAATGGTTGTGTAATCAGCATTCCTCTCCAAAAGAGGGAGAGAATCACTGAGCATGCTGACCTCATGGGTCCCCCAAGCAGAGTTTCTCCAGCTCAGGGATGTGAGGGCAACAGCAGAGGAAGGAAGAAGAGGAGAGTTGTAAAAACATAGTTTGCAAACAAGAACAAATCCTTCCTCTTCAATAGATGTTCTCCATTCAACCCGGTCAGTCAAACTTTCTCCTTTAAACTTCCTCCTGCACAATCTTGTCTGGTCGGGTTCTTCTTTGAGGTGACCATTTCTGACCACCGCTGCAACCACCTTTGGGAAAAGGAGTAATGGCCAGCCGAGGAGGAGAGATGCAGCTCTTCTCAACCCCGCTGAGGGCTCCCCCTTCTTCACCACCTCTACGGGGTGGCTTCAGCCCCGAATCTGGATGGCTCGGGCACTCCAGCAGCGAGCACGGATCAAAACTGTGCCCGATCGCTATTTCGGTCCGTCGCCGAAGAAACCCAAACCGGAAGTCAAAATCCTTCCTCTTCAACCCCCTTTCTAGCTTCCTAGGCATACATAATAGCACCCTCTTGAAGAATCGAGGAAGAGGAGAAGTCTACCCTTAGTTGGAGGTTCATCTCATTAGCATGTTGTTACTAAGACTGGCCTATCGAATGGGAACGAGAGAGAAAGAAGGCTTGTTGTAGCTACGGGTGAGTTGCTCTGCAGGCGTTTCATCTGACTAACTTTATTCTCAAGCGATGGGTGTTGACAGGTGTCCACCTCTTGCATTCTAGTGACTTCCATGTTCGTTTCCATGACTGAACTTGGTTCCATTCTGGAGCAAACAGGAGGAGCTGACAGACAAGGGCTACCTGAGAAATAAGGATGACAAGGAGAAGAAAGAGGAGGAGGAGGAAGAGAAAGAGAAAGGGGGATTCAAAAATGTTTTATTACCGATTCTATGGGTATGGCTTGGTGGGTGTGGCGTGGCTTGGTGGCCATAGCATGGTGGGCGTGGCAGGGGAAGGATACTGCAAAATCTCCATTTTCTTCCCACTCTTGGGGAAAGGTTACTGCAAAACCCCCATTCCTTCCCCACTCCACTAACCTGCTTTCCAGCTCCATTCTCCTCTGCAGGGCAACCAAAGAACACCCAGCCAATCAGTTGGGACTCGGGAGGCGGAGAAGAGATGGGGGCGGGGCCAGTCAGAGGCGGGATTTGCCGGTTCTCCAAACTACTCAAAATTCCCGCTACTGGTTCTCCAGAACCAGTCAAAACCTGCTGAAGACCACCTCTGAGCCCATCGCTTACTAAACAAGCAAAAGATTACTTCTAACTTAGAATCTCCTAGAAATACTCAGCATGGCTCTAAACCTCTGATGACCATCAGATTAGAAAAGACTGGAGGAGATGAGATCTCTAGAAAACAAAGACCAAAGAGATCACCCTTATAGCATCTCCAATAGAAAGTGAACTTCAAGTAAACATTAAAATGGAATCCATTTCCCTTGACTGAGGGGTGTTCTAATGCTAAATGTTAGGGTGCGTTTCATGAATTGTGTGATTCAAGTTGTAATCCCTAGCAAGAATTTTTGACTTTGGTAGGACATCTCTCAAACAATTATTCATAAAATTGTGCTGCATCCATTTTGCTTCGATTATATCATTTCTTTAGAGTTGGTCAGACCTTGTTCTTGCAATCAGCCATGTCTCTCTGTACTTCCTTTCCACTTCCATTTCCACAGAACCTATCGAGTGACCTTGATATTCCATCTTGAGGAGTCAATAAAGAAAAATTTAAGTCCGATCATCTATTTACTGTATATTTAGATTTGCTGAGTTCGTCTGAACCAGAACTCCCAAGCAAGCATCAACCAAACTTCAAGACTCTTCAAATTATTCAGGGTCTTCAAATAATACTGTTGGGCAGATAGTATAAACAGTATGTTGACTCTTTCCTTTTTTTGAACTCCCTGTTCTTGCAACACAAATACAAGCCAAGCATGACCTGCACTTGATGTTCTCAATTATAGCCCTGGCTTGGTAAAGAACAAGCTGGATATACATTTTTATTTATCACATTAGAGGCACTTCCCATCATTCCTCTGAGAGGTTTAAACAATATGCAGCTCTCCTCTCTCCCTACTCATGCCTCTTAGCTTCATCCCATACCTGAGAGATAGGTACTAAAAGCATAGCTATAGAAGGTCGGGAGATAACCTTCATCATTTTCTCCATGCATTTAAAGCTACTTGGAAGCGGAGTGGAGTTCCCAACATGGTGTACAGGGGTGTAAGTGGACTGTCAGAGGCTTCCTCTTGAGCAACTGTTGGATGTTAAAACCCACCCATCTCCTAGGAAAATGAAAGTATTTTGGGATATACTGAAAAGGCAGAATATTTCCCCTAAAAAGAAAAGTAGAAACTCAGAAGCAGAAACTCACCTGAGAAACAGAAGTCGTCCCCCCCCCCCGCACCTTTGCTAATGGGCCATTAAGGCCTGGGCCAGAGTATTCTACATAACAAAGATCTCTGCCCATCTCACCACCTCACCTGGGAAGATTGCATCAGCCAGCACTCAGACTCAACCAAGCCTGGGATTCAGGACAGCCTACAGAGTTGCTCCTGCATGGCCCCATGGGAGTCTGACAACCGATCAGAATACAAGCCCAAATTCAAATCCCAACAGAAGGTATAAAACCCAGGGATTCTCATCATATCAAGCCCTTCTTTTCCTTCACCCGACATCTTGAAGCATGTGGTCATCCTTTTCACTTTGGAGCTCCAAGCCACATGATCCTGTTCACCATTAAACCATCTTTCCAAACAGCCTCCATGTTCCCAGCGTCTTTTCTTCCCACTTGGAACTGAACCCAGAAGGATATTTCTTCCAACAGTTGTCCGTGGGGTTACAACGGGTCGGACATGACTTCGCAACTAACAACAACAAAAAACAATAGGGAAGGATCCCACCATTTTAAACATTACAGAGAGGGTGATATTATTTCCTTTTGAGTGGCTCTATTTCCATGGGCCTCTAAAGTCTCGATAATTAATTCTAGCGTTTTCTTAAAAATAAGATGGTTGCCAGGAAGTCCTGATCATAACAAGCTCAGAATCTCTTCCCATCATTATCAGAGAATATGGAATGCATTTATAGAGTCTAAATTGCTTAGCTGGGCCTTTTCCTCACTGCCGTTTTTATCTTCTTCAAATGTCTACCATGTTCTCGGGCCTCTCAGCAATCAACTGCAAGCACTTATACCATAAATATATTTTTTATGGCCATTGACAGATCAGCTCTTTTTTCTTTCTTTCTTTTTTAACAAGCTGATTGCCGAGTAATGGTCCACAATGGTCAGCTGATGTTTCATCAATGGGAGCTAATGGACAGTGATGGTCTCTTGATAGCCTGAGATTATTTTTAAGCTCTCCAGAATAAGATGCCCATCAGACCTTGAAGAAAATAATAGTGCTGAAGGAGGGGAGGGGTGGACAGAGAAAGGGCAAAATAAACAGTCTGGGTGGGCCAAGAAAGGCAGCGGGAAAGAAGAGAGTTTAATTGGAAGAATTCTCAGTTTTTTGGAGAGGTGCCATATGATGGACAAGACTGAGTTTCTCCTATGGTGATTGCTTATTAATCAATAGCTCTAAAAGATATTGTAAGTGTCCAAAAGAGTTTCCTCAAAAGAGAAGGGAAGGAAATAAGGAAAGGAAGGAGAAAATGAAGGAAGGAAGGAAGGAAGGAAGGAAGGAAGGAAGGAAGGAAGGAAGGAAGGAAGGAAGGAAGGCTATCCAGATAAAAAGAGCTTTGGAATACAATCCAGTTTAAATGTTAGAAAGCCAGCAGGAATTAATTTTTCTTGCTGGTGGAAAAAACACAGATCTTTAGATGATAGATAGATAGATAGATAGATAGATAGATAGATAGATAGATAGATAGATAGATAGATAGATAGATAGATAGATGGGAAAGAGAGAGAGAGAGGTATTAGATAGATAGATGGATAGATAGATAGATAGATAGATAGATAGATAGATAGATAGATAGATAGATAGATAGATAGATAGATAGATAGATAGATAGATAGATAGATAGATAGATGAGAAAGAGAGAGAGAGAGGTATTAGATAGATTAATAGATAGATAGATAGATAGATAGATAGATAGATAGATAGATAGATAGATAGATAGATAGATAGATAGATAGAAATAGGTAGGTAGATAGGTAGGTAGATAGGTGAGAGAGAGAGAGGTATTAGATAGATTAATAGATAGGTAGATAGATAGAAATAGATAGGTAGGTAGGTAGGTAGATGATAGATAGATGAGAGAGAGAGAGAGAGAGATACACATCAAAAGAAGTGGAAGTGGAAAGGAAATAACCAGTACAACAACAAGCATAATTAACATCATCTTGGCTAAGAAAGAAAGGATGATGATGATGATAGGACAAAAGCAAGGGACAGCTCTCACTCCACAGGAGAAAAACTCTTACTTTGAATATTCCAGCCTTGCTCCCTCGCTTCCCTTGTCAATTCCGAAGATCAGGAGCTGGTATTAAGCATTCAGCGATATCCTTCGCTGCCCTTGATGGCTGCACAAGCTGTGCTATTGTTTCCCAACGCAGTGCCATTTATCAAGCTGAGATAGCATTGAATGGACACCTTGGTTTGCATCCAGTTACAGCAGTGGTGGGGTTCAAATATTTTTTGCCACTGGTTCGGTGGGCATGGCTTGGTGGGTGCGCTTTGCGTGCATGCACACTGTTTGGGTGCACGCGCACACCAAAAACACACTTTGCACAGGCATAGAGGCATTTTTTCTCAGGTGCAGAGGCGTTCTAACTCGCCTCCTGCAAGCCTGCACGATCCCGGTTGCTTTGGCAGCTGCCGCATTGCACTCTCCTGTGCCGCGCAAAGCAGCTGCCCTTCAAATTCAGTGGATAAAGGCGAGTATAGGAGCCTGGGCGGGTGGGTGGGCCCAACAGCAGAGCAGCAGAGAGAACTGGTTTGATCTCCGCTGCACATCGCCGCTACCGGTTTGGCAGAACCGGGCCAAACCAGTAGAATACCACCATCGAGTTGCAGAGATTACCTGCTGTGGCCACAAATCAAAGGGGACACCTCAGGGGTGGGATTCTGCCAGTTTGCACCTATTTGCTAGAACCGGTTGTTAACATTCTAAGCAGTTCGAAGAACCAGTTGATAGAAGAAATTCCTGGCCTAATCCTGTAAGGAAGGCAGAAAGGAAACATTCTGGTGTTGCTTACAGAAACTGCCTCTCCATTAACCATTATTACGTTCTTGGCAGGACTGGACTTCCTGTCTCAGGAACATCTCTGGAGTTTTTTTCCCCTCCTTTGCTGGTACTTTGCTTGTGTGGAGTGACCATTCAAAGTTACAGTGGCACTGAAAAAAGTGACTTATGACCGTTTTTCACACTTACGACTGTTGCAGCATCCCCACAGTCAGGAGAGGCCAGGCGAGGAGATGCGTGCCTCGATGTGAGTGATATTGAGTTGGCCATGCCCAGCCAATAACATGACCACCAAGCCATGTCCACCCAGTAACATGATCACCAAGCCACACCCACCAACTAAGCCACGCCCACAGAACTGGTTGTTAAAAATTTGAATCCCATCCCTGGTGAGGCTGGCAGGATGAGACCGAACGGCAGGCATAGCACCCAAGGGGTGGAATTAGGATCAGTCCTCAAGTCCAGCTGAAGGCTTCATGAGCCTCACATGTGTTGGTGAAGAAGAAGTAAAGAATGAAGGAAAAAAACAAAGCCCCAATGAAAGAAGTTATGGAAGGAGAGCTAGCAAGTGGAACACCATCTAGACCAGGGGTCGCCAACCTTTTGGACCTCAGGGACCACCAAACACATAATTTTAAATCCCGGGGACCACTAATATGAATTTTGCTTGACGGTGGCTTGCTGATGTTGGTGGGAAAGCTGGTCCCCTATTCCAGAGCTGCAGTAGTTACAGGACTGGCTCTTTGGTCATCCCAGAGCAGCTGCTCCTCCATCCAGGTGCACCGACTTGCCATGGACTGGAGGAGCTGCTCTGGGATGACCAAAGGGCCAGTCCTGTGACTCCTGCAGCTCTGGAATAGGGGACCGATTTTCCCACCAATGTCAGCAAGCCACCTTGGGGCGGATTTTCCTCCCCTGCCATTGGTCTTACCAATTCAAGCTCGCATGGGTCTACTCAAGGTAAGGTTTGTGCTTGGCTGAAAGCCGGGACCAGTGGGTGGGCAGGCCATGTGGGCGGCGCAGCCTTCTGTTCCCACGTAGCCTGGATTAATTGCTTTGAGGGGGACATTTCTCTGCGGACCAGCAACATTTTCTCATGGACCACCAGTGGTTCCCGGCCTACCGGTTGGTGACCACTGATCTACATGTCAGGATAACAGAATAAGAGAGTTGGAAGGAACCTTGGAGGTCTTCTACTCTAACCCACTGACAGGAGACCCTATCTCATTCTGGACAAATGGCTGTCCATTCTCTTCTTGAAAATCTCCAATGATGGAGCACCTACAACTTTTGAAGGCAAGCCATTCCACTGATTAATTGTTCTGTCAGGAAATTTCTCCTTGGTTCTAGGTTGCTTCTCTCCTTGTTAAGTTTCCTTGCGTCTTGTCCGGCTTTGGGTGCTTTGGAGAATAGGTTGATTCCTTTCTTCTTTGTGTCAACCCTTGAGATATTGGAAGACTGCTATCATGTCACCCCTAGTTCTTCTTTTCATTAGACTAGACATACCCAATTCCAAATTTCTCCTTAGTTCTAGGTTGCTTCTCTCCTTGATGAGTTTTCATCCGTTGTTCCCTTGTCCTGCCTTTGGGTGTTCTGGAGAACAGATTGATACTCTCTTCTTTGTGGCAGCCCCTCAAATACTGGCACACCAGTACCATATCACGCCTAGGCCTTCTTTTCCTTAAATTAGATATACCGAATTCCACACAGTTGCATGAGATAAAGAAAGCAAGAGCGTTGCAGCGTTCAATGGGTTATCAATTTTGTTTGTCTCAGAATAAACAGCTTTTGAACTTGCAATGGGGATTTCTTAGCCTCACTGCTAGCAAGTTCTTCAAAGTAGGGTTTCTTTGAAGGAGTTGAAATGCTGCTTCCCAGGTTACTTACTACCCAGGCATGACTCCTGTTTATGAGAATAGCTACCACCAGACTTCCTTTTAATCTTGTGATTATAGAAGTCTCCTCTTCCCTCCCCAGCCCTTTAATCCCTCCTCATCAAGGGCAGACCTCCAATTCTGTCAAATCCTTTCTCTTCTCCTACATGAACTTCACACAGCATTTGCCTAGGGAGATTCTCAATCACTGGGTTCGTGCTTTTCCTAAAGGTGCTTTAGACTTCTTAACCCACTAACATTCTCTCCTTATACATGTTGGAAGTTGTGATTTCCCCTCTCTTCTAGGAAAACATTAGAAGGGGAAGGGAATTCCCCTAAAAAAGAAAGGAAGAGGTGAAAACACAAGCAAGAATCAGCCCCCACCCTTTGTCAAGTAGGGCTATTAAAATAGCTGGAGCCAGCTTACTTTTCACAACAAAGGAAGGAGAAAATTACAGGCATGAGATACAGAGAAAAAACCCTTCAAACTAGCTCAGATCCTTTCCGGTAGAAATCCCAAAGATGGCAAGCTATAAAAAAAAACTTGTGAAAAGCAAACCAAAAGGCATGGCAGGAAGGAACCATGATAGCAAACAAGCAACTGCAAAGGATCGGGACCATAAAACCAAGATCCCAATCTCAAAGCAACAGGAATTCAACGCACACAAATCAAAGGCTTCACTTCCAAATCAAAGGACCTGAAAAAGTATAAGAAAGGGGTTTTCTTACCCACTTATTAGATTAATCCTAGGAAGGCTGTGAGATTTCTTCTTATCTGCCTTCCTATTAATAAACTGATTCTGACTTTCAACGCAGCTGACCAAATCATTTTGCATTTCTCCCAGCTGGGAAATTTGAATCTACTGTTGAAAGAAATATCCTTCTGGGTTCAGTTCCAAGCGGGGAAAAAGACATTGGAAACATGGAGGCTATTTGGAAAGATGGTTTAATGGTGGACAGCAGGACCACATGACTTGGAGCTCCGAAGTGGAAAAGAAAGGATGATCACATACTTCTAGGTGGGAAGACAAGGTCAAGAAGGGAAGACCAAGATGCTGAGAGACCCTTATATAACCTCTGTTGGGCCCCACCTTAGTGTTTCCTGTTCCTGTGTAAGAAACATATATCCCATTGGCTGTCAGGCTCCCAGGGGTGGGGGTCTCAGCTAACTTTGTAGGCTTTGTCTGAACCACTTGGCTTCACCTGAGTGTTGGCTGATACAACCTTCCCAGGCCAGGTGGTGAGATGGGTAGACCCTTTATTATGTAGAATACGCTGGCCTAGGCCTTAATGGCCCATTAGCAAAGGTGGGTGGTGGTGGTGCTGAGTTTCTACTCCTCTGAGTTTCTACTTTACTCTTTTTAGGGGAAATATTCTGCCTTTTTAATATTTCCCAGGATATTTCTTTTCTCTAGGAGAGGGGTGGGTGCTACCTTCCTACACTACAAAGGAAATAACTTTGCCTATTCCTTGAAGGGCAAAGTTTCTTTTTTTTCCTTTCCTCACACATTAAAAGTGGATCTTCAAGATGGGTCTTCAGAGTTCTCCAGAAGATTATCAGGGAAGATGTCATAGGCAGCTGTTGAGATAAGATGTTCCATCACACGCAGAGAAGAGCAACCAAGAGGATTAGGGGACTGGAGGCTAAAACCTATAAAGAATGGTTGCTGGAACTGGTCATGGATAGTCTAATGAAGAGAAGGACCAGGGGAGACATGATAGCAGTCTTCCAATATCTCAGGGTCTGCCACAGAGAGGAGGAAGGGGTCAAGCTATTCTCCAAAGCACCTGAGGGCAGGATAAGAAGCAACAGATGGAAACTGATCAAGGAGAGAATCAACCCAAGGGGAAATTTCCTGACAGAGAAGACAATTAACAGGTGGAACAGCTAGCCCTCCAGAAGTTATGAGTGCTCCATCGCTGAAGGCTTTTAAGAAGAGACTGGAGAGCCATTTGTCTAAAATAATATAGGATTTCCTGTTTGAGTAGGGGTCCTCCAAGGTCCCTTCCAGATCTATTCTGATTGATTGATAGATTGACTCAAAGAATGAAACAATATTGTGTCTACTTCCTTGCAACTTCCAGAATGCATAGAATTGGGATAACACAACATTCTACAATCCAGGGTCCCTGCAATGCTTGCCAGAGTGGCTCAGCTATCCTGAGCCACTCTGGCAAGGGTAAAGGATGTTCTACGCTAGATCCAGCTACCTTGAGGATTTCTGGCAGGGCTTAATATACTTTTCCCACCCGGGAGCCTTTAAGGCCAAGTGCCTCCTGCCAGCATCCCAGAGTTCAAGCATTTTTGCAGCACCTGGGATGCAGCTAATATGCACTCTGCTTTCAGATCATTATGAGTTGCTGTATCATCAGCAAAAGGACTCTGGAGTGAACTAAAATGGAAAGCATGCTAAGCATCAAGCTATTTCCAACCACTACAAACTATCCACTGGTCTGGATAGATTTGCAGAGCTGAGTCAGACGTTTCTCAAGGCTGTCCTTCTCCCTCCTCCCTCCCTCCCTCTCTCTCTCTCTCCCCCTCTCCTCCTCCTCTCTTAGTTTGAATGGATATCCTATAATTTTTTTCCCACTCCTACCATTAGGTCAATGGTACAAGCTATACAGTACAGTGGGAGAACAGGTGTTTTGCACAACAAAGCACCCAGATGGGTCATTTAGTGGGAGAATTTTCCTCGTTTATTCCTTAGCCCCTTGCAAATGTTTGAAATGGACAAGACAGGACGGGAAGTAAGGGAATAGGAGGGGAGGGGAGAGGTGATGAGGGGAAGGGAAGGGAGGAGAGGAGAGGAAAAGAGGGGAGGGGAGAGGAGAGGAGAGGACAGGACAGGAAAGGAAAGGAAAGGAAAGGAAAGGAAAGGAAAGGAAAGGAAAGGAAAGGAAAGGAAGAGGAGGGAAGGGAAGAGGAGAGGAGAGGAGAGGGGGAAGGGAGGAGAGGAGAGGAGAGGAAAAGAGAGGAGGGAAAAGGACAGGAAAGGAAAGGAAAATAAAGGAAAGGAAAGGAAGGGAAGGAAAGGAAAGTTAGGGAAGGAAAGAAAGGGAAGAGGAGGGGAAGGGAATAGGAGGGGAAGGTAGAGGGGGGGAAGGGAAGGGAGAAGAGGAAGAGAGAGGAGAAGAGAGGAAAGGAAAGGTAAGGTTCATTTTCTATGGCACTACAGCCAAGAGTCTGTTCACCCAGCAACTTTCCTTCCTGCTCCTTCTCTATTTTTGCAGACTTTATTGGGTGTGAAGAAGCATTACAATAAGAGAAGGAGAAAGAGAAAAATAGTTCTGCAGACAAATATCCAGATAATATTTGACAGGACCTCATCTTTCTCGGTGGCACCAAAGCTGCAGTTATCTTCCCGAAACTGAATCGGGGAAGTTATGTCTTTTGCAACTGAAGCGAGAACATTCAGTCCAAAGAACTTCTTAGCTTCCTTCGTGTACTTATCATTGGCTGTATTCCTTCCGCGTGGGGTCCTTGCAACAGGCTAAGCTGCAAAGAAGCAAAAAAAACAAACCAGAAAGCCCAACCATGACTATTGTTGGCTAAGCTTAGCCTGGTTTCCAAATGCACCAGCTAGATCTTGGATGGAGCAGATAAGGCACATTGCATGTGTGAGCAGATGGGTTTCCACAACAGGTAAAGTCCATGAGAAAGGCCGCTTGGCCTAGTGGTGAAGGCACTAGAGTCGATACCAGGGCCCTGTGAGTTCTAGTCCTGCTTTAGGAGCTGTAGTAATGCAGTGGTTAGAATGCAATTTTTCAATTTTGCTAAGAAAAACCAGAAAGTCCAGTTGCCTCTTGAAAAAGCACTTTTGGGACAAGCGTGATCTGGATGACTGAGAATCTCCATAGACAATACCTCATCCTAACTCTGCCCACAGAGTCAGGAGTTCGATCCTGACTGGCTCGAGGTTGACTCAGCCTTCCATCCTTTCCTTCTGTAAAATGAGGAGCCAGATTGCCGGGGGGCAATATGTTTTACCCTGTACACCACTTAGAGCCGGGATATCAAACTTGATTTCATTGAGGGCCACATCAGGGTTGTGTTTGACCTTCAGGGGAGAGCTGGGGGAGCATGATCACTTGATATCACTCATGTCAGGGGCACTTGTGCTTGGTGGGCGTGGCTTGGTGGGCGTGGCAGGGTAAGATTACTGCAAAATTCCCCTTCCATCCCCACCCTACTAACCTGCTTTTCAGCTCCATTCTCCTGTGCAGGGCAACCAAAGAAGACCCAGCCGATCAGCTGAGGGCATGGCTTGATGGGTGTGGTGTTCTGTGGGTGTGGCTTGGTGGCTTGGTGGGTGTGGCTTGGTGGGCGTGGCAGGGTAAGGTTACTGCAAAATTCCCCTTCCCTCCCCACCCTACTAACCTGCTTTTCAGCTCCGTTCTCCTGTGCAGGGCAACCAAAGAAGACCCAGCTGATCATCTGGGACTTGGGAGTTGGAGAATAGATGGGGTTGGCAGGACCAGTCAGAGGTGGGATTTCCCAGTTCTGCGAACTACTCAAAATTTCCGCTACCAGTTCTGTAGAACCGGTCTGAACCAGCTGAATACCACCTCTGGTTCAGTCCCTGTCTTACTGTCCCCATTTATTTGTATTTACTCCCTTGTTCTTGGTTATGTTCATACCTATACTTGTTATCTTGTACATGTTTGACAAACAAATAAATAAAAACAAAGTGCTATTGTTATTGCTATTTAGACACAAACTCAGCCAGCTGACCTTGAACCAGTCCTTCTCTCACCACCCTAAGTAAAAAGAAAGCCAGGGCAAGCCACTTCCAAAATCTGGCCCCCCAAAAAACTTTAGGGATCTCTCTTTTCCCTTGCGTGTTGACTCAGACCCACCTTCCCCAGAATCTGAGCAGCAGCGACTGTTTTGCAAGCTGCAAGCCAGAGAGTGCAACCCGCCTGCTCTCTCCCTCATCCTTCCTGACATATAAACCCCTTCTCTCCAGTGCAATGTGCCACTGAACTGGGGTTTAGCAAAAGGATATTTGGAAACCAGCAAGATGTGACGAAAGCTTGAGGGAGAAAGGGAAGCGGAATGAAACCGCTTCGAGCAGCAGTGTTAATGCCTGTTATGGTTGCTGGACGGGGAGAAATGAAAGGGGAGGAGAGGAAGAGAATTTATGTCCCAAACTCAGAAGGGATTCTCTCTCCGGATAGGGAGGTTGGTGGAGGGGAAGGAATAATGCAATGACCTTTGGAATAAAACAAGTGCATTGCGGTTCCTGCTCCCCTTAATAAACACTACATCTACGGTCCCCTCTCTTTTTCAACCCCTCCCCCCCCATCTCTTGATGTGACATAATTAACAAGGATGAATTGTTATTACATGAAAATAGATGATGTTGCTGCAAGTTTACATAATAAACCAGAGCGTCATATTTTCCTCCCGATGAGCTGGGCAAGAGACAGGGTGCATAACAGAAGAAAGAGGGCTGAACAGGTCTCTTGGGAGCAAAAACAGCCTGGGAACAGATTGGTGGTGGGCTTTAATTTGGAGGCTGTGGGTCTCCGACTCTATGCAATGGCTAAGATGGCCCATTTGTCTGTCCAGGGTGGGTCCCAAGGGTGTTGATTCCTGATGATTCATTGCAAATGGCATGGTCATGACTGCCACTGTCAGACCTGTCCCATTTTGGGTGCTTAGGAAAGGAAGACCCTCGACTCCATTTATAGTGAAAAGTGTGCTTCTGCTAAAGCTAGCATAAGAAAAACCAGATCTGATTATTCCTATATAATTCCCTGAGAAAGAGGATAATGCATTGCTAGTACTGATGGTATTACCTAGTTGGGTAATGAAACATCTTCAAGAAAAGCCAGATCTGAATATTCCCAGGTAAAACCGATAGTTTTCCTTTCTCCTCCCTCCTTGGTTACCTTGCTAGTGTCTAATCAAGTTCAAATTTATTGTTTTGGTAACAATCCCAAATTTGGTGCCTCTTTGGTGTTAGCATTCCATTCCCATGCCTGTGTCCTTGGATCGGTCAGTCATAGTCTCTGGTTGGCATGTCTGGTTCTTGTCATTCCCCATGTCTTCCCATATGCTAATTTTTCCCCTCCCTATATTTATGGCAGGCTGCCTGAAATCATACTTGAAATCAGTGGTAGGATTCAAAAAATTTACTACCGGTTCTGTGAGTGTGGCTTAGTGAGCATGACATGGCTTGGTGGGCATGGCAGGGGAAGGCTACTGCAAAATCCCCATTCCCTCCCCATCCCACTAACCTGCTTTCCATCTCTGTTCTCCTGTGCAGGGCAACCAAAGGAGACCCAGACGATCAGCTGTGGGCGTGGCTTGGTGGGTGTGGCTTGGTGGGCATAGCATGGCTTGGTGGGCGTGGCAGGGGAAGGTTTCTGCAAAATCCCCCTTCCCTCCCCACCCCACTAACTTGCTTTCTAGCTTTGTTCTCCTGTGCAGGGCAACCAAAGGAGACCCAGCCAATCAGCTGGGACTTCAGAGGCAGAGAATAGATGGGGCGGGGCCAGTCAGAGGCGGTATTTGCTGGTTCTCCAAATTACCCAAAATTTCTCCTACCGGTTCTCCAGAACTGGTTAGAACCGGCTGAATACCATCTCTGGCCAAAGCTCCATATCCACTCCAACATCAGAGCTTAGGAAAATTAGTTGGGCAAAGTGTTTTCCTGACAATTTGCAGGTAAAGACAGACCTCAGCTGCGTCTGTTTTGCCAGATTTGTGAGACTTTCCACATCTCTGCCCTTTCCAGTTCCCCTAATCTCAGCATGAACAGCTTTGTAGGTCCTAGACCTGGGCCAGCCAGCTGAGGAACTACCACTTGATGGCATCCATGCATCTCTCTCTACAATGTGACATTTAGTTCTTGGGTCACACTTGGCTTCCCTTTATGACTTTCAACGCCTCCCTCCTGACCTTTTCATTGTCACACCAGGAGCGGCCAAAGTCCCCAGTGTGTACCTGGACACCATTCCTCTTCAAGCCCTCTCGTCCTGCATTATTTACTCGATGCTCTTGTTGCAGACAGGTAAAAGGAAGCTTTTAATAACAGCCTGAGCCACAATGGCTCAATTGCACAGGTAGAAGTGGGAGCCATATCTGCAGACAGGTTCATTAAAGCAATTGGCTGGGATGGTTCTAAGAAATAATTCCAGCCAGTAAATGTCAGTGACTTAGCTCCATTTGCATGAAGACAACTGACTTCTGCTTTGCTTGTTCTTTGAAGAACGAACACACGGAAGGATTACATACTTCAGGAGATTCCTTCAAATCAAAGACAGCCTGAAATTTGGAGCATTCTTGACTCCTGTCAAGACAGGCTGGGTGTCAAGATTTAAGAGTGAGGCGGGGAAAGCATCTTGAATTCTTCTCTAAGACCCTGTTTTCAAGGAGTACTCAGCCCATAATTTATTTAAGGAGAAGGTCCCATTACTCATCCAGAGTGAATAGGTATCTAGACAGTCTATGAAACATATAAAGAGTTGGACTAACTTTTTTGGGAGGGGGAAGAGAAGCCCCCATCTGTGAAAAGTAGGCTTGGATAGTTCCTGCTGCCAAGAAACTAAGAAATGCATTCAGAAGAAAGACACAACTTAACCTACCTATTGTCAACTCATAAAGCATTCCTATGCCTGTTTTCGAGTTGCCTTAAACAACAGAGGGGGAAGGAAATCTGAAAGAACAGTGCAGCAGTTTAAAACCAGAAGTACATTCCAACATTTATCTTACAAAGATTGTAACTAAGCTTCTGGATCTTCTGCCCATGAAAATCCTTAATTGGAGAATGTGATTGATGACACACCGAGGGGAGAGGGGGGAAACAGGGTCACAGGTGACTGTAAATTATGTACCAGAGTTGATTTCATACAAGTTAATGCTGGACAAGTTGCTCCTAATAAATTTTTTTGGTTTCTTTTGAAGCTTGGCTCAAGGCTCATGATTCAATTAGGGCAATCGCTGGAATCCTGACACCTACAATCAAGACCACCATGTTGAAATGGCCTTCATCTGAACCAACCCAACAATAAAGGGATGGGGTGCAGCAGCCTCAATTCCTGAAAGCAGAAGAACAGTGTCTTAGAAATCAAATATCGAGGACTTGATTAGGTTCCAACTGATCAGGTTGCCACGCAGCCTGAGAGGGAAGACTGGGGAATTGTGGGAATTAAACTTCACCCTTCTTGGACCTACTGAGGTTGGGAAACACTGAACTGGAGGGACATGAGAACCTAGCCTTTAAGGATGGCTAACCAAGATCGTCATGGAGCTTTTGTGAGTCATGATTTCAGTCCTATTGATCAGCTGCAGTGACCGCCCATCAACGAGACTCTTCTTGAGTCTTCTTGGAAATGCAATTCCTGCCAGTTCATGACAATGAAAAACAAAAACAGAACAAATGTTGAATGGCTCTTTCAAACAGCAAAATAAGCCAACCTGGTTACAAGACACGTAGCCTTTGGATTTGCTCTATCTCTGTCTCCATCTCTGTCTCTCCCTCCCTCCCTCCCTCTTTTTCTGTATTCCAAAGTCTTCCTTGATTAGAATTTTGACTAACCCAATAGGGTTACTCAGTAGGCTCTGTTGTGGTTAGCTGGCAGCAGGTGCAGATGGCTAAGGACTCAGATGAGGGGCCAGGACCATCAGAGAGTGGACTGCTGCCTTTAGAGATTGTGGGGGCTGGCAGCAACGATGAGGACGTTCCCAAGGAGCCTGTGCCAAGTGCACGTGCATGAAGGATTTCTCGGAGGAAAGAACAATTACAGCAGCACAGGCGACTCAGGAGTAAGGCTGCAAGCTAATAGCCCCTCCCTCAAGAGGATAAAAAGCCAGGTTTGGAAAAGTGTTCTTTGCAGACAGCAAAGAAGCTCTGAAGTTCAACTGGTGGACATCTTAGTTCGTGAATCTTGTAAATTAGTTCTTATCTCTGGATTTTTGGCAGCCTTGATAAACAACTTGGCAAGGCTCTTTCTTGTCGGAGATCATTGTTGGAAAGCAGTCTTTTATCTGTAAAGGAACAGCATTCGTGATTAAACTTTGAAAGGTGGGGGCTGCTGCCTTTGTCTGTGTTTGCTCTCTGGGAACCCAGTTGGGTCAGAACACTCTATGTGGTGCCAAGCAGGAAAAGCTATGTCAAATTTTAAAAAATGGCTTAGAGGTCTTCCATTGAACCACCTGGAGCTGTGATCAACCCAGAAGTTTTCTTATCAAGTCAGATGCCATCTCCCCAGCTTCCCTTTCAGGCCACGCTTGAGGAAGAACTCTTGTTAGCTCTTTCCCTCCCCACCTGGCTCACTAGCTGGGAAATAGCACCATGTTTCCAAACAGAACAGTTTATCCACATACAGAAGCCCTGGAGACTTCTCCTCAAACTTCTTTGGAGATATCTAGTCTCTTCTCTCTGTTTGGATGCTCGAGGAATGCAAAATAACCCAAGGATGGGGGAATAACGGGAAACGAGCATCTTCATTCTTCATTCTGTTCTCAATATCTATCCTTCGAAAATGGACTCTCTAAACCCTCCTATGCTTTATACATAGCCTTCTTTTGGGAGCTGACCAGAAAAGCAACAACAAGATAAGAAAGCCGAACAATGCTGACTAAAATATCAACTGGCATCATTCGGAGAAGCTAAACAGAAACAAACGGAAGAAAACATGTCTCTGTTTCGATTCAGTGGCCAGAAAGCAAGCCTGGAGAGAGAGACAATAAAGTGTAGTGGTTACAGGCACCAGCTTGGAAACCAGGAGACCTGTAAGTCCTACTTTTGTCTTGGGCATGAAGCCAACTGGGTAACCTTGGGCCAGTCACTCTCTCTCAGCCCTAGGAAGGAGGCTGTCATGCCCTTGTTGGAGTCTGATTCTGAGTGAGCAGCTGACAGGAAGGGGGGCTCCAGTGGCTGTGGAGGAAACTGGGGAAGGGCACAGTCCAGCTGGGCATTCAGAGGAAGACCCAGAGCCACCTCCTCTTCATCCTAGGGCACGCAGGGAGGAACGGAGAAGGGAGCAACGTGGCTTATGGGAGAGAAAAAGGCCCTGATCCCTTTCATTAGTTGCAGCTGGGAGAACAGGATATAAGAGAGGCGTTTGCACACAGCTCCTTGCTGGAAGTAAAGGGTGCATTATCTTTGTCGAGGCTTATCTGGATTTTGGCGTCCTCCCAACTGTGAGTGCTGAATTATCCTTTGAAAGTCTGCAATTTATCATCCTGGCCTGCCATCTTGATTGCTTCAGTGTGGTTTGTGTTGGTTTTTTTTATTTCTAATTATCTTTAATTTGGGTTCGGACTGCATTTCTGCCCTTCGTAGACTGTTTTTTGAAGAGTTTGATATCCAGCCGAGGATAATTGGACATTGGGGGCCAGGTTGGAGGTATTAAAGGGAATTTATTCTACTTTTGTGACTTTTCTTATTTTTGTGTCACACCCCTGGGCAACACAGAGGCAGCGGCACACTACTGGCTGAGAAAACTGTAGCAACTTGTCCTGGTAGTCTCCAGGAGTTAACACTGAGGAGAGGGGAGGGAAGGGGAGGGGAAGGGTTCTTCAGAAAGCACTCAAAATGAGAAGGAAAGGGATGTGGCCAGAGCCATGGATAATCTGGATAAGAACCATAATGGATACCATGGCCCTGCTTAGCAACATAAATTCTGGTCCTAACTGTGGTTATAAGGACTACCCATATAGCTTTCTCCAATCTGCTGCCCTCCACATATGTTGGATTTCATCTCCCATAATCCTCCAGCCACTACAGCTATTCAAATTCTAGTCAGGATTATGGGAACTGAAGTTTAACAGCACCATAAGAACAAGATAGGTAAAAACTAAGAAGAAGAGTACTTGTTTCATGCCTACAGTCTAAAACAGGGATGTCCAATCTCGGCAACTTTAAGGCCTATGAACTTTGACTCCCAGAATTCCCCAGTCACTCTTGGTTGGCTGGAGAATTCTGGGAGTTGAAGTCCACAGGTCTTAAAGTTGCCAAGGTTGCACACCCCTGGTGTAAAACTGTCAAAAGGGGATCCAACTGGCTGTGCGTGTATTAGGCTTGGTTGGTGCTTAAAATTACATCACACAAGACACACATACACACACACACACACAAACACACACCCCAGAATGGTAAATTCAGCTTCTGCAAAGACAGACACTTCCCATGCTACACAGCACCAGCCTTCTCTTCAATTATCTTAGCACCTCCATTCCATGCATCACTTACCGTGAGACGGCAGAAAGTTTTCACCAAGTTTCCCCGTCTAATTAAGAGACTCACAGATGTTGGATAATCAATCCCTCTGCTTTCTTAATTAAAGCAATGGAGGCAATTTTCAAACTCCGTTTGAGGATTAATTTTCACCGAAAGTCGGTTTCGCAAGAAAAGGTTTGAGATGTGTTTGCTTAAGACGCAGGAAGCATACGATCCTGCAGGGCAAAAATTAGGATTGTTTAATGTTATCGTTTTACGGCTACCTTAGCCGAGTCACGACACCAGAACAATCGCTCAGTGATTCAAAAAAAAAATCAGAGTTTCCATATTTCTGGAATCTCATAGTCGTCCACATATTTGGAATCAAAGATGATAGCATGTTGTGGTTAGCTGGTGGACAGCTGAGGAGAGCGAAGACTCAGATGAGGGGCCAGGACCATTAGGGAGTGGACTGCTGCCTTCAGAGATTATGGGGGCTGGCAGCAGCGATGAGGAGGTTCCTGAGGAACCTGTGCCCAGTGTGCACATGTGCAGGATTGCTCGTAGGAAAGAGCAGCTACAACAGCATGAGTGACTCAGGAGTAAGGCTGCAAGGTAAAGGCCCCTCCTTCAAGAAGATAAAAGCCAGCTGTGAAATGAATGCATTTTGCAGAAGGCAAAGACGTTTTGAACCTCCATCCTCATGGACATTCCAGTATCCTGAGTTTATATTTGAAAATTCTTGCATTGCAAATTATTTCTTGTCTGTTGTCTTTTGGTAAGTATTGCACAGTTTGGCAAAGCTTGTGCTTATCACAGCTAATTATTTTGCAAAAGCATTACAAGGTTTCTGTTCCTTTTGGATTATGTTTGATTTGTTGGGAAAGGGCGTGGGTCAGAACATAGCAATAGTTACGTAGAACATTTACGAGCTTCTGTCAAATGTACACCCTACAAGAGAATCCTCTTTGGATGCTGATATTGGCAATTAAAGCATTTCACTTATTGCCTAATTATAATGTTAGCTTGTGATGAAGTGTATGACTCATACCAGAGGTGGGATTTTACCGGTTCTGTCCAACTTTGTAGAACTGGTAGCTCTGAAGAGCAGCAGACATAGAATCGGTTGGCAAATCGTAAATCACCAAACTGGTAGTTACACCGGTTAGATCCCACCCCGACTCATAAACTTATGACTATGCCATAAAGATGTCCAGAGTAGAATAAAACAAATCTTAGGGGTCTGGACATTCACAGACACACACACACACACACACACACAGAGAGAGAGCTAGTTTTTGGATTTGATCAAGAGCATGCAATTCACTCAAGATCTAATTGGAAGCATCCAACTGATTGGATGAACACAGCTTGATTCAGGCTATTGATTGGGGTCAATGAGGTTGATAACTTCAATTTGAAGTGTCAATCAATTTTTTTGGGGGGGTGGAGGAAAAGCATCCATGGATTAGAGAAAAGACAATGATGAGAGAAATGACAACATCTATTAGCAAAAAGACAACATTGATTAGCGAAAGGACAATATCGATGAGACAAGATCTACGTTTATTGCAGATTGGAAATCCTTGATGGAATTTTTTTTAAACAGGAGATTCTTTGGGCTTCTTTGAAGTAAAGCAGGCTCTATTTCTCCTGGTTCTTTTCTCTAAATCCCATCAGCTTTGTTCCAACCTGCCAGTGGCATTTGGGTAAATCATATTTTACACCTTGTCATAAAATCCTTTCACTCTCAGCTTCCTCCTAAAAACTTGCTGCCTCTGTTAGAATGGTAAGGTCACCGATCGGATAATGCAAGCAAACCAGCAGCCATGGAATTTTCATTGTGATTCACTGACGGTGGTAAATATCAAAGAGCATTTCAACAGAGGTGCCACGGGGATCCACGCAGACCATTTTCAGAGGAGCACAAACTGTTTCATCCGTGTAAACTAGATTAACTCTTTCCTTCTCAGCTTGAGACTACACGTAGGCAATTATATGATATTCTATGTTCACATCGGCTTCTCTCCGCCCTAGTTGCTGAACTCCTACCTAGTAGATCAGTGAGAACTGAGGAAGATTTTAAAAGAGCTTCCTTATACCCAAGCAAAATTAACTCTAAGGCCAATTTTCCAAGATGTTTGAATTGGAGGTTCAGTAGACTGATCCACCCCTAGCCTTGCAGAGGCTGTGGGGGACCTTGGTGCTCTCTGAGCTTGGTTGATTCCTTGCAGACGTTTCATGACCCAACTAGGTAACATCATCAATACTAGAAGGAAGTGGGATTTGTGGAAAGGAGGAGGGGAGGGGAGCAGGAGGAAGAGGGGAAGGAGGAGAATTGTGGGGTCTTTGATGCTCTCTGAGTTTGGTGGTTTTCTTGCAGATGTTTCTTTACCCAGCTAGGTAACATCATCAATACTAGAAGGGAGTGAAGTTGGAGGAGGAGGAGGAGGAGGAGGAGAACTGTGAGGTCTTTAGTGCTTTCTGAACTTGGTGGTTTTCTTGCAGATGTTTCATTATCCAACTAGGTAACATCATCAATACTAGAAGGGATTGATGTTTGCTTTTATTTTTATATATTATTGGTTTGCTCTGTTAATGTTGGTGGGACTAGACTTGGTGGTTCCTTGGTTAGGCTGCTGTTGACTGCTAGCTTGTCTGCATTGGGGGTTCCTTGATTGGAGTATTGCTTACTTCTTGAAGGTTGGTTTAGTGTTATTCTTGGTGTTAATCTCTGCTCATCTAAGTATTGATTGCTGGTGAGGATTGATTATTTTGGTCTTTTTGTTTCCTTTTTGACTTTTTGTGTGGTGTGTATATATTGTTTATTTCTATGTGTCTGTCGATGGCAAATTTGTCTAAGTGCTAGGATTCCAGGAATTCTCTGATGTTTTTGGATTTGGCTTGATCTAAGATGCTCACAGTTTCCCACTTGAAACTACAGTTGAGCCTGTCCACATATTGTGAAATTAAGAAATGTTCTTTGTGTCTTCTGACTGCTAGCTGGTGTTCATGAATTCACTCTGCCAGCAGGACTAGTCAGCTGTAAGATGATAAGGGATAGAGAAATATCCTGAAGGGAAGGTATGAAAAGCTAGTTTAGCTCCTCAAAACCTACTATATGCTATGATGGTGTATAAGCATCTTAATATCATGCCATGCCTATGCCTATCATCAGCCCTACTCTGTAGATACTCACAGCTTAAATAATTTACTCCTCTCCAGCTGTGAATTGACCCACCCATCCATGCAATCATGAAATAGTCCCCATAATTAAATCACAAATATTGTCGTTTTTGGGGGGGAGGGGTGAAATTTCTGAAAACATCTTTTATTGAAAATGAAACCAATTTACCTATTCCAAGCTATTAACTCCCAAATGCCATCTTAAAGTTTAAGGCAAATTGTATTCAGCTCCTTGGTTTTGCTGATGAAGATGCCTGATTTTTATATTCCATTTTTTAATGCATCTTTTTACCCTCTAAACCATATTACAGAAAGCGTACTTATGGAAGCAGGCAATATATTATATTATAGAAAGAAATTTGCTGAAGGAATATCAGTTTCCTCGGTACCGTATTTTTATGTTTTGTTTCATGTCTCTTTTTTTCTCCCTAGTTTAGGTAGAAATCTTAATAAGGAAAAGCTGGAGCATAAAGGAATCCGTGATTTAATTGGAATTGATCGAAAACACAGTGTTATCACAACTTGTCATCGTAGTGTGGGACCAGGAGCGATGTTATGCAGCCTGCGTGATTAAACGCTCGGTTATGTTGTGTTTATTAACATGATTCAATGGAACACAAAGACGAATGTTAAACAAATGCGCGCACACGCACTCCATCATGCTTATAAGGAAACAGAGCATCTTCTTTCGAGGTTCCATCTGGGCCGTTAGTATGATTCAAAGAAACTCGCATGTTTAAACCGTATGGAATCCAGCAAGGAAATAAAAGCATTGCTAGTCTGCATTGCAAATTTTGCGTGATCAATGTCCTGGCAGATGTGAAGTCCTTGGTGCTGTCAGAGCTTGGCTGTTTTCTTGCAGATGTTTCATGGCCCAATTAGAAGGGAGTGGGGTTTGCTCTCTGTTTATGTACGCGGGGTCCTGAACCACCAAGAACCCCTCCAACCAATACTGACAGGACAAACTACCCTATATATAAACATACATCAAACCCATTCCCTTCTAGTGTTGATGATGTTACCTAGTTGGGTCATGAAACATCTGGCAGAAAGCAACCAAATTCAGAGGGCACCATGGAGCTCACAGCCCTTCTCCTTTCTCCTGCTCCTCCACTTTGCAAATTCGACTCCCTTCTCATACTGATGATGTTACTAGTTGGGTCATGAAACATCTGGCAGAAAGCAACCAAGTTCAGAGGGCACCATGGACCCCAACAGTTCAACCCTGTTTCAAATATTTTGTTTTATTGGACCTGGCAGATGCTTAGAAGAGGTGGGTTAATGTAGGAGATGAATAGTTTTCATGAGAATTTTTGAATTGATCTGAGACGATCAAGGTAGATCTTCAAAGATTTCTCCTATCCGGACACAAATGTGCTCTGCTGGATCTGATCAAGCACTTTTTTAGTCCATTCTCACCTGTTCCATAGCCACTTGTAGGAGATGATCAGGCTGAACCCAAGGGAGGAGGTCAAACCCATCACCTGCACACCCACAAGAGATCTAAGTCCAGTCCACCTTGAATTCCTTTCTATTCTTATCTCCCCCTAATTTCCCTTGACCTCTAGTAGTTCAGATTCTTGTAGAGAGCTTAAGCTTGCAATAAATCTTTCTACTCATTTGAATGGCCTGAATTTCCTGACACAGCTATTAGGTATCCCCAAAAAGTCACAGTAGGGTGCCGAGATGCTATCATTCCCCTCCCCAGTAAGAGGTTCATTTTCCTGGCAAACACTTTCAAATTGCTTCTTTGAAAGAGTTCCAGAAGAATGTCAACCAATTTCATAACGTGAAAATCCACCCAATTATTCCTTCTTTCTGTCTCCTTCCATTCTGTGTAGAAATCTTTTGGTATGCTAAATAAGAAAGCCTATATATATATAAAACTCTCCTCCAAGGAACCATCATACAAAGCTGAGGGGTAGACTAACCAGCAAGGCATTCTATCCTGTTTCATCATAAATGTGATGTAGAAAAGACTCCGGAAAGCTTATCAGATAATAACATCCAGGATGAAATTCCTCACGCTTCTCTTGTTTTTTTCTGGGTCACCTTATCAGTGGTTTCTTCGCTGCTGACCTCATGGGGAATATGTTTCTTTTAGAGATGCTGAAGAATTTCAGCCTAACATGCTTAAGAAATGTGACTTGTTTTTGTATTCCTCCAGCAAGACCAGAAAACTCATTGGCTAATCTATGGATTTGCAAGACCAAAAAGGCACATTCGGTTATACAATATAGGACTCAAAATCAACATCTAGCTTTGCTGATCTCAATAATGTTTCTTTACTTGGGGGGGGGGAATGGGGGACTTCCAGTTCTTTTGATTTGGCTCATGGCCTCCTAGAGATCAAAAATTTTCATTTAAGGAGGTGACACATTGATTAACTTCCATTTGTTCAAAATTCAGCCATTCCATTTTGAATGCCACGGCTTTGGGGAGGGATGTCTAATTTTAGCAACTTTAAGACCTGTGGACTTCAACTCTCAGAATTCCCCAACTCATCATGCTGGCTGAGAATTCTGGGAGTTGAAGTCCACAAGTTTGGGAATTCTGGGAGTTGGGGTCTTAAAGTTGGGCACCCCTGACTTAGGGTATAATTTGGAACTTCAATGCATCTTGTAGATGCTCCATCAAGTGTCCCCCAGATTTCACAACCCATCATCCTTCACTTAGCGTGCTTGATGGTCATCCATGGGAGTTGAGGTCTTAAAGCTGGGCACCCCTGCCTTTGTTGTGGTTAGCCGGCAGCAAGTGCAGATGGCTGAGGAGAGCAAAGACTCTGATGAGGGGCCAAGACCATCAGGGAGTGGACTGCTGCCTTCAGAAATTGTGGGAGCTGGCAGCAGTGATGAGGAGGTTCCCAAGGAGCCTGTGCCAAGTGCACGTGCATGAAGGATTGCTCAGAGGAAAGAACAATTACAGCAGCACAGGTGACTCGGGAGTAAGACTGCAAGGTAATGGCCCCTCCCTCAAGAGGATAAAACCCAGGTTTGGAAAAGCATTCTTTGCAGACAGCAAAGAGGCTCTGGAGCTCAACTGGTAGACAGCTTAGTTCGTGTTTGAAGAATCTTGTAAATTAGTTCTTATCTCTGGGTTTTTGACAGCCTTGACAAACAACTTGGCAAAGCTCTTTCTTGTCAGAGCTAATTAGTAGAAAGCAGCCTTTTATCTGTAAAGGAACAGAATTCGTTATTAAAACTTAAAAGGTGAGGGCTGCTACCTTTGTCTATGTTTGCTCTTTGGGAACCCGGTTGGGTCAGAACAGCCTTAGGGTATAATTTGGAACTTCAGTGTATCTTGTAGATGCTCCATCAAGTGTCCCCCAGATTTCACAACCCATCAGCCTTCACTTAGCGTGCTTGATGGTCATGCTGATAAAGAAAGCAGGGTTTAGAAACCCTGCACAACTAAAGGTCGCCCTCGGTAAACCCAAATCCATTGAAACCTGCTGTTTTCTTGCTACCGCAACACAAAAGTCCACAACAGCACAATCCTTTGCTTCTGGATTTCTACTCTCTCCGTCTTTCTTTTTGTACGGGTGACACCGACAACCAGATTCCTGCACTCTCCAGAACCTGCTGAAAATATGGCGCATGTTTCATTGCTCCCCATAAAAAAAAGTATGCCTGATGGTACGAAGAGAAGAATCTGCCCCAGGTGAATTGGAAGCAGTCGAGCATACGCAATGAGTAGGTCTCTCTGCGGAGAAGAAATGTACTCGCTCTGAGAAGGGGGCCGGAATTATTCCTACTACGCAGGGCGGCTTTCAGCCCTTCCCCAAATACAGCGAGTTAAACAATTTCCACCGAGAAGGGGGTGCAAAGCCGCAGCTCTCCTTCCCGGCCCCATGGGACCTCTCACCCTTTGTCTCTCGGTTCTGCTAGCATCCGTTTAATAAAGGGCTTTATTGCACAGGTGGCTAATTAAATGCTGGCTTATTAGAAAACATGTTTTGTTTGAGGTTTAACAGCTTCATCAGGTGCAGCTGCTGCTGCTGTGCTGCTGCAGTGCTCCTAAATATAAATAGGTCTACCGTTGCGGCACTGAAGACGGAGACTTAAAGGGCCAGCAAAGGTCCATCTGGGGGCAAGAAGGGGGAGGGGGCCAGATACAGGCAGAGGCTGAACCTACAACCACGAACGGCGATGGTGCAACATGGAGGGAGGGGTTCTCTGTTTCTGGGATTTTGAAGTGGTCGGTGGGATAAGCCCTTCCTCATTCACCATGGGATCGAAAGTAACTGCCTGCCCACCCACCTTCATTAGCCACCTCTTTTGATGGGGATCAGTGGTCAGTTTAGTCTATCGGCTGACCACTGGAAGGAAAACTCTTATAGCTGACTTGCAGCAAGAGACTTCCTCAGACCCCGTGTCCAGTTGAGATTTGACCTTCCCGTGGCTATAAGGAGGGAGGATGAAGAAGCGTTTTATTTATTTATTTATTTTATTTCTTTAGTTTAGTTTGTCAAGCATGTCTGAGAAAACAAGTATAAGTATGAACATAACATATAAGTATAAACTGGTATAAGTATATACATAATAAATGAGTACAATTAAGTAGGAACAATAGGACAGGGATGGTAGGCACGCTGGGATGACACTTGATTGAACCCTCACAGGTATCCTTCCTGCCTTTCCTCCTTTCTTCTCTCCTTCCTTCCTCTATCTCCACCCTTACTGGGGTTTTTTTCTTCCTTCTTCCACTGTAACTTCCTTCCTTCCTTCCTTCCTTCCTTCCTTCCTTCCTTCCTTCCTTCCTTCCTTCCTTCCTTCCTTCCTTCCTTCCTTCCTTCCTTCCTTTTTTCCTTCTTTTCTTCCTTCCTCTATCTCCACCCACACTGGTTTTCTTTCTTCCTTCTTCCACTGTAACTTACTTACTTTATTTTATTTATTTTATTTTGTCAAGCGAT
Organism: Bungarus multicinctus; assembly: GCA_023653725.1. NCBI lineage: Eukaryota > Metazoa > Chordata > Lepidosauria > Squamata > Elapidae > Bungarus > Bungarus multicinctus. The sequence goes on from CM042843.1 coordinate 18,354,271, forward strand.
TATAAGATAACAGGTATAAACATAGTTATGAATACATGAAATGGATACATATAAGAAACAATAGGACAGGGACAGTAGGCACGTTGGTGCACTTATGCACGCCCCTTACAGACCTCTTAGGAAAGGGGTGAGGTCAATAGTAGACAGTAAAGTTAAAGTTTTTGGGGTTTGGGGAAGAAACCACAGAGTCAGGTAGAATATTCCAGACATTGACCACTCTGTTGCTGAAGTCGTATTTCCTGCAATCAAGTTTGGTGCAATTAACCTTGAGTTTGTATCTATTGTTTGTTCTTATGTTGTTATGGTTGAAGCTGAAGTATTCATTGACAGGTAGGACATTGCAATGTATGATTTTATATACTATACTTAGATCAGACCGAAGGCAGCATAGTTCTAGGTTTTCTAGGTCTAGAATTTCGAGTCTGGTGGCATAAGGTATTCTATAACGAGTAGAGGAGTGGAGAACTCTTCTTGTGAAATATTTCTGGATTTTCTCAACTTATTAATATCAGATACGTAATGCGGGTTATTTACTTACTTACTTACTTACTTCTCTCTCTGCCTCCCTCCATCTTCTTCTGGAAGTTGAAGTCCACACCATTCCTAAAGTTCTCAAGGTTGAGAAATTCTGTCCTACGTACCTGTCCAATCCCTTATTTCTGGGTCATAGTTGTCTTCTTCTTTTTGGGATGCTTCCTTACAACCCAGAGAAGAACATCTCATTCTAGTCTTCCTCCATCTCCCCCCCCCCCCTTTTTTTTTTTTTCCTTTTAACTTTGGATCACAATCTCTGCTCCGGCTGCTCCTCATTTGATGATCAGATGCTATTTACGCATCCCCTTAGTCTGTTTGCTATGATTCCGACCATATGTTTGCTGCTTGGTTGAGTTTATTTAATAATGCAAATATTGTAGAGGGGAGGAAACAGCAGAGATAGCTATTAAGAGAGAGAGAGAATTCTTCTAGCCAGGCCATCACTCAACTCCACAAGGGAAAGTCAAAATATCACACTCTGAATTGCTCATGCAGACCAAAAGGAATGGAGTAAATCATGATCTAATCTCAGGGAATGTTAGAATGAATCTTTTAGTTAGATTATGAGAGGAGGAAGCATTTCCATTAGATGTAGTCCTCATCTTGCAACAATTCATTTAATGACTGCTCAAAGAGCACCGGATTAGACAACAGGTGACACCCCAAACAAAGTCTTCAGAAGTCAATGCTAGAGATGCATTTCTGGTATTTCCCTCCCCCCTTCAAAATTGATTAATAATAATTATATATTATATTAATTAATTATTATATATAATTTATATAGAGAGATAGATTGGATAGATAGATAGATAGATAGATAGATAGATAGATAGATAGATAGATAGATAGATAGATAGATAGATAGAAATAGAGATATATACATATAGATATATAGATATAGATTTGCTTTTTTGTAAGCCAATTTGCAAACATCAACTCCATCAACCAATCAAGAAATGACAACACAGCCAACCTCCCCACCAGTATATATAGGGAGACGGCAGCTCAAATCACGCTTTGCTCGCACAAGCACAAAGCCGAAAGCACCAGCCTGAAGATGGCGAGTGAGATCTCATCGAAACGTTGCCCAGATAGTCTCACTCTTACACGGGAAAAGACCCGAACACGCCAAGACTTGCATACCTTTACCCGTAAAAATCTACAAAAACAAATATATATATAGATTGGGCAAATAAAATTTCTACCCACCTGTTCAATTACTCCCTTTTCATTATCTGCAGAATTTGACCAGTACAAGGGTTTCTAGAAAAACTTCAACTGAGTTACTTTCCACTGCACCATTCTCTGTCTCTCTGTTTCTCTCTGTCTCCATATGTGTGTGTGTGTGTGTGTGTCATTCTCTCTCTCTGTCTGTCTGTCTCTCTCTCTCTCTCTCACACATTCTCTCTCTCTCTTTCTCTCTCTCAGTTTCATTGCTTCTGACAAAGATGTCATCCGCTTCGAGTAATTATCCAAACAAGTGGACATTGTGCTGCCAAAGGAAAAGGAAAAGAAGGCAGCTGGAAGATAGAAGGAGGACGCGGCATGGGAAGCCGGCTTCACAAAAACTTCTGTCAAATTCACTAAAGATGTAAGTGGGTCTGACAGCACCAGTGCTAATCGGTGACTCACTCTTTGGATATTCCTGTCACGCCACTGAATGGACTCTGACTGAGGAAAAGGCCTATCAAGTTGGCAGCTAAGGCTATGGAGCTACTCAGCCTTGCAAGGTGGTTTGAGATGCCACCTCCATCCCATGATGTCTACTGAGAGCTTTGCTGTACCCTGAGAGCTTCTGCGCCTGAGACAAATTCCTTGTGGTGTCTAATCACACTTAGCCAAATAAAGTACAGGGGTACCTCAGTTCTCCTTATTAATTGGTTCCGGGAGATGTGAGTACCAAACAATTATTTCCCATAAGGAATATTGTAATGAGTCAAAGGCAGCTGACAGCAACAATTTCTACCTTGTACATTGAGTATCACACAAACAATGAGTACCAGGACAAAATTTTCATATCAAAATGCATTGAGTACTAAATTTGATGAGTTTCAAAGCAGTTATGTATGAAAGTACCATTCTATTCTATTCTATTCTTTCCATATTCTATTCTAATTCCATTCATATTCTATTCCATTCATATTCTATTCCATTCATATTCTATTCCATTCATATTCTATTCTATCCTACTCAATTCGATTTGATTCAATTCCAGCCCGAAGAGTCATAAATAGAACAAAGAGGATTGAATATGAATAGGAAGGTTAAAAAGTGTGTTTTTTTAATTAAATCTTTCCATTTATCTAAATAAGAATGCCTTTCTAAAAATTACAAATGAAAGCAAGAGGCCACTTCGGCTGAAGGTCCTTAAACTAGACAATGTATTTGGATAATGATAGAGGGATGCACCAAAGAGTATCCACCATAGTAGCTACCACAGCCTCTCTTGCTATTAAACCTCATGAGAAGACTATCTTTCTTCCCATTAAATATTTCCCACATGAATGCTATGCTCAAGGGCAGCCCTGCCTGGAAGAAATAATAGCAGGAGGTTTTCTTCCAGAGAGCTTCTGCAAAATTTGGCAAAGCTCTTTGTGTCCACGTCTTCTCCTTGGATTCTTTGTTGAAAGTCTGGAGCAGGTGAGAGCTTGGCCATTTTTCTAACCAACATAACTGAGGTGAGAGTTCTTCTTGCCTTTATGCCCTTGCTTCATTGCATCAGAAGAGTGGGGGGGGGGATTAGAAGCACACACTTCTACTAAGAGATTGTCATTGACATGATGAAAAGAGGCTCAGGGGGTTGAATAGAGACAGCCTGGGAAAAAAAAAGAGAGAGAACGCTGAAGAAGGCCTGATCAAAGTCTGCGCTTGAAATGCCTCCAAGGGAACAGCAAACTTGAAAGAAGGAGATTATCTGGTATGTCAAGGGATGGCAGGTTGTGGAATGATGGCCTAGAGCAAGATAGAGAAGAGTTGAAGTATTGGAAAGAAAAAAAAGAAGAGGATTCTTACAGCAAAAGGAAGGAAGATTCCCCTAGAAGAAGGAGTGCACCGGATTGGACAGCAGGCGACATCCTAAGCAAAGTCTTCAGTAGTCAATGCTAGAATGACTGTGATTCCCCAATAAAGCTTCCTAGATATGAAAGGATAAGAGTACCATAATCTGTAGAGTTCCCAAGCCAACTCAACAAAGGTTAAAGGGGGATATAGTGACCCTAAGCATCACCAAGCCTTGTGTTCTTTTACAATGCTTTGCCACCAACACAGACTGATGGCAAGGCATTGCCTTCTTTACATAAATCTGCCATCTAAAAGCAGATGGCCAGTAAACATGGAAGGGTATGCTTGACAAAAATATGGATCTCCCACCTTCATAAAAATATGAAAGTCAAAATGATCCACGTCTTTGTCAAAGGATGGAAATCAACCAAGCCACTTGCTTTGTTCTCCCAGGATGTGATTAATGCAAAGATGTCCAGCTGCAGGGATGAAGCATTCCTCAACTCTCTGGGAGATCAAAGAAACTAGGTCTCTTCCCCCCAATTCCTAGGAAAGGATGGTTGCTATCAGGTGAAGACAATTGTTCAGGCATAGTCTCACCTCCTAGTAGGAGAGGAGAAGAAGGAGAAGAGAAACAAGGAGGTTGAGGAGGAGGGGAGGGGAGGAGAAAGAGGAGGAGGACAAAGAGAAAAGAAGGAGGAGAGAAAGGAGGAGGAGAAGGGGAGGAGGAGAAAGGAGGACAAGAAGGAGAAGGAGAAAAGGAGGAGGAGGAGAAAAAGAAGGAGGAGGAGGAGGAGGTGGAGGAGAAGGAGAAAAGAAGGAAAGAAAGGAGGAGGAGGAGGAGGTGTAGAGAACACTATTTCAAAAGTTTTGCCCAAGCTTTCCAGAGACTGCATAGAGAGGTTATTGAAATCTCACATAGTTTAGCAAAAATAACAACACCGATAATTTAGGGTGGTTTAGAGATAATTTAGGAAACACAGTCACAGGTCCTTTGCACGATGACCCCAAAGGCAACTGGTTCCTATTGCAAGGCGCCACTTCTCAGCTTACACTTAATATAGACTCATGTATTCCTCTTCCTAGTCCCCATACTTCTTGACATGTTCAGTAAGACACTGGTAAAATAAACAGTTTCATAATCAGGAATCCGGAATGCAAATTTTTAGCTTCACTGACTCAGAATTACTGGGCTTGAAACAGATCCAGCTTCAATGAGCTGAGAAAAAAACATTCAAGAGTTTTAAATTACCTGCCACCACCCTTTTCTTTTCTTTCTTTCTTTTTTTTAAAAAAAATCTAGGATAGAAAGTCTCTTTTTGCTTGGCTCTTCATTTAAAATTCAGAGTATTTAAAAAATAGCAAGAAGGAGGTAGAAAGGGAGCCGGGATAAAAGGCAGCAGCTTGTGAATGAAGTATATCTGGCTTGGGGAATTCAGCCTGACATTTCCTGTTAGGAGGAAATCTTGATTTATTTCAGCAGAAAAGTTATGTAAGTTGCGCTTCAGCTAAGAGATGCAAGAAGTACAACATCGGGGTTCCCAATAGGCCATAAGCAAGAGATCGGGGTTCTAGGAGAAGGAGGGACACAGCCTAGGGGCAGAGTCAAAAGAGGAATTAGCCTGGAATCACACAAGTGGTTCACACAAGTGGGTCTAAGCCCAACCCCTCTTGAATTCCGTTAATTCTTAGTTAATGCCAAAATAGTGCTAACCTGTGTAGACTCCTGAGCAATAAATCAGTTTAATTGAAAATTTAACATGTGGTTCTAGCCTTTCATGCTTATATAACTTTAATGATTTTCTATATGAGTAGTTATAATTTCTGCTGTCTACAGAAAGAGATTATTGGAAACACCTTTCAGTTCTTTCCTTCCTTCATCTTCCTTTGCCTCCTTCCTTCCTTTCTTCCTTCCCTCCTTTCCTCCTTCCATTTCTTTCCTTTCTTCCCTCCCTTCTGTTTCCATCCTTCCTTCCTTCCCTTCTTCTCTCCCTCCCTCTCATTTCCTTCCCTCCCTCCCATTTCCTCCCTCCCTTCCTTGTTTCCTTCCTTCCTTCTTTCCTTCCCTTCCTTCCTCCCTCAAATTTCCTTCCTTCCCTCCCTGCCTCTATTTCCTTCCCTCCCCCCATTTCCTCCCTCCCTCCCTTGCTTCCTTCTTCCCTTCCTTCACTCCCTGCCTCCCTCCCGTTTTTTTTCTTCCCTCCCATTTCCTCTCTCCCTCCCTTGCTTCCTTCTTTCCTTCCTTCCTTCCTCCCTCCCTCCCTCCATTTTCTTCCTTCCCTCCCTGCCTCCCTCTCATTTCCTTCCCTCCCATTTCCTTCCTCCCTCCCTTGCTTGCTTCCTTCCCTTCTTTTCCTTCCTTCCCTCCTTCCTTCCTTCCTTCCCTCCCTCTTTCTCCTTCCTTACTTCCACCCATCCATCCTTCTTTCTCCTTCCTTCCTTCCTTCCTTCCTTCCTTCCTTCCTTCCTTCCTTCCTTCCCTCCCTCTTTCTCCTTCCTTACTTCCACCCATCCATCCTTCTTTCTCCTTCCTTCCTTCCTTCCTTCCTTCCTTCCTTCCTTCCTTCCCTCTTTCTCCTTCCTTACTTCCACCCACCCATCCATCCTTCTTTCTCCCTCCTTCCTTCCTTCCTTCCTTCCTTCCTTCCTTCCTTCCTTCCTTCCTTCCTTCCTTCCTTCCTTCCTTCCTTCTTTCCTTCCTCCCTTCCTTCTTTCCTTCCCTCCTTCCTTCCTTGGACTGTAAGGGACCAAAGGCCAAGGCTGCTCCCAGTGACTCAAATGATCTCTTCCCGACTGCTGAGCTCTTTGTGTCTGCAAGCACGACGGGGCTGAAACTTTTCCACTGAGCTACCTGCAGTCCTCAAAAATCAATGCTTCTGATTAGAGGGAACACTGGGGGAATAGCAATCAGGAAGCGGGGGGGGGGGGAATAAATTACAACTGTTTCCCTTGGCCCCTTATTATCCCTAGCCGATCTCAAAGGGATCCTGCACTAAGCATAACGAATGGGCAGCAGCTCAGGGAAACAGACGTGGAGCGCGGAGAAGAGGAGAAATTTATCTCCCTTGGAGGGTGGAAAGAAGAAAGGAAGGAAGGCTAGGAAGGAAGGAAGGAAGGAAGGAAGGAAGGAAGGAAGGAAGGAAGGAAGGAAGGAAGGAAGGAAGGAAGGAAGGAAGGAAGGAAGGAGAAAGAAGGATGGATGGGTGGAAGTAAGGAAGTAAGGAAGGAGAAAGAGGGAGGGAAGGAAGGAAGGAAGGAAGGAAGGAAGGAAGGAAGGAAGGAAGGAAGGAAGGAAGGAAGGAGAAAGAAGTGTGGAAGGAAGGAAGGAAGGAAGGAAGGAGAAAGAAGTGTGGATTGGAAGGAAGGAGAAAGAAGGAGGGAGGGAGGGAAAGAGAAGGAAGGAGAAGGGATAGGGGGAGGAATGAAAAAAAGGACAGGACAGGACAGGGCAGGGGAGGACAAGACAGGACAGGACAGGACAGGAAAGGAAAGGAAAGGAAAGGAAAGGAAAGGAAAGGAAAGGAAAGGAAAGGAAAGGAAAGGAAAGGAAAGGAAAGGAAAGGAAAGGAAAGGAAAGGAAAGGAAAGGAAAGGAGAGAGATGTTGACAATGGAAAGGAAGGGAGGGAAATAGTTTCCATCTCCAGAACATAAAAAGACATTCTTCACCATCCAAGTCAGGTTTTGGGCACTGCTATCAGCCTGGGGCTTCAGGAAATGTCAAGATTTGGGCACATAACAATTGAATTTTTCCAACCCAAGGAGAGAGGCCTGTTGATTGATAACTCCATCACAAGCTGCCATCTCGGAATGTTCCTCAGATGTTGCATTGAAATTCAAATTGCACTTCCTCGTCTGCCACTTCTTTAAATGACTAATTGTCAACTTGGGGGGAAAAAAAAAGTACCCAGAAAAAAAACAACCGCTGGCAACTTGGAAGGGTAGGGGTGAGGCAGCACTTCACACACACACACACACATACACACACTTTCAGTAACAGGTCACACACAATTCTTAAGAGAAGGAACAGTTTCCATACAACAGATGTTTGCTTTACTTTTTTAGCACAAGGAGCTAGACACTCCGTGATTTATGACACGCTTAGACTGAGGTTGGCACAATTCATATTATAGTTATTTCTGAATGATGCAATTCCAGCTGGGGGAGGGAGGGAGGGAAGGGAGAGAGGAGAGAAGAATAGAGAGGGTGACAGGAAGAAAGGGAGGGAAGGAGGGAGGGAGAGAGGAAAGAGAAGGAGGGAGGGAGAAAGAAGAAAAGAAAGAAAAGAGAAAGAGATCTGGCCTACCTTGAAAGATATGTCACAAAATCAAGAGGTCAAGGGAGGGAGGGAAGGAGGGAGGGAGAGAGGAAAGAGACAGGGAGACAGAGAGGGAGGAAGAAAGAAAGAAAGAAAGAAAGAAAGAAAGAAAGAAAGAAAGAAAGAAAGAAAGAAAGAAAGAAAGAAAGAAAGAAAGAAAGAAAGAAAGAAAGAAAGAAAGAAAGAAAGAAAGAGATGAGAGAGAGAGAGAGAGAGAGAGATCTGGCCTACCTTGAAAGATATGTCAAAAAAAATCAAGAGGTCAACTTTGAACCCATGATTGAAGGCCAACTACTTTACATTCTTTATGGTAATTTATGGTAATTTGTAAATCAGGATGGCGCTTTGTATGGTTCAAGGCCCCAACTTGTTTTGACAAATCCTGAAGACCCCGTTGCTTGAAGTCCAGGTAGAGGAAGAGTGTGGGACTGTTCAGTTCTTTCACACAAGACTTTCAACCCAATTCCAGAAGGCGTCCGTTTCCTGAGTTTGCACCGGGACTGAATCCAGTGATTCAGGTTCTCCCACATGCTCAGCCACCAGAAACCTAACCCAGGTTAATACTAATAAAGCTTACCGTCTGCTACTCATACCTCTGTTAGGTCTTTGCCTGACCTGGTTCTGTTTGTTGTATGAACACGGCCATGTGTGCATTTCGAAGAGGCGGTTATTTTTATTTCCAGAACAGCTTGGTTTGATTTATTTTCTTGCCTCTCTCAGCAGTAACTCCTCCTAGTCAAGTGCCAGCTGGGCTGTTTACGACAGCCGTAAAAGTCAAAGGCAAACATAAAGCTGCACCTGTCATAATTGGATTTGATATATATACCCGCACAGACACACACACACATGCACACACATACCCCAGACAGATGGAAAGGCGGAGTGAATCAACCAAAGGGAGAACAATCAGAAGAACACCTACTCGGCTGGATCAGAAGAAGGACTGTTGCCTTCAGCACAGTCTCGTTTTATTGGGGAAAAAAGTATCTGTGCTGTTCTGTGTAGCTACAGAGAAGTTCTCTGAGGATGGGGCTGCAACATGAGTCCAAAAGCTTGGAAGACAAAACATCTGATCCCAATGCTCCCAAATGGGATCCTGCAACATTATACTTCGACACATACCATTTCCCCCCCAAAAATAATACCCTGTCTTGTTTATTTATTTATTTTTTGCCACCAAAAAAAGGTACTAGGTCTTATTTTGGGGGGAAGTCACCCACTGACTAACCTCACTTGTGTGTGTCACCCCCCAGGCCTCCTTTTCGCTGTCAGAGGCCTTCAGGAACTTCTTCTGTGGCCGGCAAGGTTTTCCTGAAGGTCTCTGCAGCCGATAAGAACTCTGGATCGATCCGGAGCTTTGTTATCAGCTACAGAGACCTTCAGGAAAGCCTTGCTGGATGTAGAAGAAATGGGCCAGCAAGGCAGGTGTCAGGGTGTGTGGATATAACTGTCCAAAGGTAAGTAGTAGGGCAGCTCCACCCCTCCCCCATCCCCACCCTAGCTTAATTTTTACCTGTGCACTCTAGAATGTGTGGGATCTTAATTAGGGCTTATTTGGGGGGGTAGGGCTTACTTTGGGCACATATGTAAAAATCAAGCTAGGATCTACTTTCAGGGTAGGTCGTATTTTCGGGGAAACCGGGTACATTCTCCTTCATCCATGACAATCTGTACCACCAGAACTACCCCTCTACCCATGAAAGCAAAACTATCAATCTTCTAAGTCAGTGGTAGGGAACCTTGGCTCTTTTATCACTTATGGACTTCAACTCCCAGAATTCCTGAATGAGCTATAAAAAGTTCCCCATCCCTGGCCTACTGGTTTTTCAGTTGTGAGGGAAATCAATTTTTGATTTGAATGGGATTGTTCAATATACAAATGTCCTAATTTTTGACTTGAATGATCAATATTCTTTATATGTCCTACATTTGTATATTAAACAGTCCCATTCAAGTCAAAAATTGATTTCCCTCACAACTGAAAAACCACTAGGCCAGGGATGGGGAAACTTTTATGGCTCACTCAGGAATTCTGGGAGTTGAAGTCCATCAGTGATAAAAGAGCCAAGGTTCCCTACCGCTGTTCTAAGTAATATCGCTTTTCATTTGCATGGAAAATGCATTCACAACTGTCATCAGCAGAAAGCAAAATAGAGATAAATTTGGTTAAATTTGGTGGCCCTCCTTCCGTGCCATTTCAGTGGGTGAGATGCCTTGTGTTGGAGGTGGGGAGGGACAAATCCAGCCCCCTTCAAATAACACCTTTAGCATTTAATTAGAAAGGTGGCCGATCTTGCCAAGAAATCTTGCCATTTAAAGCGGTTGATATGAACAATGGCATAGCGTCCCATGAAAGCACATCAATCTTCGGTCTCTGCCCTGTTATTATTTCTCATTCTTTAAGCATCTCATCTGCTGGTGCTTTAGCAAATAATGGGATCGTTAGGGGGAAACAAAAAACCCAATATTACACTTCATTCCTTCTGCATTTCACCATTCCAGTTCAGTGAACTTCTGACTATCTGATGGCTTCCAGATCAGAGGGCTTTCTCCTAATACCAAAAATGCCAAGATCGTTAGGAAATAAAGTCCAATCCATTTGAAAAGATGCGATGATTGAAATCATGATCACCAGCTACATTAGAGGGATCAAAAATGGAGATATTCCTGTTCTAAGATAATGGACCTACAAGTCTGTTTAGCAGTCTAGCAAATATTTAGTAATGTAGACTTCATGGCTGGAGTGATAGCCAGCTGAGTTGTCTTCCATTTAAAACAAACATAATCCACCCTGTATTTACCAAAAAAGATAGTCAAGGGTGTGATTTGGGTGGAAGCTTTCATTCCTCTCAGCTGGTTTTGGAGGGGGGGGGGTTGATATTTTTTTTTAAGGATGGGTGTGATAAAGCCTTTGGCCAGTCTGTGGGATATTATTGCCAGGTCGTTACAGATGATCGTTACAGATCGGTTTCCTTGTAGCAGAATAGACATTTGTCGGTAATAAAATGGCATTGCCAACAAATAGTTTAACCTCATAGATTATCCAATTATCCAATTGTCACAGCTGGCCATTAAGAGGTTGGTTGGGAAGTCAACCTCTGGACCCACTAGTCTCTGTCATCCATCACTTTCAGAGTGGATAAACTGAATCTTTTTTTATGATTATGTATCACCTAAGCCACTACCAGGATAATGATGGGGATCAGATTTTATTGATGGCCCTATCACCCCAACTTCAGTCAGTAGGATTGAGGGGGGGGGGTTGGGTTACATTAAATATGGATTGACTTGGACAATTGAATTGGAGTTAACTTCAGATAGATTATATCTTGCGTAGAGTTACACCAAACACTCTAGAGTCAGTCATATGGGAATTGCTGATTTGATTTATCCCTTCCCTGACCCAAGTCGTAGAGAAATTGTATGCAAAGAAGGCCTCCCTAGGCTCCCATTTTCAATGGCTGATTTTCTCCTCTGCATTCTTGGGGTGAAATAGTGGATAAAAAGGATGCTGCATAAGATTGATCATTCATTCATTCATTCATTCATTCATTCATTCATTCATTCATTCATTCATTCATTCGTTCATTCTGGATTAGGAGAAAAAGGAAACGGTATTAGTAAGTGATACCCTTCCTTTGTAATTAGGGTTTTTATATCACCACCAGTTAACCACTAGATGGCAACAAAGAGACATGGAGAGCCAATATTTTGCTACCACCTAGTGGTCATCTCACATTTCACAGCACTGTCATGGGAATCTGTAGCGCCTGGGAGGAATATAAAAATGGCTACTATATTGTATTGTATTGTATTGTATTGTATTCTGCACACCAGGACTGGGTTTCTGGCATAGCAGGAAACTGAATCTGTTTGCACCAATTGTTTGTGCCCCTTTTCTCATGGCTGGCTGGCTTGCTCCCAGCTCCTTTCTCTGAGTCTTTCAATTTGACAATATCAGGTTCAGTAGTCTCTTCAAATGATAGCAATGTGATTTGCCAGGTTTTCTAAAATGCAGAACAATAGCTTGGAAAGGCATCAAACATCTAGGTTTATGAATTAAATAATAATAATAATATTTCACAAGAAATATTATTAAATAATTAAATTAAATAATATTTATAATATATAAATATTATTTAATTTATATAAATTAAATAATATTTATGATATATAAAATAATTAAATTAAATAATATTTCACAAGAAGAGTTCTCCACTCCTCTACTCTTTATAGAATACCTTATGCCACCAGACTTGAAATTCTAGACCTAGAAAACTTTGAATTATGCCGTCTTCGGTCTGATCTAAGTATGGTATATAAAATCATACATTGCAATGACTTACCTGTCAATGAATACTTCACCTTCAACCATAACAACACAAGAGCACACAATAGATACAAACTCAAGGTTAATCGCACCAAATTTGATTGCAGGAAATACAACTTCAGCAACAGAGTGGTCAATGTGTGGAATTCTCTACCTTGACCCTGTGGTTTCTTCCCCAAACCCCAAAACTTTAACCTTAGACTGTCTACTATTGACCTCACCCCTTTCCTAAGAGGTCTGTAGGGGACGTGCATAAGCACACCAATGTGCCTACCGTCCCTATCCTATTCTTTCTTTTTATTTTTCTTATTTGTACCCATTTCATGTATTCATAACTATGTATATACTTATACCTATTATCTTGTAAGCGATTGACAAATCCAATAAATAAATAAAAATAAAAATAAATAATCCATGCCCATCAAGGTTGACTCAGCCTTCCATCCTTCCAAGGATCCAGATTGTTGGGGGCAAATATGCTGATTCTGTAAACTGCTTAGAGAGGGCTGTAAAGCACTGGGAAGCGATATATAAGTCTAAGTGCTATTGCTGAATTCTATGCCCCTCCAAGAATATCTCCAGAGCAAAAGATCTGCTGTAGTTTCTGACATTGCCCTCCAATTCTTAAACGTCCTCCCATTCTTAAAAATCTTCATTCCCAATTTCACTCCATGAAGATCAAGATAATATCCTTCCCTTCTCCTCTCTCTCTCTCTCTCTCTCTCTGTGTGTCTCTGTGTCTCTCTCCCTCTCCCTCCTTCCCTTTCTCCTTCTCTCCCTCTTCCCTATCTCTCCCTCTTTACGGAGTGACCCGAAATCTCTCTGGAAGATCAATGCTGAGCTTTATGTTGTTGCGGCTTCTTCTTCTTATTGTTGTTGTTGCAGAGTTTCTCCCCCGTCCCCTTTGTGTGTGTGTGTGTGTGTTGTGTGTGTGAAAGTAATACATTGCACAGAAGCGGTCGCACACATCCCCTGGAGAATTGTAATGAGTGTTTCTCCGGGCTTTAATAGGCAACCTTCTCTGGCATTCTCCAATTCCAACTAATTCTTCCATTATCCTGTCTTAATGAACAACTGCAGGCTTTTACTTGCAAGACATTTTGCTTCGGCTTCCCATGAGCTGCTGCCCACAAATTCACTTTATGGGGCCTCCTCCTCTTTCCTGCCCCTCCCCAACCACCCCCACCCCCACCAGCGTGTTATAAGGGCCACAACGTCTGCCACACCGAACCACCCAAAAGAACAACAGGAGCGATGGGATCATATCTAGCAAGGATGTTTACTGGGTTTTTGCATTGTTCCACAGAAAGACCATATCTTCCATCTTCAGCTCTGCATTTTGCTGCCATCCTATAATAAATTGTTAAGGGGGAGGAGGGGGATTGGAAAGTGGAGAGTAGAAGTCAGGGGAAAGGATGGGATGATGGTTTGATGGAAACCAGAGGTGTGAGAATATCTTCCTGTCTTCAACGACACCTAGGCTGGGAAAAGTATGTAAAATTGAACCAAGTGGCACCAAGGACCCAAGCTGTTTCCAAAACCATCTCAGTGGCATGCCATTGGACAGTGATCGACTGGTCAAGGAGGAAGGGCTGGAGGAAGAGGGAGAACGTGTAGTGTTTTGTATGGGAATCTCAGATCTAGCCTTGCTTTTGCTGCAACCACTAACCATTAGTAAAAGAACCTATCATTTCAACCAAATGGAGTCTTTCTTTCCTAGGGATCTAGCTGGGGCAGGTCTGACACCATGAATATACTTCAGAAGTTACCTAGTCCATCCCCTGCCAGCACAAAACTTATGCTACTAAACCAGCCAGGGGCCATTTTCTTGAAGAGATCCTTAAACCATGCCAAACTCTGCAATGGGGCGTCTAACAGTGTCAGTCCTTGGCATTTAAGCATGGGGGGAAAAAACAGACCGTAGATGTTGCAAGCTTAAGGCAACATCCCCAAACTATGAAAGACACATGGCGGTACTTCCAAGCTGAGTTCTTTATCGTTCACACCGATAGACAGAATCTTGCCAGACTGCATCCCTATCCAACGCACTGCAAATGTGTAGATTATTTCATATATTCAGCCAGTAGACATGATTAAATCAAACAGTGCTTCATGTTTTCTCGGTTGCTACAAGAAAAGAGGCCACGGAAATATCTGTGCGTTCAGCAACAATATTCTTGATGTGTGGCAGTTTTTCTTTCTATATCCCATTTTTTTAAAAAAAACAGGTATTCCACAGTCACGATAAAGCGATCGCTACAAATCTAGATTTTTGACACAGCTTATTATGAAATGCAAATTGAAAATGAGGCAAAATGATTTTTCCCCTCTCTCCCTCTCTCGCTTTCTCTTTTCTCTCTCTCTCTTTCTCTCCTTCTCTCTCTCTTTTCTCTTTCTCTCTCTTTCTCTCTCTTTCTCTTTCTCTCTCTCTCTCTCTCTCCCTCCCTCCCTCTCTTCTCAGTCCCCTCTAAATAAGAGAGAGGTTAACATTAGAACAGTTTCTAATTAGTCCCTTCAGATAAAGTTTAAGCAACTCCGAATGGCTCAGAAATCACAGATGTAGTTTTAACAGGAGCACCGATGTAAAAAGCAGATGTCTTTGGACAACGATTAATATGGGTCTTGAATCGACGCCATCGTGAAGAATTGCACAAAAGGTGTTTTAAGCAATCCACCGTTCTTTTCTTTCCTCCTTTATCTTCTGGTTGGGGGAAACAGCCGTTTTCAAATTACCATACTCTAAAAGGCATTAAGATTCCACTCAACAGTTTTGACTATAATTAAATGCATTATCGGCCCCTGATGTTGACTTGGTCAATGAGAGGTGCCTTTTCTTTTTTTGCAATCAGGAAAAAAAAAACTCAATATGACCGAAATAAAACAATCCTGAAATTCAGACGGTCCTCAACTTACAACGGTTCAATTAGTGACTGTTTGAAGTTACAGTAGCACTGAAAAAAAGCGAGTTATGGTTGTTTTTCACACTTACAACCATTGCAGTATGTGACCAAAATTCGGACGCATGGCAACTAGCTTTTTTTTATGATGGTCGCAGTGATGATATGATCTCCTTTTGCGACCTTCTGACAAGCAAAGATCAGTGGGGAAGCCAGATTCACTTAACGACCGGATTATTAATTGGAGAATGGCAGGGATTCATTTAACAAAGGTGGCAAGAAAAGTCGTAAAACAGGACAAAATTCACTTAACAAGAGTCTCACTTAGCAACAGAAATTTTGGGCTCAGTTGGTCGTAAATAGAGAACGAGCTGTAAACAACGTCCAATGTGATGAAGGCCAATGATGTGTGACTGATGCGTGTGACATCATCTGCATCCTTTCCCCGGTGATGTCATGGCACATGAGATGATGTCACTTCCCCTACCCGGATGCCTGTGGCTTCCGCTTGGCTTTCTTACATCCTGTCATGCCCTTGTTAGAGTCGGACTCTGAGGGAGGGGAGGAGCAGCTGATAGGGAGTGGAGGTGTGGCTCTGAAGGTTGTGGAGGAGGCTGGGGAGGGGCAGAGGCCGGCTGGGCAGTCAGAGGAAGAACCAGGCCCATCCCTTCTTCATTCTAGGACACGCAGGGAGGAACAGAGAAGGGAACAACTTGGCTTACGAGGGAGGAAGCGGCCATGATCCCCCTCATTGGTTGCAGCTGGGGAGAATAGTATATAAGAGAGACGATTAAAGCACAGCATTGCCAGAAGCAAAGTGTGTGTTATTTTGGGCTGAAATTATTTTGATTGGCGTCCTTCCAACAGACTGTGCCTTGTTATCTCCTTGAAGTTGGGAATTCCTTACCCTGGTCCATTGTGGGAATTCCTTCATTGTAGTTTCTTTTGGTTTTTTATTTCACCTCTATCTGCTGATTAAGTTCGGACTGTATTGCTTTCTTTTGAAGACTATTTTTGAATACGTTTTATCTCCAACTGTGAATTATTGAGCAGCGGGGCCAAGTTGGAGGCATTAAAGGACATTTATTTACATTTTGGATTTTGTTACGTTTGTGTTACACTCCAGGTCATCACACATCCCATTGGTCAGTTCTAAGACACATTTGGGAGGATCCCAATGCGGTTATGCTCACTCTGTTCTTTGATTGAACAGTTTTTGTACTTTCTTTCCCCGTCAAGCTCATTATATACTTTTATCTCAGGCTTCCTTCCTTCCTTCCTTCCTTCCTTCCTTCCTTCCTTCCTTCCTTCCTTCCTTCCTTCCTTCCTTCCTTCCTTCCTTCCTTCCTTCCTTCCTTCTTTCCTTTCTTCCTTCCTTCCTTCCTTCCTTCCTTCCTTCCTTCCTTCCTTCCTTCCTTCCTTCCTTCCTTCCTTCCTTCATTCCCTCCTTCCTTCCTTCCCTAGTGCCACTGCCAGCTGACTCTTTTCTAAAAGCACAGGAGGGAAAAACTACAGATCACATGAAAAAAATGATTGCAAAGAAATAAACAAGAGAGAGCAATGGGTGGATAGCAGTCTGTTTAATAGTGGTTAAATGCTGAGCGTGGAAGTGGGTGGATCTGTGCTCTTTCTAAATAATATTTTTAGAGGATGGCTCTTATTACAGACAAATATTATGTTTGATGGGGGGAAGTTGTAGAACAATTTAAGGAAGAGACAAGGGTATTTTTGGATGGGGTTGGGTGATGTCAAAAGTGATGCCCAGATAACAACCATTTTCCGAGCAACTCTTGAGTCTTAGGTTATGTTTGGCTTTCTAAGAAAAGGACTTGGGTTTTCTAGGTCAGTTTATACAGAAGGGCGTTGAGAAATCTGAACATCTGGTTAGGTAGGTGGCCTCAGCAGGCTCCAGAATCAAGAAGGAAGGCAATAATGAAGCCATCCCATGCGTGGATTGTAGATCATATATGAAATAGCTTTTCTAGGGGTCTGTTTACAAATCTGAATGTTTGATTTGGAGAAAGAGAGGGGGAGGAGGAGAGGGAGGAAGAAGAGGAGGAAGAGAAGTGGGGGGAGGAAATGAAGAGGGGGAGGGGGAGATGAAGAGGTGGAAAAAGAAGAGGAGGGGAGGAGGAACAAGAAGGGGAAGGAGGAACAAGAGGAGGAAGAGGTGAGGGGGAGGAGAAGGGGCAGGAGGAGAGGGAGGAAGAAGAGGAGGAAGTGGGGGAGGAGATGAAGAGGGGGAGGAGGGGAGGGGGAGATGAAGAGGAGGAAAAAGAAGAGGAGGGAAGGAGGAACAAAAGGAGAAGGAGGTGAGGGGGAGGAGCAGGAGCAACAGAGGGAGGGAGGAGGGGAGGAATAAGAAAAAGAGGAGAAGAGGGGGAGGAGACATCAAGCGGAAGAGAAAGAGCGGGGAAAGGAGAGGAGGAGAAGGGGGAGGAGGAGGGGGAGAAAGAAGAGGAGAAGGAGACATGTGGGCGGAGGAGATGAGGAAGAGGAGGTGACTCCAGAATCGCAAAGGAAGGTAATAACGGTGTCACGATATGCATGGATTGTAGGCAATATGGCATTATCAAAAATAACTTGCCCTACTCTCAGAAGGGTTTTCAGCCTTTGCTTCCTTATCACGTTATAGCTACAGGCTCCGATAATCCAGCTATGGCTATAATTATTCTCTCTTGTTCAAATGTTCAGGTTGTGAATGCCATTTTTATGGGCCCCGAGTGGCCTGCTACCCCTGCACAGAAGGAAGATGAAAAGAAGAGAGGAGGAGCATCCCAAGCGGTATAGAAATTCAAAGAACGGCAGATTTCCACCTCTCCAGAAAATAACTCGGTCAAAAGAGAATCAATTGGCTCAGAAGGTAGACT
This sequence comes from Bungarus multicinctus, assembly GCA_023653725.1. Classification (NCBI taxonomy): domain Eukaryota; kingdom Metazoa; phylum Chordata; class Lepidosauria; order Squamata; family Elapidae; genus Bungarus; species Bungarus multicinctus. Next base: position 18,372,218 of record CM042843.1, read on the forward strand.
GATTATTGGGGAAGTGAAAGAGACAGATCTCATTTCTCTTTTGTGTAACCTTTGCATATGTTCATTCAAACATTCAAATGCTTGGTCCTGAGATTCAGTGGAGTCTCTGTCAGGAGTGACTCCTAAGTAGATGACTACTCGGATGAGTCAAAGTAGACTTGCTGATCTTTGACATCTCATACAATTGACAGTCCCTTTGGTATAGTGGTGAAGGCACCAGCGAGAGATGGAGAGTTCTAGTCCCGCCTTAGGCATGAAAGCCAGCTGGATGACTTTGGACCAATCACAGGAGACAGTGAGTTCTAGTTCTGCTTTAGGCATGAAAGACAGGTGGGTGACTTTGGACCCATCACCAGGAGACTGAGAGTTCTAGTCCTGCCTTAGGCGTGAAAGACAGGTGGGTGACTTTGGACCCATCACCAGGAGACTGAGAGTTCTAGTTCTGCCTTAGGCATGAAAGACAAGTGGATGACTTTGGACCCATCACCAGGAGACTTGGAGTTCTAGTTCTGCCTTAAGCCTGAAAGACAGGTGGGTAACTTTGGACCAATTACTAGGAGATTGGGAGTTCTAGTCCCACCTTAGCCATGAAGCCAACTGGGCAACTTTGTGGCCAATCACCAGGAGACTGGGAGTTCTAGTCCCACCTTAGGCATGAAAGTCAGCTGGGTGACCTTGGACCAGTCACTAGGAGACTGGGAGTTCCAGTTCCTGCCTTTGGCACAACTTTGGGGATCATTTCTGATGATGTAACTTCTACTTGTTGTAACTGCCACCAATTAGCCCAAGTTCTCAGGCTCTCATAGGAGACCCCAATTCTGAACAAGTACCGAAGAAGGCTTGAAACAGCAACGGAAGTTTTGCCTGGCTGAAAACAAGAATGAAAGACTGAGATCGCTAAATGTTGGTTATGCATGCAGGAAACAAGCCTAACAGGCCACCTCGCCTGCTCTTTGCAAGCTGCTTTGATCTTTACTTTGTTGTTACTATGGTGACAGCTCAAAAATTCAGAATTGCATGTCATGGTTTACTGTAAGTGACAATGTTTTATCTCTGTTGCAACGCTGAACGCAGATGCTGCCCGTCCAGGCACATCTACGAATCCAGAAATTGTTTAAAAACAGGGAACGCACCACCAGCTCTGCTCTTTTTTCCTGCTATCTACCGCGTGCCAAAACTTAAGGTTTCTCAACCTGACTTACTCTGAGATTCATGCAACACTTTGACCTAGAGGAAAGGGAGTTTGGGTAGTTTCTGCCTCAGCCCAGGATCCAGGGGTGGGATTCTACCAGTTCGCACCTATTTGCTAGAACCGGTTGTTAACATTCTAAGCAGTTCGGAGAACCGGTTGTTAGAAGAAATTACTGGCCTAATCCTGTAAGGAAGGCAGGAAGGAAACATTCTGGTGTTGCTCACAGAAACTGCCTCTCTGCTAACCCTTATTACATTCTTGGTAGGACTAGACTTCCTGTCTCAGGAACCTCTCTGGAGTTTTTTTCCCCCTCCTTTGCTGATACTTTGCTTGTGTGGAGTAACAATTCAAAGTTACAACGGCACTGAAAAAAGTGACTTATGACCCTTTTTCACACTTACGACTGTTGCAGCATCCCCACAGTCATGAGAGGCCAGGCGAGGAGATGCGTGCCTCGATGTGAGGGATGTTGAGTTAGCCACACCCAGCCAGTAACATGACCACCAAACCAGGCCCACCACCTAAGCCACGCCCACAGAATTGGTTGTTAAAAAAATTTGAATCCCACCCCTGCCAGGACCCCAACTTCGTGATCAAGTCATCTGATAATGGGCTTGCTCCAGACCTTGCTCCGAAGAAGATTTCCCCCAAAAGAACGAGGGGGGGGAGAGAGAAAAAGGGGACGCAGTGGCTCAGTGCCGAAGACGCTGAGCTTGTTGATCAGAAAGGTCGGCAATTCGGCGGTTCGAATCCCTAGCGCCGCGTGATGGAGTGAGCTCCTGTTACTTGTCCCAGCTTCTGCTAATCTAGCAGTTCGAAAGCACATAAAAAATGCAAGCAGAAAAATAGGGACCACCTTTGGTGGGAAGGTAACAGCGTTCCGTGTGTCTTCGGCATTGAGTCCTGCCGGCCACATGACCACGGAGACGTCTTTGGACAGCGCCATCTCTTCGGCTTTGAAACAGAGATGAGCACCGCCCGCTAGAGCCGGAAACGACTGGCAGGGATGTGCGAGGGGAACCTGACCTTTAAAGGGAGTTTGGGTAGTTTCTGCCTCAGCCCAGGACCCCATCTTAGTGATCAAGTCATCTGATAATGGAGTTGTTCCAGAGCTTTCTGCAAAGAAGAAGATTCCCTCTAAAGGAAACCGATGGATTTGAAACGAGTCTTCCACGTGAGGCTGCCAAGAACTGATCTGATGTCCTTTGGCTGATGTTCCCTTTTTCACAAATGATCTCTCTCCTCGTAGAAGGAGATAAGAGGCAGAGCTTCTTGCAAACGGTTATGTTCTGCTACTAGGGTGTTCCAATTCCAATTAGCGGCCACTCTCTGCTCCTATTAGTAATTGCTGAAGAGATGCGGTGCCCCCAGCGACTACGTGTCCTCAGAAGCACCCAGTGTGTTCACTCCATTACCCAAGAGATCTCGTGTCCTGGGGGTTGATTCCCCCCCTCTTTCCTCACACTGGCAGGGTGTGTGTTGAAAGGCTTTTGCTGCTGTCCGTTACTTCCTCCTAAACCAGCGGTAGACATACAAGGAGGAGAAAGGGGAATATGGGTTCTCAAGGCCCTTCGGTTGCCCTGGGAAAGATGCCATCCCAGCATCTTGTTCGTCCATTCAAACATCGTTTCAAAACTCCCGTTCATAGTCAGGTTTCCGTTCCTTTCTCCTCCCAACATAGTGAATGTCTTCTATCGGTTCTATTTTTCAAAAAGGATGTGGGGAAGCAACCAAAATGGTTGAAGATTTGCTTCTTTTTCTTCTTCTTTGTCTTGGAAGTCCAAAGTTAGAGGGTTCTTTACTTCCTTCCTTCCTTCCTTCCTTCCTTCCTTCCTTCCTTCCTTCCTTCCTTCCTTCCTTCCTTCCTTCCTTCATTCTTTGCTTCCTTCCTTGCTTCCCTTCTTTCTTCCCTCCTTCCCTCCTTCTCTCCTTGCTTCCTTGCTTCCTTCCTTCATTCTTTGCTTCCTTCCTTGCTTCCCTTCTTTCTTCCCTCCTTCTCTCCTTCCTTCCTTCCTTCCTTCCTTCCTTCCTTCCTTCCTTCATTCTTTGCTTCCTTCCTTGCTTCCCTTCTTTCTTCCCTCCTTCCCTCCTTGCTTCCTTTCTTCTCCCTTTGCCTCTTTTCCTTCCTTCCTTCCCTCCTTTCTTCTTTGCTTCCTTCCTTGCTTCCCTTCTTTCTTCCCTCCTTCCCTCCTTCTCTCCTTGCTTCCTTGCTTCCTTCCTTCCTTCCTTCCTTCCTTCCTTCCTTCCTTCCTTCCTTCATTCTTTGCTTCCTTCCTTGCTTCCCTTCTTTCTTCCCTCCTTCCCTCCTTCTCTCCTTCCTTCCTTCCTTCCTTCCTTCCTTCCTTCATTCTTTGCTTCCTTCCTTGCTTCCCTTCTTTCTTCCCTCCTTCCCTCCTTCTCTCCTTCTCTCCTTCCTTCCTTCCTTCCTTCCTTCCTTCCTTCCTTCCTTCCTTCCTTCCTTCCTTCCTTCCTTCTTTGCTTCCTTCCTTGCTTCCCTTCTTTCTTCCCTCCTTCCCTCCTTGCTTCCTTTCTTCTCCCTTTGCCTCTTTTCTTTCCTTCCTTCCTTCCCCCCTTCCTTCTTTGCTTCCTACCTTGCTTCCCTTCTTTCTTTCTTCCTTCCCTCCTTCTCTCCTTGTTTCCTTGCTTCCTTTCTTCTCCCTTTGCCTCTTTTCCTTCCTTCCCGCCTTCCTTCCTTCCTTCCTTCCTTTGAAGGTTTTGGAAAGGGGGAAGGGAGAAGAAAAAGAATTATACTGAGAAACCTACAAAGTGCCTTAAAATCTAGGCATATGCTAGATTTAAGGGAACTGAGTAATTTACCTTTTTTTTCCTTTTCCTTTCTCAAATGACGCTGTCGGGATTTAGAATCATGCAACGGAATGAGTCACCACACAACTGTCATTGTTTATTCATCCCTGGCTTAATCTTCCAAAATTAAATGTTTTACCTGAATGAGAATCCAGGACTGTGAACCAGAGAGAACTTCCTGAAAGGAAGCAATGACAGCCCACTTTGGGAAGGTTGCCAAGAAAAACTGCATTGGTGTATCGTGTAATCTCAAGGACTCTGTCCCAATTCCACAGAAACTCAACCTCTGACAAAGGAATCGATTTGGCAGATTAGAAAAAGGTGATTCATTAGATAATGCATGTATTTACGGAGTCTAGGGCCACAGGGTCAGATGGTAATATAATCCTATCCCTCCACTCTGCAAACCCCACTCTCTTCTCGCACTGATGAAATTATGTGCCTTTGGTGTGGAATAGCCAATTCATCAGAGTAGATGTGTTGGCAACCTTTTTTAGAAGTGGTTTGCCATTGCCTTGTCTCCAGGGCTGAGAGAGATGGACTGGCCTAAAGTCACCCAGATGACTTCACACTTACAGTTAATGTTTTCCCTGCCCAGTTGTGTCTGACAATGTGGGGATAATTTTCATCTCCATTTCTTGTCCACAAACATTTTCCATGGTCAGCATGGTTATATACAGTGGTGGGATTCAAATTTTTTTATTACCGGTTCTGTGGGCATGGCTTGGTGGTTATGGGGTAGCTTGGTGGGAGTGGCAGGGGAAGGATACTGTAAAGTCTCCATTTCATCCTCACTCCTGGGGGAAGGATACTGCAAAATCCCATTCCCTCCCCACCCCATTAACTTGCTTTCCAGCTCCGTTCTCCTATGCAGGGCAACCAAAGAAGACCCAGCCAATCAGCTGGGACTCAATGGGAGGCGGAGAATAGATGGGGCGGGGCCAGTCAGAGGCGGGATTTGCCGGTTCTCCGAACTACTCAAAATTTCCACTACCAGTTCTCCAGAACTGGTCAGAACCGGCTGAATGCCACCTCTGATTATATGCCAAAGTTACACAAAACACTGCTACCTTCCCATCAAAATGGTACCTATTTATCTACTCACATATGCATGCCTTTGAACTGCTAGGTGAGCACATCCTGCACCCACATCCTGCAAGTTTGTGAATTCACTCATGATACGAGATGTGCACGACACAACTGTGTACTCCAGTGCTTTAGAGGAAGTGTCCACTCCTGAATCAAATCCATCATCCCATCCAGCTCATCATGCATCAAACTGGACTTGATTGGAGAGCTATGGATCCTCAACATCTCCATGATCACTGGCCACCAGATGAGAGATGCCCGGGACTTCTAAATCATGAATTATAGATGTTCTGACCCCATCACAGATCTTTGTCTCTGGACCAAACTGTTTGCTTGCAGGATGTGGTCAGACATAAGGCAGGACTGGAATTCAGGGTTTCCCAGTTTCTAGCCCAAGACTTTTAACCACTTACACCAAACTGCTCCCCGATATGGCCTTTGTAGTGTTAAATATTAGATGCTACTTTTGAACATATTCCACAACTGCACTCTGGAGAAAATGTACATGCAGTTTCCATTGAAGCCTGTAACTTATTGGATTTTTACCTGAGATGGTTATCCTGACAGATGCACAGAATAGAAAAGGAATTAATCGAAGCAGGAAATTTAGAAAGAAGGGGGGAGCATTGTTTTTTAAGAGGCTGCGTAAAAGAGACACGTAGAATAGATCAATGTGGAAGAAAAGGAAGATGTAGAAAGACGATCAGGCAAGGAACTAAGTGGAAAGAGATGAAAGAATGTTGAAAATTAAACATGATTAAAATGGATGGTTAAAAATGAACAAAAATCGAAGAGCAGAAGGCGTTGCAAATTCTGCTAATAGTTGTAAGCTGAGGAACTAATATTTATGGTAAACTCCAAGTATATATGTATAATTGGTTTGCATTCTACCCCAACCAAGTTTGCCTTGTTCCTACAGGGAAACGAATAATTTGGCAAGCAAATATTTTGATTATTCAGTTCCTGAGTGGAAGTGGATCACCTGAGAATATATAAACTAGGGAGGCGTGTTAAAATTCCTTCTTTCATCGAATTAGTACATTTGGAGGATTTGTTTATTTTGTTCATACGGCTGAGATTTGTTGTCCCTGAGATTTCACATGTGAGGAAATCTCTTAAGGTCCACTGGATCTATTTTCTCCCAAACGTCTTTCCAAGGACACTTACAGAAGCGCCTTAGCGATACGTCCAGATAGGTAAAGGAACTGGTTAAATGCTTGCTGGGATCCAGGCTCTGTCCCAGCTATTGTATAATCATTACTGCAAAATTGCACTTACAACTAGTTACATAAGTTGGATGCAAATCAAGAACTGTGGTGGCGCAGTGGCTAGAATGCAGTATTGCAGGCTAACTCTGCCAACTGCCAGCAGTTGGCTCTTGACTAGCTTGAGGTTGACTTCCACCCTTTAGAGGTCAGTAAAATGAGGATCCAGATTGTTGGGGGCAGGGGTGGGATTCTACAGGTTCGCACCTATTCGCTAGAACCGGTTGTTAACATTCTAAGCAGTTCAGAGAACCGGTTGTTAGAAGAAATTACTGGCCTAATCCTGTAAGGAAGGCAGGAAGGAAACATTCTGGTGTTGCTTACAGAAACTGCCTCTCCGTTAACCCTTATTACATTCTTGGCAGGACTAGACTTCCTGTCTCAGGAACTTCTCTGGAGTTTTTTTTTTTTCCCCTCCTTTGCTGGTACTTTGCTTGTGTGGAGTGACCATTCAAAGTTACAGTGGCACTGAAAAAAGTGACTTATGACCATTTTTCACACTTATGACTGTTGCAGCATCCCCACAGTCATGAGAGGCCAGGCGAGGAGATGCGTGCCTCAATGTGAGTAATGTTGAGTTGTCCACACCCATCCAGTCACTTGACTACTAAGGCATGTCCACCCAGTAACATGATCACCAAGCCATGCCCAGCCAGTCACATGACCACCAAGCCACGCCCACCAACTAAGCCACACCCACCAACTAAGCCACACCCACGGAACCAGGTGTTAAAAAATTTGAATCCCACCCCTGGTTGGGGGTGATAGGCTGACTCTGTAAACCACTTAGAGAGGACTGTAAAGTTCTGTGAAAATGGTAAATAAGTACTATGAAATGGTACATGGTATATAAGTCTAAGCGCTATTGTTATTGTTACTGCTGAGGAGCAGCGAGGTGGCTTAGAGGTGAAGATGTTGGCTTCCCTCTTGGAAGGTTGTGATTTCAGTCCTAGGCAGTTGTTTATCTATCAGGGCACAAAGAGAAAATATCTGCTTGTGAACTCTGTATAGGCGTCAGGAAGACCATCTGGCCAGTAAATGCTCAGCTCCATTCAGTCGCCCCAACTGCACCGCGAATCAAGGGATTATAGGGTTGTAAAAATAGAAAACAGAATGCTTTTGCTATTGCATGCTAAGTGTCCGTACTGATGAGAAGGGCATCTAAGATTTAATTGAGGAGAAAAGCAGATTTCCTGGTGATTTTTTTTTTAGAAAAGGAAAAGAAAGAAAAAAAGAAAAAACAGAGCCAATCAATGTGCTGAAAAAAATTAACAGTGAGATTTGAGTGATGTAGCTAATCTTTATCCTGGCCTCCTGATTTCTATTCTCGCCAGAAGGAAAGGAGAATTAATACCATTCTTTCAAATTACTACCTTTGTGATGCTCTCCCTGCCATTTAATCAGAACAGATCAGGGTTTCCCCCTTTTTTCAGTTGTTATTTTGTACTTTTATTTTATTTTTTTCCTGAAAAATTTAATAAAGTTCGCTTTTCTTTAAAAAAAATAAAGATTGTTTTCCACGAGCAACGCTTTTAAAGTGCAACAGGAGCTGAGAAAAAGGACTGGCGGGTTTTTAATGAAAAAAAAAAAAAAACAGAATAAAAGACAGATTGCAAAATACTTCCCCCAGCCGAGAAAAATAAATATCTCATTGTCTTTTTTTCTTTCTTTCTTTCTTTTTTTTGCATCCTTACTAAAATTCCTCCGGGGAGTCTTCAACCTCCCAGAAGTTCCCCACTCTCTGACTAAAATACAGTTTAGATTTATTGCCAGCCTATTAGGTGCTAAAAAAGAAATAGATCTCACCTTTTTTTTTAAAAGAGGCAGTTTCCAGGACTCATATTTGAGAGGGGAGGGGAGAAAAACCTGTCCAACCAGAAAGAAATTGTTTTGTTTTTATTACTAAGTGTGTTTTGCAGTGCTGTGCGATAGCTAAACATATAATCTGTTTAGTGATCACATTTTCAGTGCAAAGGGCAGAAGGAGATTTTTAAAAAAGCACATAATCTATTTCAAAGCATTTTTTTAAAAACAGGTTAAATTGATTCCCCTCTAAACAGGTTTACATTTCAAGCAATTATTATTAGCATTATTATGGCTGGCTATGCGGTCAGCCAGATGTTTGACAAGGACCTGGAATAGACAGGTGTGGTTGTTTGATGGTGTTAAAAATTACTCTTGCAGGATGTAAGCTGTTCTAGGGAAAGCTGCCTTTTGCAATTGGCTGGTGATGATTTTGTCAATGCCGATGGTGTTTTAAGTGGTGCGCCAGATGTTTTGGAATAGTTATTACAGTTGGTCACACAATCAGACAGATTTTAGATGGAATCTGCCCTTTGAATCCCAACTTTCAAGTTCTACCCAAGGACCTGAGATAGGCAGAGGTGCTTCTTTGATAGTGTGGAAGGCACCATTCATTGCAGGATGTAAGCTGTTCCAAGCAAAGCTGCCCTTCGCAATTGACCGATGGTGATTTCTGTCAATGTCACCCGACTTTTATTTTTGCAAAGGATGGCCACCATCCAACACAGCTTTAAACAAATATTATTGACCTCGGTTGCCCTCTCTCATCCTTTCAATGCAATTTTTAATTTTTTTTCTCAACGGATAATTGAAATTTTTCATATACTCGGCTTACAACAATTCATTTAGTTCAAAGTTACAAGGACACCGAAAAAAGTGATGGATGACCATTGTTCCCACTGGCAAGTGTTACAGTATCCCCTTGGTCCAGTGGTGGGATTAAAAAAAAATTGACTTGCTGATTTTCTTGCAGACATTTCCTTACCCAATTAATTAAATTAACTAAAACAATTGAGAGAGTCCTGAGATATTTCCTGAGAAGAGTCCTCCTCTCTTCTGCTCACAACAGAATACCTTATGCCACCAGACTTGAAATTCTAGACCTAGAAAACCTAGAACTACGCTGCCTTCCATCCAATCTAAGTATAGTACATAAAATTATCTATTGCAATGTCCTACCTGTCAATGAATACTTCAGCTTCGACCATAACAATACAAGAGCACACAATAGATGCAAACTCAAGGTTAACCGCACCAAACTTGATTGCAGGAAATACGACTTCAGCAACAGAGTGGTCAATGTCTGGAATACTCTACCTGACTCTGTGGTTTCTTCCCCAAACCCCAAAAATTTTAACCTTAAACTGTCTACTGTTGATCTCACCCCATTCCTAGGAGGTCTGTAAGGGGCATGCATAAGAGCACCAACATGCCTACTGTCCCTGTCCTAATGCCCCTTGTTATTCATACCCATTTCATGTACTCATAATCATGTTCCTAATTATATCTGTTATCTAAAATATGCTTGACAAACAAACAAGCTAGCAAGGAAGCTAACATCATCAGCGCTTCCATGTGATTCACAGCTAGTTTATTTAAGAATCTCCTTTTTTTCCCCTGGAACCTACATTGCTCCAGACAACCTAAAGCCAGGGATCTCACCTGAATTGGGCAATCTCTGATGCGTGTGTATGAATTTTCCATGCACTTTTTGAGAAGCAAACCTAGACTGCAGAAGGCGAACTCTTTCTCCCCATATTAAAAAAAAGGAGGGAGGAAAAAAAATGTTAATGAGCTTAATTCTAAAAGTAGCTTAACAATCCCAGAGTCTCATGACCTCAACGCCTTCGACCAAAATGAAACCTCAGCCTCTAAAAAGCCCACCGGTTTGTGCCCCCTCAAAGGCTCTCGGCAGTCAAATTAATTTCCGAGCCGAGCATTTGCAGTTATTACGCAGTTGCCATAAAGAGCCCTTGCAAATAAATATTGATGAAAAATAGGCCTATGAATAAATCATCGCCCTGCAAAAAAAAAAAAGGGGGGGGGAGGAATAAAGATATCTTAATGAGCCCCTGTCTAGATCCACCGTCACTGTAGATCATTAAGTGCCGTTAATCATCATTAACTGCAATTAAACCTGAGCTGGATTTCCCACGTATGTTGAAGGATCTATTTTGGGGGTGATACCTCTGTTCTCCCCACGTGTTCCTGGTCTTTTGGAGGGAGGGAGGGAAGGAGGGAGGGAGGGAGGAGAAAGGACGCATTTGGGAAGCTTTTCTACTTTTTGCTTGGAATCCCAGGAGGTGACTCAAAGAGATTTGGGAGCTTGTAGAATTAACTATCTGGCTCTTCTTCTCCCATTTACATTTCCCCGAAGGCTGCGGGGCGGTGTGGTATGTGTGAACTCTTCTTCCAGACGGGCAATTGGAGATCGCAAAGGCCAAGTCAGAAAGCCAGGTTGTATTTATTCAGGCTTTCCACCTTCCCGAGTGCTCTTGATCGCTTGCTTTTTTATGGACTGGAAGAAGAAACTGACCTGTGAGACTACCGGCAATTAAACCTCTTGAAAAGGCCGGCCTCTTCTGGAGGGGGTGGACATTTTGGAGAGAGAACCACCTCGCAAAAGATGGAAATCCTTGCTTGTTTCTGGCAGATCTATCGGGGCTGAAGGTTGTTTATTTATTTAGTGGTCAAATTTAGATGGCTCCTGATAAAAAGGGCCTCTCGGCCGGAGTGCAATAAAGATATAAAATGGCCATACAGGTAGTTCTCGACTTACAACCAGTGGTGGGATTTTACTAGTGGTTCTGTGGGCGTGGCTTGGTGGGCGTGGCAGGGGAAGGTTTCTGCAAAATCCCCCTTCCCTCCTCACCCCGCTAACCTGCTTTCCAGCTCCGTTCTCCTGTGCAGGACAACCAAAGAAGAGCCAGCCGATCAACTGGGACTCAATGGGAGGCAGAGAAGAGATGGGGTTGGTGGGACCAGTCAGAGGTGGGATTTGCCAGTTCTCCAAACTACTCAAAATTTCTGCTACCGGCTCTCCAGAACCGGTCAGAACCTGCTGAATACCACCTCTGCCTCCTCCCCCTCCTTTTCACAAACCCCACTCCCTTCTAGCATTGTTGATGTTACCCAGTTGTGTCATGAAACATCTGCATGAAAACACCAAGTCCCGAGAGCACCAAGGACCCACAATCCTCCTTTTGAAAATGCACCTTTCGGACAACCATGACCTGGATAACTGAGAATCACCGTAGACATTCATATGGATTAATTATATGCCATCAAGATGGTGACTGCTCTTAGCAACCACACAGATTTTCTCCATGACGTTTTCAGCTGATCCTTCCGCTCTTCCAATGGACTGGTTCTTGCCATTGGTCACCCTCTTCTCTTTCCTTCTACCTGTCCCATCATTAGAGCCTTTTTGTCATGCCCCTGTCAAAATCTGATTTGGAGGGGGACAAGGAGTGGGAGTGTGGCTCCGTTGGCTGTGGAAGAATTTGGAGAAGGGCAAAGGCCAGCTGGTTAGAGCAGGGGAGATGTAGAACAAGGGAGAGGGAATTTGGAGGAAGACCCAGACCCACCCTCTCTTCATCCTAGGGCTCGCAAGGAGGAACAGAGAAGGGAGCAACATGAATTGCATGGCTTACGGGGTTGGAAAGGGCCCTGATTCCCTTCATTAGCTGCAGTTGGGAACACAGTGTTTAAAAAGGATAGCTGTGCACAGCAACTTGTTGGGAGCAAATCGTGAATTATCTGGTATTGTCAAGGTTTATCTGTGTTCCTCACAGTTCTTCCCAACTGTGTTTGCTTTCAAGTCTGCAATTCCTTCTCCTGCCCTCTCAAGTTAATTACTGCAGCGTGGTTTGTATGGATTTTTAGTTACAGTTTATATGTACTTTTGTTTTTGGACTGAATTTCCTCCACTTAAAGGCTGTTCTTGGGAGAGTTTTTTCTCCAGCCGAAGGTAACCTGGATATTGGGGGCAAAGTTGAAGGTATTAAAAGGACACTTCTTGCTTATTTGACTGTGTTGCCTTTGTGCTACACAGCAGGTCATCACTTTTTTCTGGAGAGCTTGATGTGTCCAAAGTAGGATCATTTGAGCCTGGCCCTTCGTGCCTTAAGTGAGAACTGGGTTGATTTGTTTAGCGATCCACTGTTTTGTTGTCGTTGTTGTTTTTTGTTAGTGTCAATACTATTCCTATCCTGCTTCAAAGGAAAGAATCCCTCTGGAATGGAGAAGACCTTCAATAGGCATGCATCATTTTTGCAACTGCAGCAAACTTGCACCTTGGTAGCTTAACTCTGAAACCCTCTCGACCTTGTCCTAATTTCCCTTTGAATTGTTCCGTCTGTGTTGTGTGAGATCCAATTAGAAAGGAACCTTTCTAAGCAACCCTTTCAGCCTGGAGGGGTTTCCAGTTCTTGTTGACTTCCATCCCGATGTGTTTATTGTGTATTTGGAGCATTTAAGTGGCCATTTTTCATATGTCAAATGTTCGGTGATGATCCATCAACGGTCTCCCAATGGGGAACGTTTCTGGGCCACGATGATGAATAGCAATTTACTGGGTTTCTTCTCCAGTGAAATGATGTAACTTATTGAAAGAGAATTCACCATGGCCTAAACAGCCATGAAAAAACACAATTTCTAACTGGCATTTTTCTCCGAAAGTTTATCACCTTGCTTATTGATTTAATCAAGGAGAGAAGCAACCTAGAACTAAGGAGAAATTTCCTGACAGTGAGTCCAATTAATCAATCTTGCCTCCAGAAGTTGTGGATGCTCAAACAATGGAGGCTTTCCAGAAGACATCATACGTGCCTCAGAGAATCTTGCACACAAAAATACTTGTGATTAGAAATGTATTAGATTTATATTTTAAAAATGCACATGTTGAGTGGAATGTTACATACAAAAGCTCATGAAGTGAACAAAAAACTGTGCAATTTTGATATCAATAAAGAGTATCCAAAAATATATTGTTTGGGGAAAGGTACATAAGAAGAATATCATCTGAGCAAGGTGCCTACACAGAAGAAGACGTTAGGAACGAAAATACTGATTCTGACGTAGAGTTTTTCTCGAAATATAGTTTCCTAAATTTATTTATTTTATTTTATTAGTCAATCGCTTACAAAAAAATAAGCATAAGTATAAACATGAGTAAGAATACAGAAAACAGGTACGATTAAATGGGGACAATAGGACAGGGACGGGAGGCACTATGGTGCACTTATGCACGCCCCTTACAGACCTCTTAGGAATGGATATTCTTTCCTCCTTCCTTCCTTCCTTCCTTCCTTCCTTCCTTCCTTCCTTCCTTCCTTCCTTCCTTATTTTTTATTTATTTTGATTTATTTGATTTGTCAATCGCTTACAAGACAATAGGTATAAGAATAAACATGAGTATGAATACAGGGAATAGGTGAGAATAAATGGGGACAATAGGACAGGGACGGTAGGCACGATGGTGCACATGCACGCCCCTTACAGATCTCTTAGGAATGGGGTAAGGTCAATATTCTTTTTTCCAATATTTTTTTCCCTCAAAAATAGAGCTCTAATTTTGGGGGAAGCATAAAAAAAGAAGCAACAGGTAGAAATTAATTAAGGAAAGAAGCAACCTAGAACTAAGGAGAAATTTCCTGACAGTGAGGACAATTAATCAGTGGAACAGCCTGCCTCCAGAAGTTGTGGATGCTCCAACAGTGGAAGTTTTTAAAAAGATGTTGGATAACCATTTGTCTGAAGTGATGTAGGGTTTCCTGCCTATGCAGGGGGTTGGACTAATAGACCTCCAAGGCCCAATCCAACTCTGTTATTCTGTTGGTTTGTAATAAACCCCCAAGAACAATCTATTCATCGTATACAGCCAGATCGTTTTGGGCTTTAGAAAAATTAAATTCCACTAAGATTCTCATGTCAAAGACCCCTGAGCATTTGGCTCCAGTTTAGGAGATGTCAGGAGGTTCATAGATATTAATAACATTTGGGTTGTGTGGCACTGCTTGGACATTTAGAAAGAACGAGCTGACATGTTGGCTCACGCCATGCTCCTGAAGTGTCATATAGCAGCATCAAACCCACAATCACAAATTGCTGACAAATTTAATTTTGTCAGCAACCCAAGGACCCTGCCAATTAGTCACTGGCAAGAACAGCAGCTTGTCAAAAATTAATATGTTGCACTCCTACGTTTGCAAAACATATTCTTCCGCTGGAAGATGTCTGCTGTAGCTCTCCATCCATCTATCAAATGTACATGGTCGCCTGTCTCACCAAAAAGTGATTCTGGGTGGTGTATTAAGAAACTGCCCAAGGAGCTGCTGATCCAGTTCTACAGAGGAATTATTGAGTCTGTCATCTGCACCTCTATAACTGTCTGGTTTGGTTCTGCAACCCAACAAGACAGAAGCAGACTTCAGAGAGTAATTAGGACTGCAGAAAAAACAATGGCTACCAACCTGCCTTCCATTGAGGACCTGTACACTGCACGAGTCAAAAAGAGAGCTGCGAAAATATCTACAGACCCTGGATATAAACTGTTTCAACTCCTATCCTCAAAACGATGCTACAGAGCACTGCACACCAGTTCAACTAGACACAAGGATAGTTTTTTCCCAAGTGCCATCCCTCTGCTAAACAAATAATTCCCTCAATACTGTTCAACTATTTACAAAGTCTGCACTACTATTACGATTACTATTCATCTTCCCATCCTTCTTTTTACCTATCTCCTCCCACTTGTGACTGTATGACTGTTACCTTGTTGCTTGTATCCTAACGATTTATACTGACTGTATAAATCTTGTATCCTAGTATGATTTGATTGCTTATTGTACCCTATGACTATCATTAAGTGTTGTACCTGATGATTCTTGACGAATGTATCTTTTCTTTTGTGTACACTGAGAGTATTTGCACCAAGACAAATTCCTTGTGTGTCCAACCACACTTGACCAACAAAGAATTCTATTCTATTCTATTCTATTCTATTCTATTCTATTCTATTCTATTCTATTCTATTCTACTCTACTCTATTCCATTCCATTCCATTGCATTCCATTGCGTTCCGTTGCATTCAATTCTATTCTATAAAATTTTTGAAATGGAAAGCCCTTCGTGGCATGGGTCTAGGCTGACCAAGGAACCATCTCACCCCAATGGGATTGGTCTGTCCCACCAGGGCCAGCAGAAAGGGCATGCTGTGGACCCTGTCAATCAAGAAATTTTGGCTGGCAGGGTCCAGGAGAAGAGCTATGGCTCCTGACCTTTGGGATATCTTGCTCCCACCCCACCAAAAGTGAGATCTGCTCCCATCCTTTTGACCTCCCATAAGGGCCTGAAGACCTGGCTTTGCCGATTGGCTTGGGGCACCAACAGGGGATTGTCATGCTGGAGGTGGTTGGTGGATTAAGAGAAATTCCCGCCTCACCCCCATACATCCTTTCCTCTTCCTTCCCATCTTTCAATTGTCCGTTCTGGTTCATTGCATGGTCAGGCAGATGTTCAGGCTGGATTTAGCCTTTTTATCCTCCTATCGAGTCAAGGACTTGGAATAAGCGGGTGTTGATGCTTTGTGGTTGTTGTGATTTATTGTTTTATCATAGAGAAGAGAAGCAACGTAGAATTAAGGAGAAATTTCCTGACAGAGAGAACAATTCATCAGTGGAACGATCTGCCTCCAGAAGTTTTTAAGAAGAGATTGGACAACCATTTGTCTGAAGTGGTGTAGGGTTTCCTGCCTAGGCAGGGGGTTGGACTAGAAGACCTCCAAGGTCCCTTCCAACTCTATTATTTTATTAATGTTTGCAAGCTGCCCAGAGTCACCTTTAGACGAGGAGGGGAAGCACAGAAATCTAATAAACAAACAAATAAGGGTAGCCATGAGTGGTTTTAAAAGACTTCGCTAAAATATAGATTGTGGGGAGGGAATTTTCTAAGAAACTATCAAGCTAATTGCTGTAAACATCTTCTGAGTTAGAAATCTTATTGGTAGCTCTGCTGGGATCGTAGCACAGCCTTCTATTGGGATCAATGCATTCACCTGCCTCTTCCAATGCTTTATGGTGCCTAAATTTGCTCAGAACCTTTATTCGCCTCCTCTGAATTCCATTTTAATTAAGAGAAATGTTAATTAAAGTGAGTAAGCTTCACTTGAGTTTGGTATTTTTCTCCCATTACATCCTTGCGTTGATAAAAAGATTGCTGGGAGAAAAAAATGTCTTGACTTGATCGTCGGAGGGCTGGGCCAACGTTCACCTGGACTGGGAGTATTTCATTCCATTTAATCGATCTACAAATCATTTTAAACGAAAAACAAGAAAAAGTAAAGTTTAACAATCCACAGTTGCCACTACTGGCATTTCGTACTTTAGGAAAATTCCAATGTTCTTTGCAACAAACATAATTAAATCAGTTTCTACCTTTTTTCTGCACAACTACCATGAATATGTACTTATTTTCTTCAGCAATCTTCCCCTCCCCTTTCTAAGACCCTATAATCCCCTTTATCGGAGTAGAGTCAGGATGACTGAATGGAGCTGAGCATTTACTGGCCAGATGCCCTTCCTGATGCCTATATGGAGTTCACAGCAGATATTTTCTCTTTGTGCCCCGATAGAGGAATATCTGTCATTGCCTAGCATGAAACTCTCAGTCTCCAGAGTGTGAGGTGAGCTTTTTCACCTCTAGTTCACCATGCTGCTCATCCTGTAGCATACATTACCACTTTCAAAACACTGGAGTAGGATTTTTCAACCTTAATCACTTTAAGATGCATGGATTTCAATTCCCAGGCTGACTGGGGAATTCTGGGAGTTGAAGTCCACACTTCTTACAGTTGCCATGGTGGGGAAACACTGCATTAGGCTAAGAACTAAGAAATGAATCTGATTGGAAAGCCATTAAGAAGCAACAAAAAGATGCATCTTCACACTCCAATTAGCTAGTGGAAGTCATTAAAAGAAGCTACAGAAATAGCCATCACTTAGATCAGGGGTTCCCAACCTTGGTGTTGTGGTTAGCTGGCAGCACGTGTGGACAGTGGAGGAGAGCAAAGACTCAGATGAAGGGCCGGGACCATCAGGGAGAGTAGATTGCTGCCTTCAGGGATTGTGAGAGCTGGCAGCAGTGATGAGGAGGTTCCTGAGGAGCCTGTGCCAAGTGCGCATGCACGCAGGATGATTCGTAGAAGAGAACAGCTGAAGCAGCACAGATGACTCAGGAGTAAGGATGCAACGTAATGGCCCCTCCCTCCAGGAAATATAAGTCTGGTTTCAAAAGGTTATTTGTAGATTAAAGCTGTGAAGGTTTGAGTTGCTGCGTTTGTTTGAGATTTTCTTGCTGGTAACAACACTTGGCAACCTTAAGACTTGTGGACTTCAATGCCCAGAATTCCCAAGCCAGCATGACTGGTCGAGGGATTCTGGGAGTTGAAGTCCACAAGTCTTAAAATTGCCAAGTTGGGAGACCCTCCCTGAGTTAGATCATTTTAAAAGGGTGTTGAGTAAATTCATGGAAGACATGTAGATGAAGGGTTGGCAGCCTTGAGGACTCAATATCGCCTCCAGATTTAAGACGACACAACTGCAAAAATAATGTTGAACAATAACTTCATCAGAAAGAGTACTTCCATGTCCTACTTGCAAGAAACCCACAAGTCATTCATGGAAGACATGTAGAGGAAGGGTTGGCAGCAGTGGTGGGATTCCAATTTTTTTACTACCAGTTCTGTGGGCATGGCTTGGTGGGCTTGGCAGGAGAAGGATACTGTAAAATCTCCAGTCAGAGGTGGTCTTTGCCAGTTCTCTGAACTACTCAAAATTTCTGCTACTGGTTCTTCAGAACTGGTCAGAACCTGCTGAATACCACCTCTGGTTGGTGGCCTTGAAGACACCAGATTGAAGATGACACAACTGCAAAAAATAACATTGAACTACAACTTCATCATAAAGAATACTTCCATGTCCTACTTGCAAGAAACCATCAAGTACTTCTTTGGTAAGAAACCAAAGTGTTGAATTAAGAACAGCCTTGGTCTTCTTCAGCAGGGCAATCCTTATGCCCAACATAACTTTATTTATAAAGTCAAGTAGGAACAAGCAGATGAAACAAGTAAGAAAAACCTGTTGACCCAATTGGTAAATAAGGCCTTAAAGTCATAGCAAGCAACCTGTGGTATGTTCACTCTACAGAATCTGGGGAGTCGAAGAGGTGATCAATAACCTTTCCTGTCCCAGATAGGCAGGAAAATAATAATATTTTCTTTAAAAAAAAAAAACCTGGCCCTTGTTTATTTTAAACTTTATTGGAAATGCAACCGAAAAGGATATATGAAAAATCACCGGATAGCCCTCATACGAAGACACATGAGCTCGCAAACTGACTGTGGAGATTTACTGAACGTCAGCTGCTGTGCGGAAAGCCGAGAATTTCCATAAAGCTCCATTTATTGATATGTATCCCCTTGTCAGCCTTTTGTCTTCTTTAGACTTTCACTTTCTGGGATCCTTTACAAGAGAATTTTGTTTTCATTATGAGAAATGATTGCTCGGTTTTCGCCTTGAATAAAGACTCTGGAGTGATGGGTCTGACCGCGTTGCTCCTGAAAATATTATCAATACTCAAGCAAATTAGCTGCTGAAAATCCATGGTTATGGAATAGCTGTTTCCTAAGTGGCTATGCATTCATCCGTGGAGAATCCCCATATTTTTTAAAAAAGGCATAAACTAGAATTTGTGAATCAAACATGCTCAGTCAAATTTTGCAGGGGAAAAAACGGCTTAGTAGTGGATTTAATCAACCAGTGGAAGCTCATTGTTGAATTTCTAGCAAGAATTCGAGAGGGGATGTTTATACAATATATTTTTCTCAATTCAGGAGGAGGGGGAGGAGGGGAGGAGGAGGAGGAGAAGGAGAAGGAGAAGAAAGAGAAGAAGGAGGAGGAGAGGGAGGAGGATGAAAAAGAGGAGGAGGAGGAGGAGGAGGAGGAGGAGGAGGAGGAGGAGGAGGAGAAGAAGAAGAAGAAGAAGAAGAAGAAGAAGAAGAAGAAGAAGAAGAAGAAGAAGAAGAAGAAGAAGAAGAAGAAGAAGAAGAAGAAGAAGAGGGGGGAGGAGGAAGAAGAGGAGGAGGAGGAAGAGGAGGACAATGACTGTCCTGACACAACAATCTTCTGTCATCACTACAGCCTCACAATTTCAGTACCAAATAGAAGGGGAAGAGGACATCATGGGAGCTGGTTTTGAGGAAACCCACAATCCCTGAAACTTTAAAATCATTAGAATAGCCACAGCGGTGATCTACAATCCCTTCAATGGGAATGGATTTTTTAAAAAGAAAAAAAGAAAGAAAGAAAGAAAAGAAGATTCATAAAGGGATCTAATTCCTAAGATCAATAACGTCTCCAGAGTCTTGAGGCACCATGAAGACTAACATATGTACAATCACATGAGTTTATGTGGGGTGGAGTCCTCTTTAGATTAACCTTTTCTGAATTTTGGCAAGCTCTATTCAGTTTGCCCTACCATATTTGCTGTTTGACATCCTACTGGATCAGAAATGGTTCTGTCTTGTTACAATGATTGTGTTTTTGTTTTTTTGGCACAAGAATTTATGTTGGCTTCTGCCTTTTGATAACCTGGGCCTTTGGTGTCCTATGCCAAAAGTTTCCTGTGTAACTTTTCCTCTCCTTTGATCTGTGATCCCCTTCTTCACCCCAAAGAGGCACCAAAATCCCTAAATCCTGAAGGAGACATCAGCCCCAGGTCCTGCCATCCTCCGCCTCCATCTATTCTCTTCAAGAGCAATAAAAATGATGGACAGAATACATGAGGTAGAAAATAGAGGGATAAATCAAGGAGGAAAACAGGTATTTGTATTCATTTCAAGTTTCCATCTTGTGAAAGGTAATGGCTTTCCCGTGGAATATATGCCTGTGTGTGACAGGAAACCCACAACCTTAGATGTCTCCCAGCATTGGCTTTTTTCTGCCAATATCTCCAGAATTGTAGATCTTACAGAACCACCATGATATGCTTTGATTTCTGGGTCTAACTTGACTTGAGAGAGAAGGTCCTGAAAGGATGTTTCCAGTCTTAATGTCAGGAGCTATCAAGGTGTCCTAACTTAAACCATGGAAGGGTTTAATATGAAGACAAAGTGAAGGGATCTAAAATATTCCTCAAATCCAAGTCCAAATCCAAGCTCCAGCCCTAATCTTAGGGCTGAAAAGTAAGATTCAAGGACCTCTAGAGCAGCGTGGATCAACCTTGGCAACATTAAGGTATTTGGATTTCAATTTCCAACATTCCTTGGCCAAGGAATGCTGGGATTTGAAGTCCATACATTTGATTTCAAGGCTTTAGTAGGACATTAAAGATGGAAACAATAGGAACAGCATGGTGGCCTAGTGGTGAAGATGCTCGCCTCCCACTCGAAAGATTGGGGGTTGGACTAGATGACCTACAAGGTCCCTTCCAACTCTGATTATCTGTTATCTGTTATTCTAGGAAGCATTGGATGTTTCTCTCTCAGGGCACAAGGAGAAAAATATCTGCTGTGAACTCTGCCTAGGTGTCAGGAAGGCCAGTAAATGCTCAGCGATGATTCTAACCCGAATTAAGAGATTATAAGGTTGTAAAAGGGAAGGTTTTTTTTAAAAAAGATGAAAAAAATATCAGCAATGCAAAAAAAAATTGGGACACCTGCAACTACATAGGCAGTAGCAACTAACGTTGTTCCAGCACTTAAGTTGTGCCAAATGAAGGTTTTCCTTTGCAAAATTAAGCCCATCACCTTTCTCACTTTTCAGTCCTGTCTTCTAATGCTTCTTATTTTCCCATCAGCCTGCAATCTCTATATCTCTCCTTCTCCGTGGTCTCCCACTTATGCATGCCCCCTTTAAGGACCTCTTAGGAATGGGGTGAGGTCCACGGTAGACATTTTGAGGTTGAAGCTATGAGGGATTGAGCCTGTAGCAACGGAGTCGGGTAGGGCTTTCCAGGCGTTGACTACTCTGTGGCTGAAGTCGTACTTTCTGCCATCGAGTTTGGAGCGGTTTACCTTGAGTTCGTATTGGATGTTTGCCTGTGTATTATTGTGATTGAGGCTGAAGATTGAAGAAGTCGTTGAACAGGTAAAGCGTTGTAACAGACAATTTTGTGTGCTATGCTTAAATCGCAGTGCAGGTGGAGTAATTCTAAATTGTCCAGGCCCAAAATTTTGAGCTTGGAGGCATAGGGAATTCTATGGTGAGTGGAGGATTGATCTCCCTGCCTTTCTATTACCATCCTGGAAGAATGTAGGGACTGGACAAGAATTATAGTGGCGAGCTGAGTCATTTTGACCACGGCAAGATTAGATCCGTTAACTGACAAGGGAATACTTGGAAAGCTTAAAGAAACGAGCGGCACTATTTCCTCAACAGTTGGCAATCTCCCTTCTCAAAGTGTTCTGACCCAAACCTGGTTCCAAAGAAGCCAACACAAGACAAAGGTAACAGCACCGCCTTTTAAATGTTTCTTTACGAATCCCGTTCCTTCAGGGGTAAAAGGCTGCTTCAAATCAATTAGCTCCGAGAAGAAAGAGCCTTGCAAAACCTTGCCAAGAACACCAGATAAAGTTACTAAGCAATAATTCCAACACAAACAATCTCCAAACGCCAACTCAGCGATTCCTAACGTCCACCAGGCTCGAGTGTGTAAAACTTCTTCCTCGCTGCTACCAGCCTCCACAACCTCCGAAGGCAGCCCTCCACTCCCTGATGGTCTTGGCCCCATCCCTGCCTCACACGCAGGCCCCTCATCTGAGTCCTCACTCAGAGTTCAATCCTAGGAAGCATTGGATGTTTCTCTCTCAGGGCACAAGGAGAAAAATATCTGCTGTGAACTCTGCCTAGGTGTCAGGAAGGGCATCTGGCCAGTAAATGCTCAGCAACCATTCTAACTCGAATTAAGAGATTATAAAGTTGCAAAAAGGAAGGCTTTTTAAAAAAAAGATGAAAACAATATCAGCAATGCAAATAATAATAATAATAATTGGGACACCTGCAACTACATAGCCCTCAACCATCTGCACCTACTGCTGACAAACCACAACACAAAACCCTGGAGCTCAGGGCAGGCAGACAGAATTAAAAGAAAAGCCGCCAGGAGCATATTTGTAAGTGGAACAAGGGACTTGATTGCTGAAAATGTTTTAGAAGAGCTCAGCTAAGCTGGAAGCATCATAGGGGAGGCTGTTGATTGGTTTTGCAGTTATATTGGCCCCCGTTTAATATGAAGAGCCATTTTTTTTTATTACAGAATATTTTTTTTTTCTCCCTCCCTATCTCTTCTGGACCAAATCTAAGGTTTTGTGCCTTTTTTGCTTAGCTGCCTGCTGAATGTTGTTGTCAATTTTCCATATTCCAACCCAAAAAGGACCTGATTTGTTAGATGTATCTCCTGCCATTCTTCAGAAGTTTCAAGCCATGGAGACAAGGCCCCCTCCTCTCCGTTTCCCTGTGGGTAAAAGAAATAAGGGGGGGGGAAGAGGAGGGGGTGTGGGTTGTTGTTGTTTTTTTGCTAGTCGTTGCCAAGAGGTGGCTAGCTTGCTGGAAGACATTCAGCTCGCAAATTAGCATGCTGGAGAAACAGATAGGAAGATGTGATTATGATGATTAAAATTAAGATTGTCACATCATGAGATCCCTTTCGTGGGGCTAAGTGGAACAAATCTCCACATTCGCCAACAATATAAACCCAGGGAAGGAATTCAAATCTGAGCCCCATCAGATGTAAATCCAACAGCACCAACATGTGTTGAGGGAGGAAACCAGAGGTCCAGAAGTCACAAATATTTTGAAACCTATCAAGATTCTTGGCGTCTACCTAAAAACCAAAAATGACTCTTCCTTCAGCGTGGTTCTCAAATATGTGTGTGTGTGAGGTTTTTGAGCTGATAAATAATTAAACAAGGGAGACTAGGATAGATCTATTTCGAGCTACTTAGCCCTCGTCAGCTAGCCATACCCTTACTGGGATTCGAAGCAGGGAAGTATTACATGTGAGGCAGTTGTAATTGCCATTAGGCCACTGGTTCTATTCAGATCAGCTGAGACAGGGGAATGAGGATAGATGGATAGATAGATAGATAGATAGATAGATAGATAGATAGATAGATAGATAGATAGATAGATAGATAGATAGATAGATAGATAGATATAGATGATAGGTAGGTAGGTAGATAGATAGATAGATGATAGATAGATAGATAGATAGATAGATAGATAGATAGATAGATAGATAGATAGATGATAGATAGATAGATGATAGATGATAGATAGATAGATAGATAGATAGATAGATAGATAGATAGATAGATAGATAGATAGATAGATAGATAGATGATAGATAGATAGATAGATAGATAGATAGATAGATAGATAGATAGATAGATAGATAGATAGATAGATAGATCTTTGGTTCTTCGGGTCTTCTCCCACGTAGAATTGGAAGACCCGAAGAACCAAAGATCCACATACAAATACCCACGAAAACCTCCGAAAACATATATCTATCTCTATGTATCTATCTCTATCTCTATCTCTATCTCTATCTCTATCTCTATCTCTATCTCTATCTCTATCTCTATCTCTATCTCTATCTCTATCTATCTATCTATCTATCTATATATATATTATAATAATATATATATATATATATTTTATTATTATTATTATTTAGTAAGGTTTGTTATCAAAAGCAGAGGCTGCTACAAGAATTCCGCCCTTTGAATTGTTTCCCAGTTTCAACCAATAGATGCCAAACTATATTAGGACCGAGATTTGGTTTCTCTTTCTAAGCATTTTCGGGGAACTGGGAGGTGTTTTCATTGCTCAAGTTGGCTGATGGCATTTTGCCCAAAACTCTGCTGAACTTCTATCACTCTTGGACTAACCGTCCACGAGAATATATCTGCTGCGAACTCCACATTGGCAACAGGAAGGGCATCCGGCCAGTATACGCTCAGCTCCATTCAGTCGCCCAGACTGCACGCCGCAAGGGATTATGGAGTCATTAAAAGACATTGATGATGCGGGAGGGGTTGGGAATTCACCGGAGAAAGCCATTACATTTGGAAGAGTTTGTGGTAAAAGAAAACCAGTCTCTTCTAACGAAATGTAGCCCCCCCCCCCGGCACACACAAAAAGGTCATAAAATGGAAACATGACTCATTTAACAACCCCTTTGGCTTTGCAATGGAAGTTCTGGCCCCGCTGGTGGTCACGCACCTGTGTGTAATTCTGACCTGTTGTAACTATACAACATTCTCCTTTTAAAAAGTAAGTGATAAGTAACTTTGTATGTGTTTATGTGTGTGTGTTTATATCATCTTATAGGTTTTTTTATTTCTTTCAGCCCTGCAGGTTCTCAGGGTGGAATATTTTAAGTCCCACTCTGAAGATCTTGTGGGACTTGAAACCGTGCCTGTTTTGAGCCTGAAAGCGGGATTTTCCCTTCATTAGGAAAAGCTCTCAGCCAGCCCAACCATCTCTCTCGGCTCAGATAATCTTCTGAGTTATCCGAGGATCCTGATAAATCTTCGCTTGCTTTCAAGATCTCCGAAGACTCAGAAATTACCACCTCATCAGCCTTTCAAGGCTTGAAAAGCAGTTATTTTCTTTCAACTAAGTGCCGTAATGATACACCTGGTGAGCAAACTTGGTAAGTAATAGGCCAGCAGGGGGATTTAAGAAAGAAAGAAAGAAAGAAAGAAAGAAAGAAAGAAAGAAAGAAAGAAAGAAAGAAAGAAAGAAAGAAAGAAAGAAAGAAAGAAAGAAAGAAAGAAAGAAAGAAAGAAAGAAAGAAAGAAAGAAGAAAAACTACCTAATAAAACCCCTGTGTGGGATTCATAGAGATATAAAGGAAGGAAGGAAGAAAGGAAGGAAGGAAGGAAGGAAGGAAGGAAGGAAGGAAGGAAGGAAGAAAGAAGAAAAACTACCTAATAAAACCCCTGTGTGGGATTCATAGAGATATAAAGGAAGGAAGGAAGGAAGGAAGGAAGGAAGGAAGGAAGGAAGGAAGGAAGGAAGGAAGGAAGGAAGGAAGGAAGGAAGGAAGGAAGGAAGGAAGGAAGGAAGGAAGGAAGGAAGACAGCCATTTCTTTCTGCTCTGGCTTCTCCGTTTTTTGTTTCTGTTTTCATTTCATTTTAATGCAGAAAAAGAAAAGACAGAACAACCAAAAAGGAAAAGAAAGACAAAAGAAAGACAAAAGGAGAAAAATAGCATCAAGGCCCTTTCGCGTCGAAGAGAGATCGGTGTTTTTCAGAAAATAAAATGATTTGCCAATCATAATCCTGATTAATTTTTTTTAAGGGCTGCAACATGCGTTTGGGATTTTATTTCAATAGAAAACATTGTGCTCTCCATTGTTCTCTCTCTGTCTCTGTCTCTGTCTCTGTCTCTCTCTCTCTCTCCCTTCCTTCCTCTCTTCCCCTCCCTTCCTCTCTCCCACGCTCTCTCTCTCCCTCTCCCTCCCTCCCCCTCTCCCTCCCTTTCTCTCTCTCCCTCCTTCTCCCTACTTCCCTCTCCCCTCCTCTCACCCCCTCCCTCCTCTCTTCCCTCTCTGTCTCTCCCTTCCTCCCCCTCTCCCTCCCTCTCCCCTCCTCTCTCCCCCTCCCTCCTGCTCTCTCTGTCTCCCTCTCTCCTCCTCCTTCCTCTCTCCCTCTCTCTCTCCCCCTCCCTCCCTCCCCCTCTCCCTCCCACTCTCTCTCTCTGTCTCTCTCTCCCTCCCTCCCCCTTCCCCCTCCCCTATCTCTCTGTCTCCCTCTCCCTCCCTTTCTCTCCCTCCCTCTTCCTACTTCCCTCTCCCCTCCTCTCTCCCCCTCCCTCCCCCTCTCTCTGTCTCCCTCTCACTCACTCACTCCTCTCTTCCCTCTCTGTCTCTCCCTCCCCCTCTCCCTCTGTCTCTCTCTCCCTCCCTCTCTGTCCCTCTCCCCTCCTCTCTCTGTCCCTCTCCCCTCCTCTCCGTCCCTCTCCCCTCCTCTCTCCCCCTCCCTCCTGCTCTCTCTGTCTCCCTCTCTCCTCCTCCCTCCTCTCTCCCTCTCTCTCTTCCCCTCCCTCCCCCTCCCTCCCCCTCCCCCTCCCCCCTCCCCTCCTTCTTCTTCCTAGCATTTAGGAAGCAATATGTTTCAGATGAATAGCAAACACCGCTCGGCAATTGCCGAAGCTCAGCGCCAGACCAAAGGGCCTGTTTGTTAACTTTCGGTGAAAGAAATTGATGGAAAGAGGTAAGGAAGAGTCATCGCTTGCAAGCAGATGGAATTGCCTGCCTTACCTGCAAGGCTAATGAGGGCAGGTGAAGAAGCCGCAAAGAGCAAGAAAACACCTGGACCAAAAGGGGAAGCGATCATTACACGCAAGCCAAGAATCACTTGACCATTATTGGTGGTGGGAGGGTTGAAATTACGGGAAGGCTGAAAAAAAGGTCACAGCTCCGGATAGGCAGGTAGCCAAGAGTTCATTTAGTGACGGTCCGAAGTTACAATGGCACTGAAAAAAAGTCACCCAGGGCCGTTTCTCACCCTTAAGACCATAGCAGCGTCAGCCATGTGACTCATTTAACAACTGCAGTGATTCACTTAAACGTCTGTGGCTCTAAAATGGGGCAAAACTCACCTAACAAATGTCTCGCTTAACAGCAGAAAAATCGAGCTCAATTGTGCTCGTAAGTCAAGGGCTACAGTGCCTGCAATGCTCCAATTTTTGCTGGCTGGCCAGAGAAGCAGGTCATCTGACCTTCTCATCTGGTCCTTAGCCCAGTTTCTGAGAGTCATTGAGGCCACTTGGAGGTTTATCTGTGCCCTTGGGGGGTCACCTAAATAGGAGCCTATAGCCCTCTGGCAAATAACCAGAAGACTGCAAGGAATCCTTCCATTCCCTATTGTTCAACCGGAACCGAAGATGCTTCTTGGATAAGAAGTGAAACATCCTCAAGGAACAACAAAGAAAGTCCAGTTGGCACTTGAAAAAACATCTTTGGGACAACCATAACCTGGATGACTGAGAATCTCCATAGACCAAGGGTCTTCAAACTTGGCAAGTTTAAGGCTGGTGGACTTCAACTCCCAGAATTCCTGAGCTAACATGACTGGAGGAGGAATTCTGGGAGTTGAAGTCCACAAGTCTTAAAGCTGTCAAGTTTGAAGACCCCTGATCTGTCACCTATCAATCTATCATATCTCTCTCTCTTTCTCCATATCTACCTACCTACCTACCTATTATCTATCTATCATCTATCACAAAGGTCTTCAAACTTGCCAAGCTTAAGACTGGTGGACTTCAACTCCCAGAATTCCTGAGCTAACATGACTGGAGGAGGAAGTCTGGAAGCTAAAGCCCACCAGTCTTAAAGCTGTCAAGTTTGAAGACCCCTGCCATAGACATTTACCCCTAGAATACAGAATAACAAGGTTGGAAGGGACTTTTGAGGTCTTCTAGTCCAGCCACCTGCTCAAAACAGGAGATCCTAGACCACTTCAGACAAACGGTTATCCAATCTCTTCTTTAAAACTTCCAGGGTTGGAGCATTCACAACTTCTGGTGGCAAGCTGTTCCACTGGTTAATTGTTCTCACTGTTAGGAAGTTTCTCCAGGTTGCTTCTCTCCTTGGTTAGTTTCCACCCATTGCTTCTTGTCCTGCCTTCAGATGCTTTGGAGAATAGCTTGACTCCCTCTTCTTTGGGGCAGCCCCTCAAATATTGGGTTAGACTGCTATCCTGCCTCCCCTAGTCCTTCTTTTCTTTAAACAAGACATACCCAACTCCAGCAATTGTTCTTTATATGAAAGTTTAAAGTATCCATGATCTTTAAAAAGTCTTTTTCTTGGTAGGGTTGACTCAGTTGTAACCAGTCTAAACTTGCAACTGCTGAGGTGTTTCCACCTATGTTAGGAAGCGTTCTATTCCATTCCGTTCTCTGTGCTCTATCAAATATTAATGCCATGCATGGATGCATACCTATTTATATTAATTAGGGCATTTATGAATCCTGCCTTTTGATCAGAGCAGAGATTTGAGGTGGCTAGTGTCCAATTCAGAAAATATTGCAATATCTTAAGGATTTACAGTGTCCGGCGCAGCAGTCTGTAAACTATTGATCTGATTCATTAAGGGATCGGCAATTTTCAAAGGGAGATCAATTAACTGGGCTCCATTACTTTGAGAAGAAACTTCAAAAGACTCTTGGCAGAGCCCAGCTGAATGAAAATAAATGCCACTCTAGGTGTCTGAAACTCAAACACGGGGAAATGATAGAAAAATCCATGGCTTGGGACCTGGGTACTTACGGGACCGCCTACTGCCGTCATCGATCGCCCAGTACGCTCCCATAGGGTGGGCCTCCTCAGGGTGCCGCCGGCTGGACGGCTGGCGACCCCAAGGGTACGGGCCTTCTCCTTGGGGGCACCCTCCCTCTGGAACGAATTGCCCCCGGAGATGAGGACCATCCCTGACCTTTTGGCCTTCCAGCGCGCGTTGAAAAACATACTTATTTCATCAAGCCGGTCTGGCCTAGGGTTTTATAGGGTTTAAATTGGTTTTAATTGGTTTTAGTCTTTTATACTCTTGATTGAGTTTTATCTTTGAGCCACCATATTTAATCTTTTTTAATTGTTTTTTAAATATTGTATTTGTACTGTGTTTTAACTTCGGCTGTACACCGCCCCGAGTCCCTGCAGGGAGAGGGGCGGTATAGAAAACCAATAAATAAATAAATAAATAATAAATAAAGATCCTTCGCGGAGAGAGTTTACAACCTAAACATTCAACCACGCAGGGTAGCCCTGAAACAATTGGAGAATCTCAAGAGGACCGTGCAGAAAAGCATATGCCAATCACCTCGCAGCTGTCCGCCAGGAGGACCGAGCTGGCTCATAATCACTGAAAATTGACTCTTGTTATGATCGAAAGGCAGCGACCATGATGAGAAACTGCCCTGTTAGGAAAGGATCATATGCTTTCGGATGTCGGTGGCTTGTTATGGCTGATCTGGACAACGAAATTGGTCTTTTGGTTGGGTTCTGCTTTAATCGGGATTCGGTAGCTGGGAAATGGTTGCAGTGGGCCCCTTGCTAAAAGCTGGACTTGGTATATCATTAACTGCTAGTTCAGGATAACAATTATCTCTACTCTCTCTGCTTCTCTCCCCCCTCTCTTTCTCTCTTTCTCTCTTTCTCTCTCCCTCCCTCTCCCTCTCTCTTGTTCCCTTTTCCTCTCTTTCTCTCTCCCTTTCCCTTCTTCTCTCTCCCTTCCTCTCCCTCCCTCTTGCTCCCTTTCCCTCTCTTTCTCTCTCCCTCCCTCTCCCTCTTGCTCCCTTTTCCTCTCTTTCTCTCTCCCTCCCTCTCCCTCTTGCTCCCTTTCCCTCTCTTTCTCTCTCCCTCCCTCTCCCTCTTGCTCCCTTTTCCTCTCTTTCTCTCTCCCTCCCTCTCCCTCTTGCTCCCTTTCCCTCTCTTTCTCTCTCCCTCCCTCTCCCTCTTGCTCCCTTTCCCTCTCTTTCTCTCTCCCTCCCTCTCCCTCTTGCTCCCTTTTCCTCTCTTTCTCTCTTCCTTTCCCTTCTTCTCTCTCCCTTCCTCTCCCTCCCTCTTGCTCCCTTTCCCTCTCTTTCTCTCTCCCTCCCTCTCCCTCTTGCTCCCTTTTCCTCTCTTTCTCTCTCCCTCCCTCTCTCGCTCCCTTTCCCTCTCTTTCTCTCTCCCTCCCTCTCCCTCTTGCTCCCTTCCTCTCTTTCTCTCCCTTCCCTTCTCTCTCTCCCTTCCTCTCCCTCCCTCTTGCTCCCTTTCCCTCTCTTTCTCTCTCCCTTTCCCTCCTCGCTCTCCCTCCCCCTTCCTCTCCCTGCCTTCCTCTCCCTCTCCATCCCTCTCTCTCCCTCTTGCTCCCTTTCTCTCTCTCTCTCTCTCTCTCCCTTCTTCTCTCTCCCTTTTTCCCCCTCCCTCTCCCTGCCTTCCTCTCCCTCTTGCTCCCTTTTCTCTCTCTCCCTCTCTCTCTCTTCTCTCTCCCTCTCCCTTCTTCTCTCTCCCTTTTCCCCCTCCCTCTCCCTCTTGCTCGCTCTCTTTCTCTCTCCCTCCCTCCCTCTTGCTCTCCTTTCCCTCTCTCTCTCCCTTCTTCCCCCCTCCCTCTCCCTCTTGCTCGCTCTCTTTCTCTCTACTCCCTTCCCTCTCTCTCTCTCCCTCTCTTCTTCTCTCTCCCTTTTCCCCCTCCCTCTCCCTCTTGCTCGCTCTCTTTCTCTCTCCCTCCCTCCCTCTTGCTCCCTTTCCCTCTGTTTCTCTCTCCCTCTCCCTTCCTCTCTCTCTTCTCTCTCCCTTTTCCCCCTCCCTCTCCCTGCCTTCCTCTCCCTCTTGCTCCCTTTCCCTCTCTTTCTCTCTCCCTCTCCCTTCTTCTCTCTCCCTTTCCCCCCTCCCTCTCCCTCTTGCTCCCTTTCCCTCTCTTTCTCTCTCCCTCTCCCTTCTTCTCTCTCCCATTTCCTCCTCCCTCTCCCTCTTGCTCCCTCTCTTTCTCTCTCTCTCCCTCCCTCTTGCTCCCTTTCCTTCTCTTTCTCTCTCCCTCTCCCTTCCTCTCTCCTCCTCTCTCCCTTTCCCCCACCCCTTCCTTCTCCCTGCCTTCCTTTCCCTCTCCCTCTTGTTCCCTCTCTTTCTCTCTCCCTCTCCCCTAGGGACCAAAACAATCCAGTAAAATATAACAGCAAGAACTATTTCAGCATTTCAGATTTCCCCACACACTTCCAATTATTGGGTTACTGCCTTCAATAGAGTAGGAAAAAGAGAAAAATGGCACTGACATAAAACACAGTTGAAAAAGATTTCAGGAGGCAAAGCTTCTCCCAAGTTTCTAAGTGTTTGAAGGGCCCCTGGTTTTTTGGGGTTCTTTGTAATGCAAATACCCTCCTCTTTTTCTTGAGGTATTTATGGGAACGTAGAATTCCTGTTTGAGGAAAGAAAGAAGGGAGGGTGGGAGGAGGGAGGGATTTTTTTCTGTTTCCTTCCTTCCTTCCTTCATTTCTTCCTTCCTTCCTTCCTTCCTTCCTTCCTTCCTCTCCTGCTTGCTTGCTTGCTTCCACTTCTTTATCCCTCTTGGCAGAACAGGGATTTCTTTGAATGGTTGCCATGGTGAATGTAGAATGTTTGGCCAGAGTTTTTATTATGGGATGTCAGAGCTCTGGGGAATTTTGAGTAAGCAGCTACATACACCCAGTGAACTAATTCTGGTGCCATCAGAATCATACTGGAGAATCTCTATAGGTCTGCCCAGCAAGGACAAATTCAAACCACCCACTCTAATCATCTAAGATGCAGGGTGATCATCAGAGAATGGATTGGTGCGCATTGTTACCTCAAGCATTGTGAGTCATTGCTTAAACTGTGTTTTAATCAACAAAAGATGGTTGAGCAAAATGATAGTTTAGTGTTTTGTGTGAGCACACTGTCTGCATCTTGGCAGTACAGTATCTCATCCCTTGCAGGAATGGTTCATGTGGTTGACTGGGGGAAATGGCTGGCTGGGGAAGTCTGGGAGTTGAAGTCCACATGTCTTGCCAGGCTGCCAAGCTTGAGAATCACTGTTTAAATTGTTATCAGGTAAAAGCTTGGCAGGTGAAACCAAGCAAATCAGGACCTTGGACAGTTCTCTGGTGGAAACCTGCTCCTCAGAGTAGTATTGCTCAACGTCGGCAACTTTCAGATGTGTGGACTTCAACTCCCAGAATTCCTCAGCCAGACATGGCTGACTGGGGACTTCTGGGAGTTGAAGTCCACACCTCTTAAAATGACTAAGGTTGAGAAACACTGGATTAAAAGCTGGGAGATCTGAGTCCTAATTCACAGATCCAATTGAAAGTCTTTGAAAGTGCTGAATTGGAACCAGGAAGATCTGGACTAGGGGGTCTTCAAACTTGACAGTTTTAAGACTTGTGGACTTCAACTCCCAGAATTCCTCCTCCAGTCATGTTAGCTCAGGAATTCTGGGAGTTGAAGGCTACAACTCTTAAACGTGCCAAGTTTGAAGACCCTTGATCTGGACTTTCAACCATGAAGGTTCCCTGGATGACTTTGGGTAAGTCTCCCCCTCTCAGCCCAAGAGGTGAAGATGGTGGGCCAAGGAGACTCAAGTCCTAATCGTACTTTAGACATGGAAGCCAATTGGATGATATCTTGAGCTTGTTGTTGCCACTCAACAGATTCTGTGACAAACAGACTGATTGACAAAAGTTTCTCCTGCATTGCCAAGCTCTTCTTTAAGAACTGACCACGATACCAGACAAAGGGATCCTGCCATGAAGTGGGACAAACAATGAAACACTCAAAGCCTGGTTCCAAGAAATGCAACCATTATAAAACAAACTCTGAGGCATTTCAATTCCTCAAAGAACAAGTTTATTGATATACACCATCCTGGCACTAACTAGTGGAAAGCCAGTACTGAAAGCTTCCTGGTTTTTCATGTCACTATAACTAGGATTTTCTCAATTTTCCAAAACAAGATGTCACATTATCCAACCGGGAAGTGGAACGGTTGCCTGGCGACTTCTCTCCTCCTTCCTCTGGCCAGGCAGCCATTGGAACGTGGCTGACTTTTCATTTGTTTTGGCTGGAATTCCCTGCACTACAGCTCTCCCCCACTTTCAGCTTCCAAACTGAATTCATATGAATAACCCAGATATAAACCAAAAAACCATCTAACCAAATTCAGGCTTTCCCCCTTGAAATAAATCTTATTCCTGGCCACTTTTAGAGAACATCTTCCACCAGGTCATGCAAAGACTGATGTGGGTTTCCTTGAGTTAAAGTTGACACCCCTACATGGTTTGCTTATCTAGGGCTTAATGAATAACCTTCAGCTAGCCCACCAAACCCAAACCAACAAACTACATTACGGCGTTGTGTGACCCTGTCACTAGGCTGACATTTCCACAGTGGCCTTAAATCCCACGCCTGTCCAGCCTCATTGACCTCGTCCACATTTACAAGCTTAAGCACTTTTTCCTTGCCCCCTCATTCATGATTAAAAAGTTGCCTCTCCTGAGTTGCATTAATGGTCCTTTTCCTGTAAGACCAAGCCTCCATTTCTCATGATAATAGCCTGAAAATGCATTTAAAGCTTTTTTTTTCTTTTTCTTTTAAGTTGGCTAATAGTATTCTGCAGTTCCATAGTTTCAAGCCTGAAACATTCCCTATCTCCCAAATGAGAATAAAATCCAAATGGCTCAGCCCATATCTCCCAACATCGATTGTCCCTTTAAGCCATTACATCTGATCAATGCCTCTGTCATGAAACCAATAGAGATTGGTGGAGTTTCTTTTCGGATCTCAGGCATCTATTCCAAACGTGTTGGCTTCTAAGAGTTAGCGCATTATCCACGCTAAAATGACAAGCCATAAAACATCCAACCCTCTTATTAAAAGTGAGATCAGCTGAGGATCCCTGGGAATTATTATTTCCTTCTTTAGATCTCGGATACCTGGAAGAAGATAAGTAACCTTGATTTCTTCAGGGGCCCTGGTTTATAAAGAATGACTGCAGCATCTTGGCTATGCTGCAGGAAGCAAGACCGAAGGGAGATAGAAAAACCTAGTTAACAAGGCTACTCAAGGAAGGGAAGGAGGCATGCTGCCAAGTTAGCACTTTCCCAGCTGGGGACCAAAAGTACCTTATTAAAATGGTTATCTGTGTACCCCTATAAAAATGTCACATCGTTAGTGATGGTGGTTACATCTGTTGCCACCGTATGTTCCTGAATGTCAGCCAAGCTCTAGCCCTCTTTGAAGGTATTCCCAGTTGAAGGCTACCTCCACCTGTCCAGAGGGTTACGCAATCTCTATATGAGATTGTGCAAACCCAGTCGCTTCATCCTCATCGATCTTGGCGGACAGGTGAATGCAACTTCTGGCAAAGATCTCCTGACCAGAAGGGCTAAAGCAATAGAACTGGACAAATTACGGAAGGCAACCTCAGGAGAATGCTGGAATCCAAAATGAGGCTGCAAAACTGAAGATTTAAGCTTTTGGAATGGAGGTTTTGCAGTCCAAGGTCAGGCATCAAAGTTAAGGTTGAAGCTTAGAACAACCAAGAACATCAACCACAAAACTTCAAGTCCTTGTTCATGAGCAGGAGGATTTCTCAGCAACTATTTTATAATTAAATCTTACCACCTCCCCTAATTATGTTCCCTGAGGTTGGATGGCCCTCTGCACTTTTCTTTCAATCACTTGACTGCAGAGGTAGCTGTTAACCTAGAGACTAGAAGATCTGTTTTTTTTAACGTGGTGCAGATTTAATAAATATTCAGAAAGCAAACCAAGGTTTAATACGAGACAAGCACTTAAGTCTTTGAATCTTTGGTCTCGTGATCTGATCTGGACTCTAATCATCTTTTCGTTCCCAGGTGAAATGTTTGTTACCATCTTCAAAGCTACAATGGAGACCGTGGTAGCTACCATATTGCCATCAAGATTACCAAATCAGTGAGCAGGAAAATTTGGGATCCTACAATCATAGGTAAAAAAATGGTATGATCTTCAAGATGACCCCTTCGTTTCCACTACCACTGGTGCCAAACACACACACACACAAACACACACACACCACCCAAAGCAACACAAACACCAAATGTAATAATAAAGGTGATTCTCGTAATAGAAGAACAAAATGAAGAGGAAGGAATAAGGAAATACCAGGAGCTCTTTAATAATGAAAACGAGAGAGATGATGAACCAACATGAAACGAAGTCTCTGTCCTCTCGTTGCTGACCATAGATGAGCTTGGTGGCCCCTCATCTGCTGAGTTGGAGTCTCAGTTGACCTGATACCATCCAGCTAATGATTTTTGCACCATCTGATTTGGTATACAGTACTATTTCCTTTCCCGGGTCTACCATTCCTGAACTGCAGCCAACTGAGCATTGATTAGCCATCTATTTTGCTGCTCCTTTATGAATCATTTCAATTTATACCCTGGCTACATGCCCTTGCCGGGGTCATCATGCCCCCTTGAAGAGGAAGAAACCAGTTTTACAAAAGGAACACTACATGGAAGAAGGAAGAGAGAGGACAATAGAGTGGAAAGTATCTGGGAAAGCAGTTTGTCTACTCTTCAACTCACTGAAACTGGAGTAATAGAATCTCTTAAGGATGGCCATCTTCTTGTATGCTTCCTGTCAGTATTCCAGAAAACCTCCACTCCAAACAGTAACTCTGAGACAGACATCCTCTCAAAAGTTCTGTTTTATTTGGATAGTAAACTGGCACATCTGGGGAATCCCGAATCTAAAAGTTCCGGGTTTCCTTGCAATAAGTAAAAACTACAAATCCATCCCCTGCATCACATGCCCCAATCACCATCCATCCCAACTTGAGACTTCCCCTCACTCAGGTGCAGAAATAACATGACCTTGATTTAGAAAAAGAATGCTGTTATGTCTAACCGCATACACTCCAAGAAATTCCCCCCTCCCATTTTCGCAGGTTCAAGAATGTGGCAATGTGGGAGCGTCTGGTCTCAATATGGCTTCCCAAGCTGACACTTCCTACAAATAAATCTGCTCTTGGACCAAGGTGTACCGTCTCCAACAGTAAATCTCAACTTTGGGAACTTTAAGCTGTGTAGGCATGCTGGCTGAGGAATTCTGGGAGTTGAAGTCCTCACAGTTTAAAGGCATCAACGTTAGAAACATTGCTTCAACATCTCCTCCTGAGAAATATATTTCAATATTTTGTTATTCTAGCAATATAGAATTCCTGCCTGTTCTTGAGCTGGCCTTCCTCACAGGGCTGACATCAGTCTTGAAAGCCTGTTCAACGTTCTTTTTATCGTCCGCTAAATAAAATCAAGGTAAAGGAATTTTGAGTTTTTGCTCACCCTTCCTTCTTTCTTGCAACTGTATGATCCTTTCTACAGGTCTCTTCCTTAGGGTCTCTCCTCTCATCCTTTGTTATTTTGAAGTGTTAATACCACTTTATAATGCCTTGGTAAGGCCCCGCTCACAACCCTGCATCCTGTTTTGGTCACCACGATGTAAAAAAGATGTTGAACCTCTAGAAAGTGCAACAAAGATGATGAGAGGACTGGAGGCTAAAACATATAAAGAATGGTTGGTGGAACTGGGTATGTCTAGTTTAATGAAAAGAAGGATTAAGGGGGGAACATGAGAGCAGTCATTCAATATCTCAGGAGTTGCCACAAAGAAGAGGGAGTCAAGCTATTCTCCAAAACACCTGAAGGCAGGACAGGAAGCAATGGGTGGAAACTAATCAAGGAGAGAAGCAACCTGGAACTAAGGAGAAATTTTCTGACAGTGAGAACAATTAACCAGTGGAATAACTTGCCTCCAGAAGTTGTGAATTCTCCAATACTGGAAGTTTTTAAGAAGAGACTGGACAATCATTTGTCTGAAATGGTAGAGAGTTTCCTGCCTGAGCAGGGGTTTGGACTAGAAGACCTCCAAGGTCCCTTCCAACTCTTCTCTTCTCTTCTCTTCTCTTCTCTTCTCTTCTCTTCTCTTCTCCTCTCTTCTCCTCTCCTCTCCTCTCCTCCCTTCCACTCCACTCCCCTCCCCTCCCCTCCACTCCACTCCACTCCATCCTATCCTACTTTACTCTACTTTACTCTACTCTACTCCACTCCATCCTATCCTACTCTACTCTACTCTACTCTACTCTACTCTACTCTACTCTACTCTACTCTACTCTACTCTACTCCACTCCATCTTATCCTACTCTACTCTACTACTCCATGCTATCCTATCCTATCCTATCCTATCCTATCCTATCCTACTCTACTCTACTCTACTCTACTCTACTCTACTCTACTCTACTCTACTCTACTCTACTCTACTCTGCTCCACTCCATTCCATTCCATTCCATTCTATTCTATCCTATTCTATTCCTTCACCCCCTCAAGCTTCAGCACCACCAAAGCCAGCCCCATCATGACCACATTGGAGTAATCTGGGCCTCCTTTCCAAATGGAGATTGCTTGTCTACTGAAGGTGTCTTGGTTATTCTCTACCAAGCCTGGCTTAATCATCCTATCCACACACACATAAAATGACGTTTCCTCTGCTTTTGTTTCTTCTTTCTTGTCTGCTCTTTTTCTTCTTCAATTTTCTGCTACGGATGCTCCCTTTCCTTCTTATCTTTGTCTTGGCGTATTTGAAGCTCCGAGCTGCAGCTGCAAGCAATGAGATTTTTGCTCCTTGATAATGAAAATCACTGATACTCATTTGTATCCCGGGGAAGCGGTGAAGAGGAGCGAAAATGTGCGAGGTGACATCCATGCTTGCGAGGCATGGAATCCCACTAGCAAACAGGAATCCAGGTTCTTCGAGCATATGGCATGTGCCTCAGTGGCCTCATATCCAGGACAAGAGAATCTGCTGTGCAAAGGAAGAGTGTGAACATTCTCTACCAAATTCATTCGCATTTGGTGTCGATGGAAATTAAATTCTGAAATGCAGATGCTTGGTGCAGATGGAGTAAATTAAATGGCGTAACAGCTTTGCATTATTAAGCAGGATTTTGAAGAACTGGTGACATTTAGAACTAAACACTCATGCATTCCTAGACCCAAAGCCCTATCTAAATGTAGGATCAAATCAGTGAGACTTTTGGACATTGGATTAATGTTGGTGAACCTCAAGTACCCCATTTCCCCGAAAATACGACCTACCCTGAAAGGAAGTCCTACCTTGAATTTTACATGTGCGCCCAATATAAGCCCTCCCCTCCCCCCCAAAATAAGATCCTGCCCACTCCAGTGTGCATGAGTAAAAATTAAGCTAGGGTGGGCATGGGGGAATGGATCTGCCTTATTACTTACCCTTGGACAGTTATTTATTATTATTGTTGTTGTTGTTATTTATCAATTGCTTACAAGATAATAGGTATAAGTAAAATATAGTTATGAATACATGGATACATACAAGAAAAATAAAATATAAAAGAAACAATAGGACAGGGACGGTAGGCCTGTTGGTGCGCTTATGCACGCCCCCTCCAGGCCTCTTAGGAAGGGGGTGAGGTCAATAGTAAACAGTCTAAGGTTAAATTTTTTGGGGTTTGGGTTTTTTTTTGGGGGGGGGGTTGTAGCCAGGCCTCGCACACCCCAACACGTGCCTTGCTGGCCCATTTCTTCTACAGCCAGCAAGACTTTTCTGAAGGCCTCTGTAGCCGATATCAAATCTCCAGATTGATCTGGAACTCTGTTATCAACTGCAGAGGCTTTTAGGAAAGCCTTGCCAGCTGCAGAAGAAATTCCTGAAGGTCTCTGACAGCGAAAAGGAGGCTTGGGGTGACGCACACAATTGAGGTTAGTCAGTGGATGACGTCCCCTGAAAATAAGACCTGGTGCCTTTTTTGGAGGCAAAAAAAAATATAAGACAGGGTCTTATTTTCAGGAAAAATTGGTATATATAACTTTGGACTAGCTGGCACTTAGCTTACCTCATCCAAGCTATCCTTTTGAAGTCCTGGCATCAGATATGTCCAATCTGACAAAGTCTCGACCCTGACACAGGTCATAAATAATCATCATTGATGTTAAATAATGGAGATGCAATTTGTGGTTCCATATCTTTCAGATTTAACCTAACTATATGGACAGAGAAGAGGGTTTATAACTCTCTATGTTTATAGGATCTAAGACCATCGTTGTTCCTGCTTCAGCAGAAGCTGTTAGGATTTTCACGAGTGCAATCCTTTCCCCTCAATTCAGGAAGATCAAAGCAGAAGTGATGAATCCAAGCAACCATAGAAAACAATTGCAAAGTTGCCAGCATGACGGACCAGTACTCAGATTCAGTAGTCATTCATAGAAGAGAATATTTGTAGCTCAGGATTGAATAGTGGGGTCCTTGGTTCTCTCAGAGCTTGGCTGTTTTCTTGCAGACATTTCATGACCCAACTAGGGAACATCATCAATGCAGTGAAGTGAAAATGTTACCTGGTTGGGTCATGAAATGTCTGCAAGAAAACAACCAAACTCTGAGAGCACCAAGGCCCCCTCAGCAGTCATTCTATAACATTGTTGACCCTTAATATATTCCACTAAGCTTTTATTTAGCATAAGGCTTCATGCATTGAGTGAACTCCACTACTTTCGCTTTAAACAATGGTTTAGAATGGAGGCATTTGACTAGATCAGTGTTTCTTAGCCATGGCAACTTCCAGGGATGTGGATTTCAACTTCCTGAATACTCATCTATGATCAGGATGTTCTGGAAGTTGAAGTCCACACTCTTCAAGTTGATCTACTAATTACTAATTCTAAGGCCATTCTACTTTTAGTGTTTCTTAACTTCATCGAGTTAAAGAGGTATGGACATCAACTCCCAGAATTCTTCAGACAGCATGCTGGCTGGGGAATTCTGGGAGTTGAAATCCACACCTCTTAAATGTATCAAGGTTGCAAAACACAGATCTAGAGAATGGCGTACAAGACAAATCTCCAGGAACCAAGGCCTATAAGCAAATTATTATATTTTTAATATTTACTGAAAATACTTAGAATAACAGAGTTGGAAGGGACCTCGGAGGTCTTCTAGTCCAACCTCCTGCTTAGGCAGGAAACCCTATACCATTTCAAACAAACAGTTATCCAAACTTTTCTTAAAAACTTCCAGTGTTGGAGCATTTACAACTTCTGAAGGCAAGTTGTTCCACTGATTAATTGTTCTGTCAGGAAATTTCTCTTTAGTTCTAGGTTGCTTCTCTCCTTGATGAGTTTCCATCCATTGCTTTTTTGTCCTGCCTTCAGGTACTTTGGAGAATAGCTTGACTCCCTCTTCTTTGGGGCAGCCCCTCAAATATTGGAACATTGATATCCTGCCTCCCCTTAGTCCTTCTTTTCAGCAGACTAGACATATCCAGTTCCTGCAATCATCCTTCATATGTTTTAGCCTCCAGTCCCCTAATCATCTTGGTTGCTCTTCTCTGCACTTTTTCTAGAGTCTCAACATCTTTTTTACACCGTGGTGACCAAAACTGGATGCAAAAATTCCAAGTGTGGCCTTACCAAGGCATTATAAAGTGATATTAACACTTCACGTGATCTTCATTCTATCCCTCTGTTTAATCATTCTAATAATGTGTTTTCATAACAAACATACGGAGACTGCGCCTGGAATTACATTTTTTCCCAAAATGGATGCTAAGAGAGGATAAAGACAAAGACAAACTGGGATGAATTAGAAGCGACTCCAGCAGTTTGATAAATTCAATGGAGGAACGATGAGAACATTTTTTGGGGTTTTTTTTGCAGCCCAGATTAAAATCGACAGCCGGGGAAGGAAAAGACGAACTCGCCTCAGTCAACTTGTTTCACAAGCCACGTATAAAAACTTTCCAAGTTTCAGATGCCAGAGCCAAGGTATTAGGCATTCTTAATCTTTCTTAATTAATTAATGTATGCATTGGATGAAACAACAAAATGGATTACGAAGCAACAGTTCGGCAACTAACAAGAGGACAGAAATAAGATCCCGGCATCTCTCGTTTTATTGTGCTTCGTTTTATTGTGTTTACAGATATTGCTTTCAATTTTTTTTTAAACAATACCCTCCACCAGCCAGAAGATTATGACTGGCAAAAGGCTCAGGGGACGATTAGCATGTTTTAGCAATCAAGTATTTTTTAATTAAGGTATGTACTTTTATTTATTTATTTTAGACCTAACGCTGTTGCACGCTGAGTTGACTACAAGCATAGAGTAGATATACTTTTTACGTGCACTGTAAATCTGAGGGGCGGAGGGGAATGAGTAGTTTGTTTTCTGGCAGTGGTCTGGAACTGAACCCTCAATATCCCTGAGATAGCTCTGCCTTGAATATTTCTATGTATGTAATGAATTGATAGAAGAAACCACCTAGGACAGAGGTCTCCAACCTTAGGAACTTTAAGCCTGGAGGACTTAAACTCCCAGAATCCCCCAGCTTTGCTCTATTGATCCTCTATTGGTACAAAATTTACCCCCAGAATTATCATTTGGAAGACTATTGAGAAATTGTTATTTAAGAGTAATATGCATTTGTCCTTTCCTTCCTTCCTTCCTTCCTTCCTTATTTCCTTCCTTCCGTCCTTCCTTCCTTCCATCTTCCTCCACCTATCTTCCTTCCTTTTTTCCTTCCTTTTTCCCTCCTTTATTCCTCTCTTTCTCCACTTACCTTCCTTCCTATTACTTTCCTTCCCTCCTTCTTTCTTTCCATTCATCCATTCATCCATCCATCTCCCTCTACCTCTCTTCCTTCCTTTTTCCATTCCTTCTTCCTCTTTACCTCCCTACACTTACCTAAACTCCTCTTCTTTTTCTTTCTTTCTTTCTTTCTTTCTTTCTTTCTTTCTTTCTTTCTTTCTTTCTTTCTTTCTTTCTTTCTTTCTTTCTTTCCTTCCCTTCCTCTCCTCCTTCCCTCCCTCCCTTCCTTCTCTCCTCCTCCTCCTCCATCTTCCTTTTTCCCCTTTCCTCCCTCCCTCCCTCTCTTCCTCTGTCTCCATCTTCCTCCCTTCCTTCCCA
The DNA here is from genome assembly GCA_023653725.1 of Bungarus multicinctus. Classification (NCBI taxonomy): domain Eukaryota; kingdom Metazoa; phylum Chordata; class Lepidosauria; order Squamata; family Elapidae; genus Bungarus; species Bungarus multicinctus. The sequence continues at coordinate 18,413,913 of CM042843.1, forward strand.
TCCTTCCTTCCCTTCTTCCTTCCCTCCCTCCCTCCCTTCCCTTCCCATCCCTCCTTCTGACAGTAGATTAAGTCCATTATCCTAATGCAGCCACCCAAAATGATCTGCTGGGCTGATCTCACCTACCATGCATCTCTACACGAAGAACAAGAGTTCCCAGGATGGCAAATGAGATTCTGGGAGCCCTGATTAGCATGTAAGGCTGGTGAGGGAAGCAGGGAGGATTCTGCCAGCTTGTTTTCTAACCTTGCTGCCTTTGAGGTCTGCTGGAAAGCTTCCATCGGGGACAGAGGCGATGCCATGTGTGAAGTATTTGCAGTATCTCCCCCAAGCCTTGGCCCAAAGGCTCTCAAGGTTCCACCTTGGCCAGTGGACTTGGCACAACTCTTAAGGCCTCTTTCTGTAGAGCTAATTTATTTAATGATGTATTGATTGCCCTTCCACCACCTCCTGGCTCTCCCAAATTAGCTCAGGCTTTCAGTAAAGCCATACATGGAAACTGATGCTATTATTTTGCCCTGTGTCTTCTTCCACCCCACAGAGACCCCTGAAATCACACACGCTGCTCTAGAAAGAACAACAAGAACAACAACACAAACATGAAGAAGTCAAGGATTCAACGGGGACCAAGCAGCAAAAAGAGCTTTAGGAGACCAAGTTGACCCTGGATCATTTAGTGATTTTTTTTTTGGTTAAGAAAAACAAAACAAAAACAAGAACAAAGATCAGTCTACTTGTCTTGAAAAACATTTGGAACAGAGAGAAGGAAAAAGATAAACAAGATTCATCTTGCGTCACACGCCCGGAGCAAAAGAAATGCAGAGTAAAGCATGTCTGATGAGCTGTGGTCTCCCCCAGAAATATTTCACTTTTGTTTTTTAACTACCAAGCAAAACATGGGAAGAGATATTTGGAAAGGAAAAACCAAGGATGTCAGGAAAAAAAAAAATCGAAGAGAAAACTACCTGCAGTACAAACATGTCTACAATGATGTGGATGTTACTACCACTTGTGTTTTTAAACAAATGAAGCAGAGGTGGTCTTCAGCCAGTTCTGACCGGTTCTCGAGAACCGGTAGCGGAAATTTTGAGTAGCTTGGAGAGCCAGCAAATGCCGCCTCTGACTGGCCCCGCCCCCATCTATTCTCCACCTCCCAAGTCCCAGTTGATTGGCTGGGTTTTCTTTGGTTGCCCTGCACAGGAGAACAGAGCTGGAAAGCAGGTTAGTGGGGTGAGGAGAGAATGGGGATTTTGCAGTAACCTTCCCCCAGGGGTGGGGAGGGAATGGAGATGTTACAGTATCCTTACCCTGACGCGCCCACCAAGCCACACCCACCAAGCCACACCACGCCCACCAAACTATGCCACAAAACCGGTAGTAAAAAAAATTTGAATACCACCACTGAAATGAAGTCTTGACCACACAGAATTGTAGAGTTACATCTTTCCTTAACATTTTGAAAGTTGAGAGTCGTCACGTTTGGTAAAGTCTCTGGTGCAAATGGATCTTTTTCCAAGGGACTCTACACGTTCCTGGAACATATGCAGCCTTTCCTCACTTTACAAACTTAGATTCCCTCATACCTTGAGGCACCAAGGCACTCAAAAGACTCCCTGAAGGCTTAAACCCTCCATCCCCAGCTCATCTCCAGGAGAAGGCTCCCATTCTGTCCATGTCACAGCGCTGCAGATGTTATTCTTGGTTCTGTCCTGGGGGAAGATTTGAAGCCATCCTAATGTCCAGTTCTCTACGAAGGCAGCTTTTGAGAGGTTGGAAACTTTGAGAAAGTAGGTTGCTGATGTCATGAAGAAAACATCTCATTTAGCACTTGCCCTCAAAGCTTCAGTCCAACCTGACCATCAGGCTCCTTCAGGTTTTTTTGACATAACTAATGCCGAAGCAGCAATTTGAGCATCTCTCTCTCTCTCTCTGTTTGAATAAAAAAGAGATATTTCAAAGCAGGAAAATTATTCTCCCTTTTCATGCGTCTTCTCTCTTCTTAACTTATTTTAATCTTTTCCCCCAAAAAAACACCTGTCAGCGGTTCGCCCGAGAGTCTCCGTGATTTTGCTTGTTCCAAACTATTCTGATGGAAATGCCTTCCTGATAAATTGGGACCCATGCAAAGTACAAAAACAAAACTTGGAGACGCTAATACAGGGCGTAGAATCTGTGTGATTTGTGTTGTTTTTTCAAACTGTAGGAAAGGAAGATTCAGGCTACCTCAGAGATCCGAAAAGTATGGAAGCTACCAGCAATTGCAAACAAGTATGGACTATTGGTGATCAAACGTAGACATGGAGTCAGAAGATGAAGTGTTTGGTTTCCTCCAAAAATGGATGACATTGTCTTAGAAGGAAGGAAGGAATTGGAAAAGGGATCAATAGATCAGTACTTATATTCCATTTCATCAAAGTTCTTTTTTTTATTTCAAATTTTATTATTTTTTAAACAAACATACACAAACACAACATAAAAACCTCAAGCCACCTTCCACTTACGTACATACAGTGTGTCAGTTGATTTACAAATTATTTTGTGCATCCACTTCATAGTCATCACTTACAATTACTTATATATGTTCTCATATTGTCTATCAAATATTCCTAAGTACATTAATATCATTATTAATCAATCATTTGACTGTACTGTTATTTGTTCATGTTATGCAAAATAATCCATATTTTAATTAATTTATTTTATGACAATTCATATTATCATCCCAAATCTATCCCATAGTTATATTATGATAATACATCTTTATATATTCTTTATAGTCTATATTTCATTACCATATTTTATTTATTAATCTAACCATTGATAAAATAAATCCCAAATCTTATAAAATCGTTTATCTTCTTGTTCTCTGATTTCAAATGTCAATCTACTCATTTCAGCACAGTCCATGATTTTCTTAATAACTTCATCAAAGTTATTTCATCAAAGTTCTTAATGAAGTGGTTATTGGTGCATGAAAAAAAAATATATTCTCCTATAGTTTTTGAACATAATCAACTCACAATTGATTGTGAACGTGCCATGATCTCTTTCAGTGAAACCACTCCAAAAAGTATTCTGGACTATCTCTTATGGGTTCCAAATTTAAATACAGCTTTCCAAATGTGTTCCTTTACTGTACACAACTTTCTCAAGTGTTGTCTTCTAAAGAACCCTACCCTAAAAGGCAGAGGGGAATGGGCACATTCTGTGATAGTCTTCAGTTGCATGTCAACAACCATCACAAACACTTAAAGGATATGGAAAGTAGCTGAAAGAGTTGTTAGGAAGAAGATGGAGTCAGAAACGATACTTCTGGCTTATTTAATTGTTAGATTCAATTTTCACCAACCTGTCAACTATTCTCATCCATTAAGTGGCAGCAAAGAGGATTTTCTGTTCTTCTTGGCTGCCCCCTAGTGGCCACTGGGGATTTATACAGCCCAAATGCAGCTCTTAAAGAACTGAGATTTGAGAAAGGAAAGCTAAAGTAGCCAAGATGTTGTGTGGATTGTGGTGCCTTCTGACCGTAGTTTTCTCTTCCAAATTGCAATACGCAATTAGGTAACATCATCAGTGCTGAGAGGGAGTGGGATTTTCCTCTGTCATTGATGATGTTACCTAGTTGGGTAACGAAATGTCTGCAAGAAAACAACCAAGCTCAGAGAGCACCAAGGACCCCACAGTCTCTTCCTTCTTTCCTTCCTTCCTTCCTTCCTTCCTTCCTTCCTTCCTTCCTTCCTTCCTTCCTTCCTTCCTTCCTTCCTTCCTTCCTCCCTCCCTCCTCCTCCTCCTCCTCCTCCTCCTCTTCCTCCTTTCCACAAACCCCACAGTTCAACTCTGAGCTATTAATATTCTCTTCCAGTTATGTGGATGTATTCATAAATTTCCTATCCTGAAGAAAGGAAGGCCATTACAATATATGGAAGACTTCAGTGGGGAAAGGGAAGGATATAGCAAAAGAGAGAGAGAGTTTTCTTAACTTTCTTCTGCTGTTAATTTATTCATTCTGCCTTACGTGGCTGTGAACCTTTCTTTACAAGAACTAAATAAAAATCACTTTCCCCTTATTAATTATTGTATCGGGTTTTTAATATAAAGAGCAAGAAATTGTATCCACATAAAACTTTTTGAGAACAACCTCTTTTCACCCCAGTACATTTATAAAAGTCATCCACTTTCAAGAAAATATCTATCTTTTCATTATAATCACCTAGGGGTTTTTTTCCTTTTGTATAATATAACAATAGAAGGGAAATTTATATTCCAGGAAAGAAGGAATGAAGAGACTGAGAACACAGGAGATACTTACAGGCTCAGCTTTGTGTTAAAAGAAAATCATTGCCTAAGCAAAACATTAAATTGTGATGCGGTGCTAATTATTAATAAGATTCACTAGTTTTGGGAGAAAAAGAGATCTGGCAAGATTCCCAACTCTGTCTTCCTTCCACGGTGGAGAAAAAAAAAAATAACAGATTGAATGTGAAATGTGTTGCTCAATTTTTACAATCTAGAGTTTGAAATTGGTTTAGGCTGAGGCTGGATCTGGCAATCGTTCATATCTCAGCACCTTCAGCCCAAACTTTAGATGATATCTGTTAGGTTTTGAAGACTGTCAAGGACAATTTGGGGCATCGAATCAAATATCTTGTGGAAAGGAGCTCCCTTCTTTAGAAAATGTTCCAATAAGCAGACCACAGAATAGTCTAAAAAAGATTTGGGGGGAGGTAAATTTGGTATCGGCTCCAGAAAATCACCACACAACATCTGCTTCTCATAAACTCCTTCCAAGTCAATCTTTGTCATCTCCATTTCGTTCATGGACCAGATTCAGAAGAGAGCCGGAAAGGATCTTGGACAGTGGGTGGGATTCAAATTTTTTTACTACCGGTTCTGTGGGCACGGCTTGGTAGCCGTGGCAGGGGAAGAATACTGTAAATCAGGAGTCTTCAAACTTGACAGCTTTAAGACTTGTGGACTTCAACTCCCAGAATTCCTCCTCCAAGTTTGTTTTAAATCAGGGGTCTTTAAACATGATAGCTTTAAGACTTGTGGACTTCAACTCCCAGAATTCCTCCTCCAAGTTTGTTTTAAATCAGGGGTCTTTAAACATGACAGCTTTAAGACTTTGTGGACTTCAATTCCCAGAATTCCTCCTCCAGTCATGTTAGCTCAGGAATTCTGGGAGTTGAAGTTCGCAAGTCTTAAACTTGCCAAGTTTGAAGACCCTTGCTGTAAAATCTCCAGTCAGAGGTGGTATTTGCCGGTTCTTCGAACAACTCAAAATTTCCACTACCGGTTCTCCAGAACTGGTCAGAACCTGATGAATACCACCTCTGATCTTGGAGGTGTTTTAGTGCTCAAGCAGGAGACCCTATACAACTTGAGACCAGTGGCTGTCCAGTCCCTTCTTAAAAACCTCCAGTAATGGAGCTCCCACAACTTCTGGTGGCAAGCCGTTCCACTGGTTAATTGTCTTCGCTGTTAGGAAGTTTCTCCTGAATTCCAGATTGCTCACCTTCTTGATTATTTTCCATCCATTGTTTCTTGTTCTGTCTTCTGGAGGCTTTGAAAAATAAATTGACCTTCCTCCTCTTTCTGGCAGCCTCTCAAATACTGGAATTAATATGTCACCTCTAATCCTTCTTTTCTCTAGACTAGCCAGACCCAGTTCTTGCAACTGTTCTTCGTCTGTTTTAGTCTCCAGGACTTTAATAATCTTCGTTGCTTTTCTCTGCACTTCTCAGTCTCAACATCTGTTTTGCAAAGAGGTGACCAAAACTGGATGCAGGATTCCAGGTGTGGCCTTGCTAAGGTTTTTTAACTCTGATACTTCAAGTGATTTTGATTCTATGCCACTGTTTATACAACCAAGGATTGTCTATGGAGGTTCTCAAGTCAGAGCTGAAGAAGCTTCTTGGATGAGAATCGAAATGTCTTCAAAGAAAACCCAAAAAGTCCAGTTATCTCTTGGAAAAAAAGCACCTCTGGGACAGCCGAGGATTGCATTAGTCAATCACTTGAAACTTTCAAGAAGAGATTGGACTGCCATCTGTCAGAAGTGGTGTAGGGTCTCCCACTTGGGAGGGGGTTGGACTAGATGACCTACAAGGTCCCTTCCAACTCTGTTTATCTATTATCTGTTATTAGCTTTTTTTGGCTGCTGCCTCAAACTGCTGGCTCATATTTAAGTGATTGTCCACTAGCCTTCTGAGGGACCATTCCAGATTGTCTCTGCTAATCCGTGATATTAAAATCATACTGTTCTTACTAACATCCCTACGAACAGCAGCCAGGAACATTTGCCAATGCGTAGATTTGTTGATTGGAGTAGCAGATGGTCACAGGAGGTACTGTAGGTCTGTGTCACACCAGTTGTTGTCCTCATTCTTCGTGCCTGGTTTTTGTGCTTTATGAGAGGCTTGCCCAAATCCAGGCTGGCACAGATTAAGTCAGTTAATCTGCTCATTGTATTCAGGGAAATTCATTCTACTCTAGCCTCAAAAAAGACCTTAGCTAGCTTATAGAGATAAAGCTTTGTTAGAGGTTGTCACATGCTTACACGAAAGATTAATCACAATTACTTTGAAGTAAATATCGTTCAACCAAGCACTTAGTACTGGCTGACTTATGAAAATCCCATCAGTCAGTATACATCAAATTAACTATAATATTATTAACTGTTGCCACCTAACTTAAACAAATATTATGAAATAGCTTTGATGTATCACAACAATTTCATCACGGTTAAGTGGTTGTATTTCTAATTGAAGGGTCTTGATCAGCCAACCTAGGACTTATTTCCACCCTTGAGATTCTACAAGACTTCCAATTTATGCCTTTTTCTAGAGTTGGTATCTTTATTTGGTGGAGTTCACCTAATAAACTAAGCCATAGTTTGTCTTGACTTGGCTGAAGGTCAAATCCTGACCCAAATCATCCAATAGGCTAAACTGAGACCAAACCAACCAGAGCCTGGTAACTAACCTGGATGGAGCTATGATTTGGTTTTAATGACATTTCTTATGATCCAGGACCCCAATTCATGATTTTTCCTGTTAGAAGGGATGGGATCAAAGCCTACACCCTTCCTCCCTTCCCTTTCTTCCTTCCTTTCCTTTTCTTTCCTTCCTTTCCTTTCCTTTCCTTTCTTTTCCTTCCTCCCCTTCCCTTCCCTCCCCTCCTTCTTTCCTTCCTATCTTTTTCCTTCCTTCCTTCCTTCCTTCCTTCCTTCCATCCACCTCTCCTCTCTCCCTTGTCTCTTCTTCCTTCCTTCTTTCCTTTTTTCCTTTTCTCCCTCCCTCCATTTCCTTCCTTCCTTCCTTTTCTTCCTTCCTTCCTTCCCTCCCTCCTTCCTTCCTATCTTTTCTTCCTTCCTTCCATCCATCCATCCACCTCTCCTCTCTCCCTTGTCTCTCCTTCCTTCCTTCTTTCTTTCTTTCCTTCCTCTCTTTCTCCCATCATCCTGGTCCAAAACTAATACAGTAACCAACTTTAAGATGGTTAGCTGGGGAATTCTGGGAGCTGAAATCCACCCATCTAAAAGTCAGTTGAAAAACCCTGCAGTTGGGAATCTAGACCTCTACCTAGTTTTACTCTGTTGAAACATACATCGCAAGCAAAGTGCATTCTTTTTCCATCAAAGTCTCATTTTGAATGGATCTGTTTCCTGATCCTTCCTTGTCCATTAACTGTCCCTAGAGTTTGAAGGCTTATGCTCTCCACTGTTGTCTCACCTTATCATTCCACACCTCTGCTTTCATACCTTCCAATCCACTTGCAGCTTGTGGGGGTGGGGGTTGTTTGTTTCTTTAGCAAAGAAAAACTGTGTTATTCACACCTGCTTGAAATCCACATAAGGGCATCAGAGCTGACCTTCATGGCTACACCAAAGGCCTCTACCCAGGGGTGGGCTGCTGGGGGTTCGCAGGCAGGGGTAGGATTCAAATTTTTTAACAACCGGTTCTATGGTCGTGGCTTAGTTGGTGGTCGTGGCTTAGTGGTCATGTTATTGGCTGGGCGTGGTCAACTCAACATCACTCACGTCGAGGCACGCATCTCCTCACTCGGCCTCTCATGATTGTGGGGATGCTACAAGAGTTGTAAGTGTGAAAAATGGTCATAAGCAGGGCTGGGTTTCTACCAGTTTGCACCTATTCGCTAGAACTGGTTGTCAACATTCTAAGCAGTTCGGAGAACCAGTTGATAGAGGAAATTACTGGGCTAATCCTGTAAGGAAGGCAGGAAGGAAACATTCTGGTGTTGCTTACAGAAACTGCCTCTCCGTTAACCCTTATTACATTCTTGGCAAAAAATGTAACTGACTAGACTTCCTGTCTCTGGAACTTCTCTGGAGTTTTTTTCCTCTCCTTTGCTGGTACTTTGCTTGTGTGGAAGGACCATTCAAAGTTACAATGGCACGGAAAAAAGTGACTTATGACCCTTTTTCACACTTACGACTGTTGCAGCATCCCCACAGCCATGAGAGGCCAGGCGAGGAGATGCGTGCCTCGATATGAGTGATATTGAGTTGTCCACACCCAGCCAATAACATGACCACCAAGCCATGTTCACCCAGTCACATGACCACCAAGACACACCCACAACCTAAGCCACACCCACAGAACCGGTTGTCAAAATTTTTGAATCCCACCCCTGGTCATAAGTCACTTTTTTCAGTGCCATTGTAACTTTGAAGCAAAGTACCAACAAAGGAGGGGAAAAAAACTCCAGAGAAATTCCTGAGACAGGAAGTCTAGTCCTGCCAAGAATGTAATAAGGGTTAACAGAGAGACAGTTTCTGTAAGCAACCCCAGAATGTTTCCTTCCTGCCTTCCTTACAGGATTAGACCCGTAATTTCTTCTAACTACCGGTTCTCTGAATTGCTTAGAATGTTAACAACCGGTTCTAGAGAATAGGTGCGAACTGGTAGAATCCTATCCCTGTTTGCAGGGATTCGGGAGATCCTCTAACTAAGATTCTGCATAGTTCGGAGAACTCCCAAATCCCACTCCTGGCTGGCCCCGCCCATCCCTCCATTCCAAGGGGTCCCCACGTGGCCCATTTTGGATCCCAGGTAAGTGCAGGGCACACACGGAGACTCGGGGAAGATGAAAAAAAACGGAAGTTTAGGAAGGCTGGAAATGGGCCCGTTTCCAGCTTCCAGAGAGCCTCCAGCGCCTGGGGAGGGTGAAAATACTACCCCCCCCACGGTGCAGGAGGCCGACTAGGCCACGCCCACCATGGCCACGCCCACCCAGCAACCAGGCTGAGAACCCCTTGCTAAAATTGGTAGCAATTGTTTTTTCTGCAGTTCTAATTATCCATTGAAGTCTGTGTCTGTTTGGTTGCAGAGCCAAACCAGACAGTTACAGTTATACATGCCAAGATATATAAAAGTATATAGTTATAAATGCCAAGATATTAAAAAAAAAATTCCTTTTCCTTCCACATCCCAAGAAAGCTATTAGGAAAAAAAATCAGAACATTTCTACTCTGAAGAAACAAGGATATATTAGAATACTTTATTAGAATTAGAATACTTTATTGGCCAAGTGTGATTGTACACACCAGGAATTTGTCTTGGTGCAAATGCTCTCAGTGTACATAAAAGAAAAGATACATTTGCTAAGAATCAAGAATCATAACGTACAACACTTAGTGATAGTCATAGGGTACAATCAGCAATCAAATCATACTAGGAAACAGTCAATGTAAGTTGTAAGAATACAAGCGACAAAGTTACAGTCATACAGTCACAAGTGGGAGGGGATGGGTGATAAGGAGTGGTGAGAAGATTAATAGTAATAGTAGTGCAGACTTTGTAATAGTTGAATAGTGTAGAGGGAATTACTTGTTTAGCAGAGTGATGGCTTTTGGGAAAAAACTGTTCTTGTGTCTAGTTGTTCTGGTGTGCAGTGCTCTATAGCATCGTTTTGAGGGAAGGAGTTGAAACAGTTTATGTCCAGGATGTGAAGGGTCTGTAGATATTTTCACAGCCCTCTTTTTGACTCATGCAGGATACAGGTCCTCCATGGAAGGCAGGTTGGTAGCTAATAACTATATATTGTTTTAAAATGGGGAATAATTCAGTTGCTGGAATTTCTGTAAACCCATCCCCCTTGTCTCGACACATCATGCTAAAGAGACGATGTGACAATCTTGCTCGGAAAGAATCACTTTAGGCTAAGAAGACTTAGTCTGGGCTTACACACCAAGTCACCAACAGACAAAGGAGCACTGGTGTTATTATGTACTTTGGGTAATGAAACATCTGAAAGAAAACAAGCAAAATCAGAGAGCGCCAAGGACAACCCCCCCCCCTCAAACCAACACATTCCCCCCCTTCGTGCAAATGCAGGACTTCAATGGACCTGCTAGCTTGGTTCAGCAAATGTAGACAATCCGTTTCCAAGGTTGCAGGATAACTTGATTCTAGAGCTCCCAAGTCCATCAAATCCTTTCTTCAACCACCTGGGTTTTTCCCATTGTGACCTGATGCTTCTGTGACCTCACAGCGCTATGGAAACCTACTTATAGTTCTGGAAGCGTAAGACTCTCAGCCTCATCTATCCAGGGGCTTTTTGCTGGATGGAAAGAGTGGAGGTGGCAAGGGACTACAGAGCTTGCTCAGCCTGGATGAGTACAAACACTGGGCAGACAATGGACATCGAAAGGTTTAAAAGCCCCACCTCATCTGAAGAGGACCTTAAGAGGTTCAGTACATCAACCTCGACATTATCAGTAAGTTGCTGCCTTTAATCCTTGAGTTCAACCCAAAAGCCCATCATGGCCTACAACTCAGAAAAAGATAGCATGGGATGTTCTCCCCTTCTTCTTTTAAAGGACTCATGCGAAGAGTCCTCCATTCCTCTACTCGTAGAAGAATACCTGATGCCAGCAGACTTGAAATTTTAGGCTTAGACAACTTAGAACTACTCCGCCTTCAGTCTGACCTAAGCGTAGTACATAAAATTATCCATTGCAATGTCCTACCCGTCAATGAATATTTCAGCTTCAACCAGAACAATACAAAAGCACACAATAGGTACAAACTCAAGGCAAATCACATCAAATTCAATTGCAGGAAATACGACTTTAGCAACAGAGTGGTCAGTGCCTGGAACGCACTCCCTGATTCTGTTGTTACATCCTCAAACCCCCAAAACTTTAACTTTAGACTCTCTACTGTTGACCTCACCCCATTCCTAAGAGGCCAGTAAGGGAGCGTGCATAAGCGCACCAATGTGCCTACCGTCCCTGTCCTAATATCCCCTTTTTATTCATATCCCTTTCATGTATTCATAACCATGTTTATACTTATACCTGTTATCTAATACTTGCTTGACAAATAAATGAATAAAAAGAAATAAATCAGTCCCCATCAGAATAACAGAGTTGGAAGGGACCTTTGGAGGCCTTCTAGTATAACCCTCTGCTCAGGCAGGAAACGCTATATCATTTCAGACAAAAGTTTGTCCAATCACTTCTTAAAACCTCCAATGTTGGAGCACCCACAACTTCTGGAGGCCAGATCAGATCAGACTTTCGCCATTATTATTCCAGAAAGCAAGGTGGTAACTACCAAAAATTCTTTCCCAGTAAACTCCGTCATGTTCTCCATTTCCACACCAACTCTGTCTATTTCCAACCCGAAACGACTCCTGCGCCTTACAATTGAATCCCATTATTTCTTGTTTTTCGATTCCAGGAGCTGCAGACCTTTTGTGATTCTAATGAGATTTGCTTAAATGGCCCCTCTACCTGATTCCATCGATTTTATCCCCTCAAGTTCCTCTCCTCAGGTTGCTTGTAACTAATTATACATTCAATCTATGTCGACCCCTGGTAACTAAATCTCAAGTACAAAATATCTCGCCGCTCAAGTTTACCGATTGGGAAATTCCTTGCTATAGAAAAGGCGAGGAAGGAGAAGCAAGATGCACATTGCCAGAGTTGATGCTCACAGCCATGGCAGAAGTGGTTTTCTGCCGGTTCTGACCAGTTCTGGAGAACCGGTAGCGGAAATTTTGAGTAGTTCAGAGAACTGGCAAATCCTACTTCTGACTGGAGATTTTACAGTATCCTTCCCCTGCCAGGCCCACCAAGCCATGCCCACACAACCGGTTGTAAAAAAAAATTGAATCCCACCAATGGTCATAAGTCTGAAAAATAGTCATAAGTGGCTTTTTTCAGTGTCTGTCAGCTCTGGAATTCATTGCTGCCACAGAGTTGAAGAATTGGGAGGGGGTGATGTAATTGAATAGTTCTAAAAGGAGAAAAAGTTTAGTTTGAAAGTTCAAGGTTATTGAGTGTGTCACACCAAGAAATTGCAGCTGCAGAGTAATTGGTTCACGTGATTAATGGTTGTGTAGAAAAGTAGGTGGTGTAGGTTGAATTTTGGGGAGAAATCTGGGAATGATTTCAGTTCTGAAATTTCACAGACGTTGACAGTTCCTGTTTTTTAATAAAGTACTTTGAGATTATGTCTGTCTCGGAGTTACTGTTTAAACCGGACAATTGCTGAAACTCTGACAGTGTCATTGTAACAGTCACTAAAGGAATTGTTATAAGTTGAGGACTATCTGTGTATACATTCTTGAATACCAATAGTCTACTGTACCTTATGAAGATCTTGCATGGATTTCAGGCAATGTCCACAAATATTTCCCCTGCTCTTCCTCCCTTCCCAAAGATTCCTTCCTATGGCCTTTGTCTGCAGAATAAGATAATTTTGCCATAAACATTGTGTAGCAAGTCTCAAAAGGCAACTGGACTTCTTGGTTTTTCCTTGAAGACGTTCATCCCAGAAACTTCTTCAGTTCCATGCAATCAGAAGGGAAGAGACTCCTTGGATGAGAAGATAAACGTCTTCAAGGGAAAACCAAGAAGTCCAGTTGCCTTTTGAGAAAAAAAAGCACCTCTGGGACCACGGTGACTTGAATGACTGAGAATCTCCATAGACATTGTGTAGCAAGCCGCCATTTTGAATTACCCACAATGCCCCCCCTTCAAGACAGCGTCACTCCAAGACGTTGCGGGATGGTGTTGAGTTGTCAAGGAAAGTTGATCAGATAATTAGAGCTGCTGCTATTAAGGCATGAAGTTCTCCAGAAGGTATTTTGGTGTCTCCTGACAGCTAGAAGCTGGTTCGTTTGTTCTAAAAGAGCCTGCCTGGTGTTTTGTTTTGTTTTTAAGGCAGCCTCTTCTGTTATTCATAATTTGCAGCTTCTGACTGACCTTAAAGGAGAAATAAGTCACTTAGAACCTAAGATTTATTAGGTATTTGCCAGTTGTGGGGAATTTCCATATTAAAGTCAGAAGATTTCATTGCAGCAGGTTGCAAACGCGTGAGAACATCTAATTTTCAATATGCAAAGGGATGTTTCATGGGTAAGGAAGATCTGTTTGAAGATCCCTTTGATTTTAATGATCTAATGACGCTGGGGCTTTGGTATCTGTTTATTCAACTTCGAACTGAAAAGGAGAGGAGACCTCTGGAGAATATCCAAACTGTCTTCTCTTAAGCCACTGCTTTGTGGATCATTTGATGGTTCTGTGAGCTGTAATAAAGAATTCATATGTTTATTCATCAGCAAGATCCCTGCCTTGATACGAGCAATAACACAACGTAAATATCAAAGGTTCCTCTCTGAAATAGCCACACTGACTCTGTTGGAAGGTTAAGACCTAAAGATTGGATCTAAACTAGTGGTACATTTTAATTTTGGATTCATAGAACGTAGAATAATACAGTAGAGGTGGAAGAGTCTTTGGAGGTCTTCTAGTCCAACCCCTTGCTCAAGAAGGAGACCCCATACCATTTCAGACAGATGGTTGTCCAGTCTCTTCCTAAAAGCCTCCAGTGATGGAGCACCCACAGTGTCCTGCCCTGGTCGAAGTCTGAATCCGAGGAGGAAGACAAACAGCTGACAGGGAGGGAGAGTGTGGCTCCATTGGCTGTGAAGGAAACTCCCACAAAGTCCAGCTGGGCAGAGCAGGAAAGAGGTAGATCAAGGGAGAGGGAGTTCAGAAGAAGACCCAGGCCCATCCCCTCTTCATCCTAGGGCATGCAGGGAGGAATGGAGAAGGGAGCAATGTAGGTTGTGTGGCTTATGGGGGAGGAAAGGGCCCTGATTCCCTTAATTAACCGCAGCTGGGAAAAGAGTTTAAAAGAGATGCAAGCTGAGTGTGGCATCTGCTGGGAACAAACGTGAGTTTATCTTGTGTTGACATTGGTTATCTATGTTCCTGGCATCTTCCCAACTATGTTGAATTACGGTCGTGCCTTCACGTCTGGAATTCCTTCTCCTGCCCTGCTGGACTAATTACTTAATTTTGCCTTGATTGGACTTATAGTTACAGTTTTTGTTGACCACGTTTTGGACTTGATTCTCTGCAGCCAGAGGCTGCTCCTGGGAGAGCTTTTCTCCAGCCCAGAAGGTAACCAGGACATTGGGGGCAAAGTTGGAGCTAATAAAGGGACTCCTACTGATTATCTGACTGTGTTGCCTTTGTGCCACACCTCTTTGGGTCATCACACACAGCTTCTAAAGATTGCTCTAACCATTGGGAATTTTCTCCTTAGTTCTGGGTTGCTTCTCTCTTTGGTTAGTTTTAATCCATTGTTTCTTGTCTTGCTTTTTGGTACTTTGGAAAATAGTTTGACGCCCCCTCATCTGTGTGGGAGCCCCTCAACTACTGGAACGCTGGAAACATGCCTCCCCTCCCTCATCCTTCTTTTCAACTAACTGAACCTCCACTTATTTGATTTTTATTCAATTCAGAGAATCAAGAAACTGTCCATCGATGCTGCTGAATGGGAAAGCTATTTTGACGAGAGCGGGCAGATTCTCAAGTCACAAAACTATGTGGCTTCCCAAATTTTGGAGAAGGTGAGTATCCTTGGAGAACGATAAAGAACAGGGTGGTTGTGTAGGACTTCCAGAAGATAAAATGTCCATCTTGATTCTCTTCTTACTATTAGCTCTATTTTTACCCAACCTCAGCTTTATCCCAACATAGTTGTTTTTCAAGAGTCAGTTCCCACAACCAGTCTGGATGTTGTCCAGGCCCCTTGGGAAATATAGCTCTGGAGACTATCAGATGTGGTCTGCTTTAATGGTTTGATTCCTAGTTTTCCATCTGAAGGAGATAATTTAAGAAGAAGTTTTCCTGAGGTGGGAACTCTGATATGAAAGTCCCCTTTCTTGTGGATGTGTTCTATTTTTCTGCCCAGGGAACAAAATGTTTGACTGACACAATGGGGCAAGAATCAACTAGGAATCCAGCTGTCTCCCAACACCTAATTCATGCAAAACACAATAGTTCTCTTTCCCCAAACATCTTTCTGCTGTTCAAAGGTGAGGTTGCCATGGAGATCAGATGCCTGGGCAACTTTAGAGGGGAAAAAAAAAATCCATCCCTGGAGTTCTTTTCAATGGTGGTACAAGTAGATTTCTCCAGCCAATTTGAGGTCAGAAGAATTTGTTTTTCCATGGATAATCCCAGGGACTGAGAAACAAGGTCTATTGTGAATGCAGAATTTCAGGTAGGGACAATAGTGATAGCAGCTTAATTGTCCACGTTTTAATTTGAAGGAGCAGGATCTTTTTTAATTGTAAAAGTCACTTTTATGCATTGCCAAGCACAATGCATTTTGGTCCCATTTATCTTCTCTTTGCATCAGAGCCACCCACTGCCTAGACAGATGGGGAATAGTACTGTACAAGACAATAGCCTGGGGAAATGATTGAAGGTCCGTACAGAAGTCTCCTTAATAGAAGGAAGTAAATAAAGGAAGAAGTTAGAATGTGGTTCACAGTCAAATTACCATTTTGAAAAAGCAGTGTGCCTAGACATGCTATTGAAGCTTTATTATTTTTCTAAACAAGAACACCTCCTTCTAGCCACTCTAAAAAAAAAAAAAAAAAACCCAAGGCAAAATAAACGACTTAATACTGTAGAGAGAAAGCAAAAAGTCCATAGTGGGAAAATATTAAAATCTGAGAACTGCAATTGCAGTCCTATATACTTTGGCCTTCGTTTACGAAAGGTCCTTGATGGTCTCTGAGCTCAATTACTTTCTTGCAGATGTTTCATGACCCAAATTAGGTAACATCATTGGTGCTAGTAGGAAGTGGGGTTTGTGGAGAGGAGGAGGGGGAGGAAGAGGGGGAGGAGGAGGAGGAGGAAGAGGAGGACTATGGGGTCCATGGGGTCCTCTGAGCTTGGTTGTTTTCTTGCAGACATTTCATGACCCAAACTAAGTAACACCATCAGTGCTAGAAAGAAGTGAGAGGAGAAGGAGGAGGAAGAGGAGAGGAAATTTAGATAGCACCAAGGGCCCCACAGTCATCATCATCATCATCATCATCCCCTTCCCCTTCTCTTCCTCCTCTCCACAAACCCCTCTACCTTCTATCCTCTACACTGATGATGTTACTTACAGGTCGTTTGGGTAATGAAATACCTGCAAGAAAACCACCAAGCTCAGACAGCACCAAGGACTCCCTCATTCCAATCCTGAGCTGCAAATATTCTCCTTTACTGGTCTTCATTTAACCAAACTGTCTCAGGGGTCCATCTCTAGGATCCATGGATGACTGGGATCCATCATCTCTAAGACCTTAAAGATGGCCACGAACCTGGATCTGAAGCGGAAAAAAAAAATGCTTCACTTCCAGGTCGAGGTCCCTCATGGTCAGCTTAAAGAGTCTCACCGTGGAGTCAGGTTCCTCTTTCCAACTAACTCCAAGAGACGTCAACGAGAAGACTTCCCCTTGGATGGGAAGGAGGGAGAGGAAGGGAGAAAGCCAGGGGTAACTTGGCTGGCTGGGAAATTCTGGGACTTGAAGAAGTCCATAAGTCTTAAAGTTGCCACATTTGGAGACTACTCCTCTAGGCCATCATAATCTGGATAAATGTAGCTAACACCCCAAGTTTCTTTCAATCCTAGAATCCTTTTTGTTTTATTTTAAAAGAAAACATAAAATGGGCATAAAATTCTTCCACGTCCATGTTCTGTTGTCTCTACTATGGAACCCCTACAACAAGTGCCCTTGGCACGAAGAAGATGCTCTGTCTGCCAGTCTTTAAGCTGGCTGTTTTTTTTTTTCCCTGGCAAAGTGGCTTGATTGCTTCCTGAAGTTTAATTATGCTTTGGCACTTAGGATTCCATTTCGGGAGAAAGCATGACGTTAGTTAGGGCTGCTCTCTTCTTCCAAGCATCCTTTGAAGGTTTTCATCAAGCCAGAAAATATTTTCGTCAGGCTGGTTATGAGCAAATTGTTCACCTTCCTAAACCTGGGCCTTCTCCAGGCTTGTCAAAATTCCCAGAATCCTGAGGATAATTCCCAATATTCTAAGTCTGCATGGACAAAAGTTGGGATTCTAGGAAATGTAGACCCCCCACACCTCTGGAAGGAAACAGGTCGGAGAAATTGAGCATAGATCCCTCAAAAGAAGAGAAGGTCAGGGTGAAAAAAACCTGAATGTTGTTTTTGTTGTAGGGGTTGGATCTTTCTGTGAGATCAGAAGCTTGGAAATTCCTCACCGGCTACTACCCTTGGAAGAGTTCCTATGATGAGAGGCTCACAACTGACAGCGTGAGGCGGTGTGTAAATTAACTCCTGATGTGGGTAGTACTCGTTTTAGGCAGCTCAGTCACCAGTCTGGAACCCATACCATGTACCTGATATTAACACAATTGAAAAAGTCCAGAAATATTTCACAAGAAGAGTTCTCCGCTCTTCTACTCGTTGCAGAATACCTTATGCCACCAGACTTAAAATTCTAGACCTAGAAAATTTAGAACTACACCACCTCCGGTCCGATCTAAGTATAGTATATAAAATCATACATTGCAATGTCCTACCTGTCAATGAATACTTCAGCTTCAACCATAACAATACAAGAGCACACAATAGATGCAAACTCAAGGTTAACCGCACCAAACTTGACTGCAGGAAATACAACTTCAGCAACAGAGCGGTCAATGTCTGGAATACTCTACCTGACTCTGTGGTTTCTTCCCCAAACCTCCAAAACTTTAACCTTAGACTGTCTACTATTGACCTCACCCCTTTCCTAAGAGGTCTGTAAGGGGCGTGCATAAGTGCACCAACGTGCCTACCATCCCTGTCCTATTGTTTCTTTTATTCTTATATGGATCCATTTCATGTATTCAAAACTGTATTTATTCTTATACCTGTATCTTGTAAGCGATTGACAAATCAAATAAATAATAAAATAAAAAAATACAGATCCATTAAGAGAACTTGTGCAGAATTCTCAGCTAGCACAGGGATCCAAACCATCATCATCATCATTTAATGACCCCTCACAATCCCTTGCAGGATGGAATCTGGGCAACTGAATGGAGTCAGTAGGATGTTTTACTGGTCGGATGCCCTTCCTGTCACCAATGCAGAGTTATGTTCAGCAGATATATTTCTCAGTGTGCCCAGAGAGAGGAAATAATTGCCTCTACCTGGGATGGAACTCACAACCTCCTGATTGTGAGGTGAGGGCTCCACCTCTAGGCCACTGCGCCACTCTATGGGGATCCACCAGGGGTGGGATTCAAATTTTTTACCAACCGGTTCTGTGGGCGTGGCTAAGTTAGTGAACATGGCTTGGTGGTCATGTGATTGGCTGGGCGTGGCCAACTCAACATCACTCACATCGAGGCATGCATCTCCTCGCCTGGCCTCTCATGACTGAGGGGATGCTGCAATAGTCATAAGTGTGAAAAATGGTCATGTCACTTTTTTCAGTGCCACTGTAACTTTGAATGGTCACTCCCCACAAGCAAAGTACCAGCAAAGGAGGGGAAAAAAACTCCAGAGAGGTTCCAGAGACAGGAAGTCTAGTCCTGCCAAGAATGTAATCAGGGTTAACGGAGAGGCAGTTTCTGTAAGCAACACCAGAATGTTTCCTTCCTGCCTTCCTTACAGGATTAGGCCAGTAATTTCTTCTAACAACCGGTTCTCCAAACTGCTTAGAATGTTAACAACCAGTTCTAGCGAATAGGTGCAAACTGGTAGATCCCACTCCTGGGATCCACCATGGAGGTTAGGAATTCTGATCCTTGTGTCACACACATACCAGAGCCAGGGCTGAAGAAAATGAGATGTTCTTCTGAGTATTTACATCTACGTCATTGGTTATTCAGTCTTGACATCTCTGGCTCCCTTCCCCTTTGCAGGAAAAGCTATGAATCCCTGTGCAACATGTACACCAAGATCGAACCACTGCTGGAAACAGAGCATCGAGACTTCACGGAAGTCCAGAATTTTATACGTAAGTGTCCAAAAAAAAGGCTTAGGAGAAGGATGCACACAGATTTGGTGGTGGCTCTTATGATAAGAAGATATATTTCGGGGGGGGGGGGGGGATAAGAAATACAGACTTAAAAATGGTGCCTATTCTATATGTCTACGGAGATTCTCAATCATGGTTGTCCCAAAGATCCTTTTTCTCCTTGAAGACATTTTGCTTCTCATCCAAGAAGTTTCTTCAGTTCTGACTGGATGATGAGGAATGGAATGGATTTACATTCTTGGATGAGAAGCGAAGTGTCTTCAAGGAAAAACAAGAAAGTATAAATCTTTCCCTTGCCCACCATCCGGTCAGAACAGAAGAAGCTTCTTGGATGAGAAGCGAAATGTCTTCAAGGAAAAGCCAGAAAGTCCAGAAAGTCCCAAAGCACCTTTGGGACAACCAAATGACCTTGATGATTGAGAATCTCCATTGGTGTTCGTTAAGTATCTGAAGGGATTTGGTGATTAATGTAGATATACCATTCCTTTTATTAAAGAAACTGAATATGTCTCTTATCTCAAAGAAGCAAATCTATATAGCAAGGCCACAGATGCCCCCCACCCCCCACCCGAAAGCCTTAGATACCACCCTAAAGGTCTTTTAGCAAAAACCACTCATAAGGAATGAATGGATTCACTTAACAAACACTACGTTCACTTAATAACTGCGGCAAAAAAATGTTATAAAATCAGGTTCAGTCGTGTGGGCGCCTCGACTTACAGCCATCATGGCATACGGTGGACATTCCAGCCTCATCAGCAGTCGTAAGTCAAGGACTACCTGTAATACAATGAAGATGTTCTACAACAGTGGTCGCCAACCAGTGGGCCAGGGACCACTGGTGTTGTGTGAGAAAATATTGGTGGTCCGCAGAGAAATGTCCCCCCCCCCAAAGCAATTAATCCAGGCTGCACAGGAACACAAGGATGTGCCACCCGCATGGCTCGTGGGAACACAAGGCTTGCATCGCTTGCATTGCAAACAACAGGAAGTAGTGAGGGGAGGGGGGAAAGGGCGGAGGGGGGAACTTACCCCACCTTGCCCCATATGCCTGGCCTGGCCACTGGGCTGCTTCTTTCCGCTTCTTTCTCCTTCTGCTTTTGGCTGCACGCAAGGAAAGCAGCCAAAGTCTTTCTTTCTCTCCCCCAAACTCTACCAGAAATGAGATTTTGGGACCCTGCAAGGCCTCCTGCTCCAAGAGGCTACAAAGACTCATTTCTGGCAGAGTTTGGGGGAGAGAAAGAAAGACTTCTGCTGCTTCTGCTGCTTTCCTTGCATGAAGCCAAAAGTCTCTCTCTCTCCCCCTGAAAAGGGAGCTGGAGATGGTATCCTGCGATCCCAAATAAAGAATGACTGATCGGTAGGAAAAGGGGGTGAGGAATCTTCCTGCAGACTTTTTTGGGGATTTTCCCAGGGTCTCTGCTGCTTCTGCTGCTTTTCTTGCATACAGCCAAAAGTCTCTCCCTCTCTCTCTCTCCCCCCCCCCCCCCCGGAAAACGGAGCTGGAGACGGTATCCTGCGATCCCAAATAAAGAATGAGCGATTGGTAGGAAAACAGGGTGAGGGAATTTTCCTGCAGACTTTTTTGGGGATTTTCCCAGGGTCTCTGCTGCTTCTGATGCTTTTCTTGCATACAGCCAAAAGTCTCTCCCTCTCTCTCTCTCCCCCCTCCCCCGGAAAACGGAGCTGGAGACGGTATCCTGCGATCCCAAATAAAGAATGAGCGATTGGTAGGAAAACAGGGTGGGGGAATTTTCCTGCAGACTTTTTGGGGGGATTTTCCCAGGGTCTCTGGTCCACGGGATTTAAAATGATGAGTTTGGTGATCCTTGAGGTCCAAAAGGTTGGCGACCCCTGTTCTACACACTCATGGGAAAATGGCCTTTCTCCTTGCTCTAAGGTTCCAGTTAAATGACTAAAAAAAAAAACCAAAGGGGGAAAGGGGAAATATTTTTGCTGGCCCACCCTCTACCCATTCTGCCATATCATTCATATATCCTCTTTTCCAGCCATTCTTTAAAACTGATCCCCACATGCTGCTGTTTTTTTGCCAAGACATGCTACGTACTGACTCCTAGCTTGAAAGAAAGTTGTATTGTTCTAGAAGGAGATCAATAATCCCCAAAGAGAGACAGATTTCAAAAGACAAGAAGAAGAAAAGGAAGGAAGAAAAAAGAGGGAGGGGTGAGGTGGGGGGAGAGGGAGAGGGAATATGTATAAGATGTAACTTTGAAAGAGCCAAATGGAAAAACACCTAAGAATCCATCTTCTCACGTTGGACAGGAAAGCCATGATGGATTATTATAATTTTATTCAGATCTCCTTTTCTGTCTTTTCCCAGCTGTCTAACAAAAAGAATATTAAACGATACAGCAAAATTAAGGCTACAGATCAATGAAACGGACATAAATCAAGGCGAGGCAGGCTCAAGAAAGATTTACAACTGAGATGGGATGCAGGCCAAGCCCTTCAGATATAATAGATATTCTCTCTCAGCTCGAAAATTCTATACACAGGTCACATGGTGGGGAAATGTTCCCCTTTTATTGCCCCTTTCCCTTCCCCAGAATTGGAATCAAAAAAGATCATTTTCCTACTTTTATGGGGAGTTGGGGGGGAGGGAAAGTAGCAAGTTAGATTGTGCCGCTTTCTGGCCTTACACGTTTGCAACTCACTTGGGAATTTAGTGTCTCTCAACATCTCCACTCGGAGGTTGAAATATTTGGCTTTGTTTTAAATTGCTTTGCTGTTTGGGTTCTTTTATTATTATTTGACTTCCTCGTAACGATCAATTTCAGCCTTCACTGAGGGACTGTTTAACTTTGAGAGGGGTTACTAAATTAAGAGGTGCCAATGAGCTCTTCAGCAGCTCTACCAGGAGCAATAGGGAGGCTTAATTCAAGGAGTACCGCCGTAGAATGAATAACCTGTTGCTCTTAACTTGTGAGTAGGGACCTCTTTCTGGTTTCTCTTGGCTGGATTTTGAGCTTCTGTTGTTATTGTTGTCCCTTTCTTTCTTCCTTCCTTCCTTTCTTCCTTCCTTTCCTCCGTCCCTCGTTATTTCTTTTTCTTTCTTTCTTTTTTCCTTCCTTCCTTTTCTCCATCCCTCGTTTTTCTTTCTTTCTTTCTTTCTTTCTTTCTTTTCTTTCTTTCTTTCTTTCTTTCTTTCTTTCTTTCTTTCTTCTTCTTTCTTCTTTCTTTCTTTCTTGTCCTTCCTTTTCCTCCATCCCTGGTTCTTTCTTTTTCTTTCCTTCTTCCTTTCCTTTCCTCCATTTCTCATTCTTTCTTTTTTTTTTTTTTTCTTTCTTCTTTTTTCTTCCTTCCTTTCCTCCATCCCTAGTTCTTTCTTTTTCAT
This sequence comes from Bungarus multicinctus, assembly GCA_023653725.1. Taxonomy (NCBI): domain Eukaryota; kingdom Metazoa; phylum Chordata; class Lepidosauria; order Squamata; family Elapidae; genus Bungarus; species Bungarus multicinctus. The sequence continues at coordinate 18,436,589 of CM042843.1, forward strand.
TCCTTCTTTCCTTCCTTCCTTTCCTCCGTCCTTCATTCTTTCTTTTTCTTCCTTTCCTTTCTTCCTTTCCTCTGTCCCTCATTCTTTTTTTCTTTCCTTCCTTCCTTTCTTCTTCCTTCCTCCCTCCCTTCTCCTTCCTTCATTCCTTCCTCTGTCCCTCCCCCTCTCTCTTTCCTTCTTCTTTCTTCTTGTTTCTTTCCTTCCTTCTTTCCTCCTCCCTTCCTCCCCCTCCCTCTTTCCCTTTTCTTTTTCCTCTTTCTTTCCTTCCTTCCTTCCTCCTCTCCTCCCTCCTCCCCTCCCTCCCACCCTCCTTCCTTTCTCCCTTTCTTCCTTTCTTTCTTTTGTTATAGCCCTTATTGTGTTTTTTTTTTACAAGTAACTCAAAGTGGTAAATATATCCAACACACCTTCCTCCTCCAATTTTCCCCACAAAAACAACCCTTTGAGGTGGGCTGGGCTGAGGGGGAGTGACTGTCCCAAGGTTACCCAGTCAGCTTTCATGTCTAAGGCAGGACTAGAACTCACCATCTCCCGGTGATTGGCCCATAGTCGCTCAGCTGCTTTCCATGCCTAAGGCAGGACTAGAATTCAACGTCTTCTGGTGATTGGCCCAGAGTTACCCAGCTGGTTTCCATGCCCCAAGTAGGACTAGAACTCACGGTCTCCCACTTTCTGTCCTGGTGCCTTCACCACTAGACCAAATTGGCTCTGAAGGTACCACTGCTTGCCTGGCTGATTTCGGCAATCCGAAATCTTTCCAGCATTCTGAAGTCTCACCTGAAGTTTCCCCAGATGAAGAAGACCTTAAGAGGAAATCTTTTCTGGGTTGTTTTTTTTCTCTTGGGAGTTTGGGGATAAACAGCAAAGCAAGATGGCTGTAAATCGCTGCCAGGAACAATGGGAGGATCACAATCATTCTGAGCATAAGGTTAAAAAATGGAAGCAGCTTTCAAAGCGGAGGAGGAGGAGGAGGAGGAAGAGGAAGAGGGAAGGAAGAAGGAGGAGAAGGAGGAGGAGGAAGGGATGAGGGAGGAAGAGGAGGAGGGGAAAGGAGGAAGAAAGGGGGAAAGGAGGAGATAGGAGAAGGGGGAAAGGGAGGAGGCAAGGAGGAGGCGGAGAAGGAGGGAGGAGGAGGAAAGAAGAAAGGAGGAAAAGGAGGAGGAGGAGGAGGAGGAAAGGAAGAAGGAGGGAAGAAGGAGGAGGAGGAAGAAGGAGAGGAGGAGGAGGAGGAGGAAAGGAAGAAGGAGGAAGGAGGGGAAGAAGGACCGGAGGAGGAGGCGAAAGGAAAGAAGGAGGGAAGGGAGTAGGAGAGGAAAGGAGGGGAGGAGGAGGAGGAGGAGGAAAGGAGGCGGAGCCGAGGAGGGAAGAAGGGGGGGAAGGAAGGGGAGGGGAAAGGGGAAGGGGAGGGAAAGAAGGGAGGCGGAGGAGGAGGAGGGAAAGGAGGAGGAGGAAAGGAAGAGGAGGAGGGGCGGAATGGCCGGAGGAAGGACGGGAAAGAAGGAAGGCGGCTGCCGCCGCGGAGGCGGAGGCGGCTGGCCCGGAGCGGAGGAGGAAAAAGTCGGAGAGGAGGAGGAAGAAGGAGGAGGAAAGAAGGAAGCTTCGGGACGGAGGAGGAGGCGCCGAGGGGAAAGGAAAGAAGGGAGGAAAAGAAGGCCTCCTTCTGTCCGGAGGAGGAAGAAGGAGGGTGAAGGAAGGGGAGGAGCCGCGGCGCAGGAAAAGGGAAGGAGAGGAGGCGGGCCTGTCTGTTGCGGCGCGGCGGCCCGCCGGGCGCGGCTGCGGAGGCAGGCCTCCTGCGGGGAAAGAGAAAGGCGGAGGGAGGAGGAAGACGGAGGAGGTCGGCGGAAAGGGAAGGAGAAGAAGGAGGGGAGGAGGAGGAAGGGAGGGGAAGGAAAGGAAGAAGGAGGGAAGCAAGGAGGTTATAAAAGGAGGGGAGGAGGCGGAGGAGGCGAAGGAGGGGAAGGAGATAAAAGAGGAGGAGGGGAAAGAAGGAAGGCAAAGGCGGTGGGGAGGAAAGGAAGAGAGGGAGGAGGAGGAAGGAGGAAGGAGGGAAAAGAAGGGAAGAGGAGGAGGGGAGGAAAGGAAAAAAGAAGGAGGGGGAGGAGGAGGGAAAGGGGAGGAAGGAGGCGGAAGGAAGAAGGAAAAGGAGGAAAGCGGACAGGAGAAGGAGGAAGGAAGGGAGGCGAGGAGGAAGGAGGAGGGAGGAGGGGGGGAAAGGAAAGGAGGAGGAGAGGAGGAGGAAAAAGGAACATAGGAGAAAGGAGGACGAAGAAGGCAGGAGGAGGAGGAAAGAAGGAGGAGGAGAGGAGAGGGAGGAGGAAAGGAAGAAGGAGGGAAGAAGGAGGAGGAGGAGGAAGGGAGGGAAGAAGGAGGAGGAGGAGGCGGGGGACGAAGGAAAAGGCGAGGAGGAGGAGGAGGAGAGGAACGACGGAAGGGCGGAAAAAAGAGGGAAGAAGGAGGAACAGAGGAGAAGAGGAGGGAGGAACGGAAAAGAAGGAGGAGAGGGAGGAGGAGGAAGGAGGAGGAGGAGGAAAGAAGGAAGAAAAGAAGAAGCTGGAGGAAAGGAAAGAAGGAGGAAAAGGAGCAAGGAAGGAGGAGGAGGAGCAAGGCGGAGGAGGAAAAGGACGGAGGAAGGAGAGGAAGGAGCAGGAAGGCCAGACAAGAAAAGAGGAGAGAAGGAGGCCGAAAAAGAAGGAAGAAGGAGAGGGGAGAAAGGAAGAAGGGGAGAGAGGAGGGGGACGGATAAAGGAAGGAGGAGGAAAGGAAAGGAAGGAGGAAAGAATAGGAAAGAGAAAGAGGAGGGGAAAGAAAGAAGGAGCGGCAGGAGGGAAAAGAGGAGGCAAAAGGGAGGCACGGAAGGGAAAGGAAAAGGGAAAAAAGGATTAGTGTTAAGGAGGCGAAATGAGAGAGAGAAGAGAGAGAGGAAGGAGGAGAGGAGGAGAAAAAAGAAGGAAGGAGAAAGGAGGAAGAAGGAGGAAGGAAGAAGAAAGGAAGGAGGGGGGAGGAGGAGGGGAGGAGGAGGAGGAGGAGGAGGAGGAGGAGGAGAAGAGAAGAAGAAGAAAAGAAAGAAGAAGAAAGAAGAAGACAGAAGCAGAAGAAGAAGAAGAAAGAAGAAAGAAGAAGAAAGACGAAAGAAGAAGAAGAAGAAGAAGAAGAATTTACAAGGTGAATTTTGGAACAGCAATAGCACAACCTAGCTAGCTAGGAACTGGGATACCTACGTGATAATACAGAATACCAACAGATTTTAATAGGTTAAATCAAAAGAGAAGGAAAAATTATGGGCAGCATAGTCCTGTTCATCCAAAAGATAGCCTTGTATACAAATAAAAAAAACATTTAAGGACACAGTGGCTCGAGTGGTTGGAATCCTGGGCAGGAAGTTAGGAAGTTCGAGACCCGAGAGCTGCATGGTGTAGGTTGAGCTCCCGTCCCTCTCTCCAGCTCTTGCCAAGGATGTGAAAAGAGCCCCCCAACTGGGCATCCCCAGGGCCACGGTGACATCACTGCCTACTCCTTTCAACCCGGAAGCCCCTCCGTGCTTCTGAGTCAAGTGCCAAATAAACATGTCATTGTGCAAAAGACATGATTCTATCCAGTTTGGTGAGTCCCGTTCCTCATTTTCCCCTCTGTAGATTTGCTTTCAACCCTCATCCCTTTTAGGAGACATTACCTGTCCATCCTTCCCTCCTTTCTTCCTTCCTTCCTTCCCCTTCTTTTCCTTTTTGCACTCGATTTGGGTCTGCCCTTCAAGCTTTTTCAATCGTACCGATTTTTTTTTAAAAAAACATATAACCTGGCTGGAGGGACGCCAAAGGATTTGAAGGAGGGCTAGAATCTGCCTATAAATAAATCAGTGTCTGCTTTTGACTGCACCATCCACATAAATAAGTCAACAACAACAAGAGGAGGGTGGAGGCCATCCAGATGAAAGGGAACGAGAAGATGCAGCGGGGGGGAAAGGCAGTGAAGAATTTCTCGCTAAGGTTTTCTAGCCCACTGTTCTGACCCAGGCTTCGTCAAAGTTAATAAAAGCTCAAACTGAATTTAAAAGTAAAACCAGTGTTTAATGCGATGCTGGGAATTACTTGCATTCCCAGCCAAAACTCATTGTTCAATCACCTCCCAGCCTTACTCCCGAGTCTCCCCTTCTGCTTCAGCTGCTCTAGCCTTCTAGCAGCTCTGTGCATACGCGCACTGGGAACAGGCTCCCTTTGTTTCTCTGCCTCGCTGCTGCCAGACTCCGAAAGCTCCAAAGGCAGCACCCCACTCCCAGATGGTCCTGGCCCCCTCCCTGCATCAGATGCAGGACCCTCGTCCAAGTCCTCGCCAGGATCTCTGACTGGTTCCCTTTCGTCCTCATTGTCCGATATCTTTGCCGTCCACACTGGCTGCCAACAAACCACAACCCTTTACTTACTTTACTTTATTTAAATTTGTATACTGCCCCCTCTCCCAGAGGGAGTCAGGACGGTGTACAGCCAGATAAAATATACATATAAATACACATACAATAATTAAAATGAGTTAAAAGAATTAAATAGATTGGCCATTATCAAAAGATTAAAAAATTAGGAGAATTTAAGAAAGCTAAAACCGAATTAAAAACTCTAAAAACCCCTAGGCCAGACCGGCTTGCTGAAATAAATATTTATTTATTTATTTATTTATTCAAATTTATATACCACCCCCTCTCCCAAAGGGACTCAGGGCGGTGAACAGCCAGAATAAAATACACATATAAAACACATATACAATATTTAAAAATTAAAAGAATTAAATACATTGGCCCTTTCAAAAGATTAAAAATAAGGGAATTAAGAAAGTTAAAACCAGATTAAAAAATTTAAAAACCCCTAGGCCAGACCGGCTTGCTGAAATAAATGAGTTTTCAATGCACGGTGGAAGGTCAGGAGATCAGGGATGGTCCTTATCTCCAGGGGTAATTCGTTCCAGAGAGAGGGTGCCCCCAATGAGAAGGCCTGCATCCTCAGGGTCGCCAGCCGTCCAGCCAGCGGCACCCTGAGGAGGCCAACTCTATGGGAGCTTATCGGTCGATGGGAGGCCGATAATGGCAGGAAGCGGTCTCGCAAGTATCCTGGTCCCGAGCCATGGAGCGCTTTAAAGATGATAACTAAGACCTTGAAGCACACCCGGAGTGCCACCGGGAGCCAATGCAGCTCACGCAGAAGTGGCGTAACGTGGGAGCCCCGAGGAGCCCCCAACACCACCCGCGCGGCCGCATTCTGCACCAGCTGGAGCCCCATGTAGAGAGCAGCCCCATGTAGGTTTTCAACGCACGCCAGAAGGTCAGGAGATCAGGGATGGTCCTCATCTCCGGGGGTAATTTGTTCCAGAGGGAAGGTGCCCCCAACGAGAAGGCCCGCACCCTCGGGGTCGCCAGCTGTCCAGCCGGCGGCACCCCAAGGAGGCCGACTCTATGGGCGCGTATTGGTCGACGGGAGGCCGATAATGGCAGGAGGCGGTCCCACACCCACCACCACCGCTGAAAAGAACCCTGGAATATTTTATATGGAACAAGGAAATACTGGAAGAAGGAGAGCAGAAAAGAGAGAAGGAGAAGGAGAAAGAGGCCTTTGCCCTGAATTTGCATGAAGAGAAAGGACGTCAACAGACATGAGATGTTTAGATACACACCGCGAGATCGCAGTCAGCAACTGAACGTATTTTCTGACCTTCCAGCATCAATCGTAGCATAAATCATTACAGCTAGGATGAACGCCAAGTTTTGGCTTGGAGAAAATGGGCAAACTTGGAAGGGATCTAGTAGACTTCGTCCTCCGACACTCGGTTTGCTTCTGGCAACCCTTCCCTGACCCTGCTTTCTTTTTCTCCACAGAGTCTGATGTTCAACGACTTTACATCAAGGATGCCCAAGGCAACCCGCTGGTTGATAAAAAGCAACTGGAGAAAATCCTCCTGCTGAATTACGTCTGCAACCTGAATGCTGGTAAGAGGAGAAGAGAATAGATAGAAGGACAGAGTTGGAAGGGACCTTGGAGGTCTTCTAGTCCAACCCCCTGCTCAGGCAGCAAACCCTAGACCTGTGATGGCGAACCTATGGCACGCATGCCACAAGTAGCACGCAGAGCCGTTTGTGCTGGCACGTGAACCGCAAGCAAACTTACCTCACTGTGCCTCACAGCTGATTTTTTTTTTCCCCCGGTTGGTTTGAGGCCTTTTTCAGCCTCGCAGAGGCTTTTCAGGACCAATTATAGGCCCATTTCATCACTTCCTGTAATACCGGAAGTGACAGAACAGGCCTATAATTCTGCCTGAAAAGCCTTGCAGAGGCTTTTTCCAAGACTCTGGGAGACTGAAAAAGGCTTCAAGCCAGCCGAAAAATCAGCTGTGAGTGCAGTGCAGGTAAGGGCGTGGTGGGAGGGGAGCACACATTGCATTCTGGGTGCTGGCACACGAGTGCGGCATGCAATTTTTGGCACAGGAGCCCAAAAAGGTTAGCCACCACTGCCCTAGACCATTGCAAATGGTTGTCCAATCTCTTCTTAAAACCTTCCAGTGTTGGAGCATTTACAACTTCTGGAGGCAAGTTGCTCCACTGATGAATTGTTCTAACTGTCAGGAAAGCAGAAATTCTCAGTCCTCCAGGTCATGGTTCTCCCAAAGGTGCTTTTTTCAAGAGGCAACTGGACTTTCAGTTTTTTTTTTTGAAGGCGTTTCGCTTCTCCTCCAAGAAGCTTCTCCAGCTCTGACTGGATGGTGGGGGAACAGAAGGATTGATACTCCTTGCAGACAGCTGATCATTTGCACCCTTTTAGAGAGTCGCTGAGGCCACTTGAAAGTTTATCGGTTTCCTCAAGGTCACCTGGGTAGTGCTAATGGTTCCTGCTGTCTGCAATTTTTTCTCTGGAAATCCGTTCATATTCCCAAACCAGTGGTGGGATTCAAATTTTTTTAACTACCAGTTCTCTGGGCGTGGCTTGTGGGCATCTCTGGGGAAGGATACTGTAAAATCTCTAGTCAAAGGAAGTATTTGCTAGTTCTCCACACTTCTCAAAATTTCTGCTACCGGTTCTCCAGAACTGGTCAGAACCTGCTGAATGCCACCTCTGTCCCAAACCATTTGAAGGTGTTCATCCCAAATTGAAGTCCACCTGCCTCCTGAAAAAGCACCTTTGGGACAACCATAACTTGGAGGACCGAGAATCTCGATAGACTTTTACGCCCACAGGTAACGTATTCTGATCATTTAGCAATCATTCAAACTTGGGAAGGACCTGTCGAGAAGGCTATTTGTGACCCCAATTCAAGGTTACAATCAGGGATGGGATTCTACAGGTTCACACCTATTCGGTAGAACCGGTTGTTAACATTCTAAGCAGTTCGGAGAACCAGTTGTTAGAAGAAATTACTGGCCTAATCCTGTAAGGAAGGCAGGAAGGAAACATTCTGGTGTTGCTTACAGAAACTGCCTCTCCGTTAACCCTTATTACATTCTTGGCAGGATTAGACTTCCTGTCTCAGGAATTTCTCTGGAATTTTTTTTCCTCCTTTGCTGGTACTTTACTTGTGTGGAGTGACCATTCAAAGTTACAATGGCACGGAAAAAAGTGACTTATGACCGTTTTTCACACTTACGACTGTTGCAGCATCCCCTCAGTCATGAGAGGCCAGGCGAGGAGATGCATGACTCGATGTGAGTGATGTTGAGTTGACACCCAGCCAGTCACAGACCTCCAAGCCACACCCACCAACTAAGCCACGCCCACAGAACTGGTTGTTAAAAAATTTGAATCCCACCCCTGGTTACAATGGTTGAGCCCTCATGAGTTGCCACAGTTATGTGACCATACTTCAGGAGCTGGGAGTTAAATTCCATTCATCTTACTATCAAAATCTTAAAGTTCGACAGCTTGAAAAACATTGAATTAGAGAGTTCAGGATTTACTCTCCGTCCGTCTTTGAAAAATTGCTAATCTGAGGTCATTTCTTTCTCTTCTGTCTTTGCTGGCGCGTGTCCATAGGCTGTGTTAGCTTTCCTTCTGAGAGGATGTAGTCTAGGCATCTACGTGGAGCATATTCTCTGTAAATAAATCACCCTCTGGTTATTGTTCCAAAATCTGCTTTATCCATCAATGTTCGGGTTAAATTCTTCTCTTTCACACATCTAAACCATCACCAATCAGTGCAAGCTTAAGGTAGAATAGAATAACAGGGTTGAAAGGGACCTTGGAGGTCTTCTAGTCCAATCCCCTGCCTAGGCAGAAAACCCTACACCAACTTCAGACAAATGGTTATCCAACATCTTTTAAAGAACTTGGAGCCACTCATAACTTCTGGAGGCAAGTTGTTCCACTGATTAATTGTTCTCGCTGCCAGGAAATTTCTCCTTAATTCCAGGTTGCTTCTCTCCTTGATTAGTTTCCATCCATTGCTTCTTGTCCTGCCCCCAAGTGCTTTGGAGAATAGCTTGACTCCCTCTTTTGGGGGGCAGCCCCTGAGATATTGGAAGACTGCTATCCTGTCACCCTTAGTCCTTCTTTTCATTGAACTAGACCTACCCAATTCCATCAATCATTCTTTATAAGTTGTAGCCGCCAGTCCCCTAATCATCTTCGTTGCTCTTCTCTGCATTCTTTCTAGAATAGCATCTCAAAACATTTGTTTGCTCTCCTTAAAGGGGGCATTTTTTAGGTGCTATTGAAGCCTTCTGGAACCATTAGATCTTTCATTCAAAAGCTTCCTTTTTTCTAATCTCATTCCTCTGATTGTTTTTAGTTCATGAGAATTTGTCTCATGGTGGCTCCAGACCATTGGTCAATCCAGCTTAGTTCGGGCAAGTTTTCTGCAGAGTCCCTCGTGTAGACATTTCAAAACTAGACTTGTCTATTAGTGCAACAATAAGTGGGTTTTCTATCGTCTATCCAGCCATCTAAGTATCATTTCCTATAAACCTCTGTTTTGATTCCATTTCCAGTTGGTTGCAGAAAATCGATGCCTCAACGATGTTAAAAGGCCCTAGGAGATACAGGCAAATCCTACCCATTCTCAGAACTTTTGAAACATTCCCAGAACAGTAAATTTTCCACACAGCCAGGATTTTCTGCAGATGCATCTGCCAGGAATGAAATTTTGGGTGTCTCCACAGAGAAAGACCAAGGGTCAAACTCATTCAGGGGATATCTCTGAATAGAAAATCTTCAAAGCTGGTAGAAATAATGAAATGTCAGTTTTGAAGTATGAAGATCTAGATTCTTCAGAAGACAAGTTTCTCAATCACTTTCCCATAACTCCCTCTCTCTCCCTCTCTCTCTCCCTCCCTTCTTCCATCTCTTCATCCTTCACCCTCTCCCTCCCTTCCTTTTTCCTTCTTTCTCTTTCCCTCCCTTCCTTCTCCCCCACTTCCTTCTTCCTTCTCTCCCTCTCTATCCCACTCTCTTCCTCCCTTTTTTCTTCTCTCCCTCTCTCCCTTCCTTCTTCCTTCTTTTCATCCCTCACCTTCTCCCTCCCTCCCTTCCTTTTTCCTTCTTTCTCTTTCCCTCCCTTCCTTCTCTCCCTCCCCCCCACCCTTCCTTCTTCCTTCTCTCTATCTCTATCCCCCTCTCTTCCTCCCTTCTTTCTTCTCTTCATCCCTCACCCTCTCTCTCCCTCCTTCCCCTCCTTTTTCCTTCTCTCTCTTTCCCTCCCTCCCTCCCTTCCTTCTCTCTCTCTCTCCCTTCCCTCCTTCCCTCCCTTCCTTCCTTCTCCTTCTCTCTCTCTATCCCCCTCTCTCCCTCCCTTCTTTCTTCCCTCCCTCCCTCCCTTCTTCCTTCTCTCCATCCCTCACCCTCTCTTCTCTCTCTCCCTCCCTTCTTTCTTCCTTCTCTCTCTCCTTCCCTCCCTCCCCCCACCCTCTCTGTCTTGCAGAATACCAACAAGGTTTCCACGAAATGCTGCTTCTCTTCAGGCTGCTTGTGGAAAAGGAGCACGAGATCTATTGGCTGTTTCAATTTTTCCTACAAAAAACGGTAAGCTGGTGTCTCTTTGCTATTGCTGTAATCAGTTGTCCAAGGTCTTTGCATTCCTTGATCAAGTTCCCTTTCCTCAAACTTTTTGTTGGTCAGGAGAACAGCTGCATCATAAATGTCGGGGTGCAGAAGAACCTGGTCATTCTGAAAGCCTTGGTTGCATTTATGGATCCAATCTTTGCAAAACACCTGGGTAAGTTTTGCAGCTTGGCAGAGTTAGATCAGATGCTGTTTCCTTGTCTGCCCAAGAGTGTAAAAGCCAGAAGATGACCAGAAACCTCTGGTGATTTCCTAGGCAAAGGTTTAGTTTATTCATTTATGCACTTCTTTAGAGAATTTATATGGCTTCCCATCTTAAATGCATAATCTTGAGTAGCGGAAGGGAAGGGAAGGGAAGGAAAAGCATGAAAGAAAGGATGGAGGGAGGGAAAGGGAAGAGAAGAGAAGGGAGGGGAGGGAAGAGAAGAGAAGAGAAGAGAAGAGAAGAGAAGAGAAGAAAAGAGAAGAGAAGAGAAGAGAAGAGAAGAGAAGAGAAGAGAAGAGAAGAGAAGAGAAGAGAAGAGAAGAGAAGAGAAGAGAAGAGAAGAGAAGCTTTTAATCCACACAATATATTTTTCTTTCATCCTAGAAATTTATAAAAGCACTTTTAAAAAGCCAAGATCAGCACAGCACAACATTGGCAAAATCTTAAGGGTTCATTACACTTATCTTCCAATTTTTTTCCAGGAGTCAAAAGGGCAGGAAAAGATTTTTTTTTTCTTCCTGACTGTTTTGATAGTAGAAGACTGGATCCGCAGGGCATAAATCTTAGTCCTTTGTGTGTATATGTGTGCACTTTATTTTTATTTTTTTCCAGAATTAAAAGGCCAGGTGGTGTCGTCATTGTTTCCTTGGTTCTGTCTCTTTTTCCAGCGTGTCTTCAAGTCTTTTGAGGATGTCTGGAGAATGTGGGAGGTAAGTATTTCCTGATACAGAGTCCAGCAAAAAAAATAGAATAGAATGGAATAGAATAGAATTCTTTATTAGCCAAGTGGGATTGGACACACAAGGAATTTGTCTTGGTGCAAATGCTCTCAGTGTACATAAAAGAAAAGATACATTCATCAAGAGTCAAGAATCATCAGGTCCAACACTTAATGATAGTCATAGGGTACAATAAGAATAGAATAGAATAGAATAGAATAGAATAGAATAGAATAGAATAGAATAGAATAGAATAGAATAGAATAGAATTCTTTATTGGCCAAGTGTGATTGGACACACAAGGAATTTGTCTTGGTGAAAATGCTCTCAGTGTACATTAAAGAAAAGATACATTCATCAAGAGTCAAGATGATAGTCATAGGTACTTAATGATAGTCATAGGGTACAATTAGAATAGAATAGAATAGAATAGAATAGAATAGAATAGAATAGAATAGAATAGAATAGAATAGAATAGAATAGAATAGAATAGAATAGAATAGAATAGAATAGAATTCTTTGTTGGTCAAGTGTGGTTGGACACACAAGGAATTTGTCTTGGTGCAAATACTCTCAGTGTACACAAAAGAAAAGATACATTCGTCAAGAATCATCAGGTACAACACTTAATGATAGTCATAGGGTACAATAAGCAATCAAATCATACTAGGATACAAGATTTATACAGTCAGTATAAATCGTTAGGATACAAGCAACAAGGTAACAGTCATACAGTCACAAGTGGGAGGAGATAGGTAAAAAGAAGGATGGGAAGATGAATAGTAATCGTAATAGTAGTGCAGACTTTGTAAATAGTTGAACAGTATTGAGGGAATTATTTGTTTAGCAGAGGGATGGCACTTGGGGAAAAACTATCCTTGTGTCTAGTTGTACTGGTGTGCAGTGCTCTGTAGCATCGTTTTGAGGATAGGAGTTGAAACAGTTTATATCCAGGGTCTGTAGATATTTTCGCAGCTCTCTTTTTGACTCGTGCAGTGTACAGGTCCTCAATGGAAGGCAGGTTGGTAGCCATTGTTTTTTCTGCAGTCCTAATTACTCTCTGAAGTCTGCTTCTGTCTTGTTGGGTTGCAGAACCAAACCAGACAGTTATAGAGGTGCAGATGACAGACTCAATAATTCCTCTGTAGAACTGGATCAGCAGCTCCTTGGGCAGTTTCTTAATACACCACCCAGAATCACTTTTTGGTGAGACAGGCGACCATGTACATTTGATAGATGGATGGAGAGCTACAGCAGACATCTTCCAGCGGAAGAATATGTTTTGCAAACGTAGGAGTGCAACATATTAATTTTTGACAAGCTGCTGTTCTTGCCAGTGACTAATTGGCAGGGTCCTTGGGTTGCTGACAAAATTAAATTTGTCAGCAATTTGTGATTGTGGGTTTGATGCTGCTATATGACACTTCAGGAGCATGGCGTGAGCCAACATGTCAGCTCGTTCTTTCTAAATGTCCAAGCAGTGCCACACAACCCAAATGTTATTAATATCTATGAACCTCCTGACATCTCCTAAACTGGAGCCAAATGCTCAGGGGTCTTTGACATGAGAATCTTAGTGGAATTTAATTTTTCTAAAGCCCAAAACGATCTGGCTGTATAAGATGAATAGATTGTTCTTGGGGGCTTATTACAAACCAACAGAATAACAGAGTTGGATTGGGCCTTGGAGGTCTATTACCCCTTGCTCAGGCAGGAAACCCTACATCACTTCAGACAAATGGTTATCCAACATCTTTTTAAAAACTTCCACTGTTGGAGCATCCACAACTTCTGGAGGCAGGCTGTTCCACTGATTAATTGTCCTCACTGTCAGGAAATTTCTCCTTAGTTCTAGGTTGCTTCTTTCCTTAATTAGTTTCTACCTGTTGCTTCTTTTTTTATGCTTCCCCCAAAATTAGAGCTCTATTTTTTGAGGGAAAAAAATATTGGAAAAAAGAATATTGACCTTACCCCATTCCTAAGAGATCTGTAAGGGGCGTGCATGTGCACCATCATGCCTACCGTCCCTGTCCTATTGTCCCCATTTATTCTCACCTATTCCCTGTATTCATACTCATGTTTATTCTTATACCTATTGTCTTGTAAGCGATTGACAAATCAAATAAATCAAAATAAATAAAAAATAAGGAAGGAAGGAAGGAAGGAAGGAAGGAAGGAAGGAAGGAAGGAAGGAAGGAAGGAGGAAAGGGAAAGAATATCCATTCCTAAGAGGTCTGTAAGGGGCGTGCATAAGTGCACCATAGTGCCTCCCGTCCCTGTCCTATTGTCCCCATTTAATCGTACCTGTTTTCTGTATTCTTACTCATGTTTATACTTATGCTTATTTTTTTGTAAGCGATTGACTAATAAAATAAAATAAATAAATTTAGGAAACTATATTTCGAGAAAAACTCTACGTCAGAATCAGTATTTTCGTTCCTAACGTCTTCTTCTGTGTAGGCACCTTGCTCAGATGATATTCTTCTTATGTACCTTTCCCCAAACAATATATTTTTGGATACTCTTTATTGATATCAAAATTGCACAGTTTTTTGTTCACTTCATGAGCTTTTGTATGTAACATTCCACTCAACATGTGCATTTTTAAAATATAAATCTAATACATTTCTAATCACAAGTATTTTTGTGTGCAAGATTCTCTGAGGCACGTACGATGTCTTCTGGAAAGCCTCCATTGTTTGAGCATCCACAACTTCTGGAGGCAAGATTGATTAATTGGACTCACTGTCAGGAAATTTCTCCTTAGTTCTAGGTTGCTTCTCTCCTTGATTAAATCAATAAGCAAGGTGATAAACTTTCGGAGAAAAATGCCAGTTAGAAATTGTGTTTTTTCATGGCTGTTTAGGCCATGGTGAATTCTCTTTCATTACATCATTTCACTGGAGAAGAAACCCAGTAAATTGCTATTCATCATCGTGGCCCAGAAACGTTCCCCATTGGGAGACCGTTGATGGATCATCACCGAACATTTGACATATGAAAAATGGCCACTTAAATGCTCCAAATACACAATAAACACATCGGGATGGAAGTCAACAAGAACTGGAAACCCCTCCAGGCTGAAAGGGTTGCTTAGAAAGGTTCCTTTCTAATTGGATCTCACACAACACAGACGGAACAATTCAAAGGGAAATTAGGACAAGGTCGAGAGGGTTTCAGAGTTAAGCTACCAAGGTGCAAGTTTGCTGCAGTTGCAAAAATGATGCATGCCTATTGAAGGTCTTCTCCATTCCAGAGGGATTCTTTCCTTTGAAGCAGGATAGGAATAGTATTGACACTAACAAAAAACAACAACGACAACAAAACAGTGGATCGCTAAACAAATCAACCCAGTTCTCACTTAAGGCACGAAGGGCCAGGCTCAAATGATCCTACTTTGGACACATCAAGCTCTCCAGAAAAAAGTGATGACCTGCTGTGTAGCACAAAGGCAACACAGTCAAATAAGCAAGAAGTGTCCTTTTAATACCTTCAACTTTGCCCCCAATATCCAGGTTACTTTCGGCTGGAGAAAAAACTCTCCCAAGAACAGCCTTTAAGTGGAGGAAATTCAGTCCAAAAACAAAAGTACATATAAACTGTAACTAAAAATCCATACAAACCACACTACAGTAATTAACTTGAGAGGGCAGGAGAAGGAATTGCAGACTTGAAAGCAAACACAGTTGGGAAGAACTGTGAGGAACACAGATAAACCTTGACAATACCAGATAATTCACGATTTGCTCCCAACAAGTTGCTGTGCACAGCTATCCTTTTTAAACACTGTGTTCCCAACTGCAGCTAATGAAGGGAATCAGGGCCCTTTCCAACCCCATAAGCCATGCAATTCATGTTGCTCCCTTCTCTGTTCCTCCTTGCGAGCCCTAGGATGAAGAGAGGGTGGGTCTGGGTCTTCCTCCAAATTCCCTCTCCCTTGTTCTACATCTCCCCTGCTCTAACCAGCCGGCCTTTGCCCTTCTCCAAATTCTTCCACAGCCAACGGAGCCACACTCCCACTCCTTGTCCCCCTCCAAATCAGATTTTGACAGGGGCATGACAAAAAGGCTCTAATGATGGGACAGGTGGAAGGAAAGAGAAGAGGGTGACCAATGGCAAGAACCAGTCCATTGGAAGAGCGGAAGGATCAGGTGAAAACGTCATGGAGAAAATCTGTGTGGTTGCTAAGAGCAGTCACCATCTTGATGGCATATAATTAATCCATATGAATGTCTACGGTGATTCTCAGTTATCCAGGTCATGGTTGTCCGAAAGGTACATTTTCAAAAGGAGGATTGTGGGTCCTTGGTGCTCTTGGGACTTGGTGTTTTCATGCAGATGTTTCATGACACAACTGGGTAACATCAACAATGCTAGAAGGGAGTGGGGTTTGTGAAAAGGAGGGGGAGGAGGCAGAGGTGGTATTCAGCAGGTTCTGACCGGTTCTGGAGAGCCGGTAGCAGAAATTTTGAGTAGTTTGGAGAACTGGCAAATCCCACCTCTGACTGGTCCCACCAACCCCATCTCTTCTCTGCCTCCCATTGAGTCCCAGTTGATCGGCTGGCTCTTCTTTGGTTGTCCTGCACAGGAGAACGGAGCTGGAAAGCAGGTTAGTGGGGTGAGGAGGGAAGGGGGATTTTGCAGAAACCTTCCCCTGCCACGCCCACCAAGCCACGCCCACAGAACCAGTAGTAAAATCCCACCACTGGTTGTAAGTCGAGAACTACCTGTATGGCCATTTTATATCTTTATTGCACTCCGGCCGAGAGGCCCTTTTTATCAGGAGCCATCTAAATTTGACCACTAAATAAATAAACAACCTTCAGCCCCGATAGATCTGCCAGAAACAAGCAAGGATTTCCATCTTTTGCGAGGTGGTTCTCTCTCCAAAATGTCCACCCCCTCCAGAAGAGGCCGGCCTTTTCAAGAGGTTTAATTGCCGGTAGTCTCACAGGTCAGTTTCTTCTTCCAGTCCATAAAAAAGCAAGCGATCAAGAGCACTCGGGAAGGTGGAAAGCCTGAATAAATACAACCTGGCTTTCTGACTTGGCCTTTGCGATCTCCAATTGCCCGTCTGGAAGAAGAGTTCACACATACCACACCGCCCCGCAGCCTTCGGGGAAATGTAAATGGGAGAAGAAGAGCCAGATAGTTAATTCTACAAGCTCCCAAATCTCTTTGAGTCACCTCCTGGGATTCCAAGCAAAAAGTAGAAAAGCTTCCCAAATGCGTCCTTTCTCCTCCCTCCCTCCCTCCAAAAGACCAGGAACACGTGGGGAGAACAGAGGTATCACCCCCAAAATAGATCCTTCAACATACGTGGGAAATCCAGCTCAGGTTTAATTGCAGTTAATGATGATTAACGGCGCTTAATGATCTACAGTGACGGTGGATCTAGACAGGGGCTCATTAAGATATCTTTATTCCTCCCCCCCCCTTTTTTTTTTTTGCAGGGCGATGATTTATTCATAGGCCTATTTTTCATCAATATTTATTTGCAAGGGCTCTTTATGGCAACTGCGTAATAACTGCAAATGCTCGGCTCGGAAATTAATTTGACTGCCGAGAGCCTTTGAGGGGGCACAAACCGGTGGGCTTTTTAGAGGCTGAGGTTTCATTTTGGTCGAAGGCGTTGAGGTCATGAGACTCTGGGATTGTTAAGAGTCAAGAATCATCAGGTACAACACTTAATGATAGTCATAGGGAATAGAATAGAATAGAATAGAATAGAATAGAATAGAATAGAATAGAATAGAATAGAATAGAATAGAATAGAATAGAATAGAATAGAATAGAATAGAATTCTTTATTAGCCAAGTGTGGTTGGACACACAAGGAATTTGTCGTGGTGCAAATGCTCTCAGTGTACATAAAAGAAAAGATACGCTCGTCAAGAGTCAAGAGTCAAAATCTGACTTATCTGACTGTGTTGCCTTTGTGCCATGCCCTGGGTCATCACAGTAAGGGTCTCAAACCCAGGCTATCAACTTTCCAGCTGACAAGTTCGGGGTCTTTAAACTGCTGAGCACATCACACCCCTAAATGGATTTGTTTCCCTGAACTTGATTTGTAGAAACAGTTTGGCCCAAGTCTTCTGCCCAGAAACCCCTGGGAGAACTCCAAAAGTCCTTTGCTATCCAACTCTCCTCAAAAGAGACGAGACCTACAAGAGGAAAGCAGTTCAGAAATCTTGGCACTTCGGTGCCAGAGATGAGATCATTCCAGCTGCTAGGGTCAAAAAACAACATCTTGGAGCGGGCCCAGGAAATACATCAAAGAATTGGGTTGTTTCTTCCAAGAAACCCAATGAGGGTGGGGAGGTGTATGTTTTGGGAGACTTCCTGAGGTGAGGCTCTTTTTTCATGCCCAGCTGATATTTTTTTTTGAATAATGGCAAACATTCCAGAAGGTCCCTAAACTTTCTTTGCATTCTTTCACAGGGCAACTGAATTCTAGGAAAACACTCTATTCCTGTTAAAGTCTCACCTCTTGGACTTGGTACACATTCTCAGAAGACCGATAATGTTTGTGCCTTGCCACCTAGCTGGATTTAGAGTGCTTTCCAGTGTCACTCCAAAGGCCAATAAGCATCTCACTTCAAAACTGTTGTTCACTTAAAACAACAACAGCAATCGTTCGTACACATTCATACGCGGTCTGGATTTAGGGGAAGAAAGAGAAAAAAAAACCCAGCCACTCACTGCAGAGCCCAAATCAAATTTTATTGACAGAATCTCTTCCAAGTGTCTCATTGATTCTCTAGACAACTATGAGCGCATCAAGCAGTTTCCAGATGTTGACATCAGACTCTGCCTAATGCCATTTCAGCACCTGAGAGCAGATAATTTGGTTCCTTCCTTCCTTCCTCCTTCCCTCCCTCCCTCCCTCTTTCTTTCTTTCTCTTTCTTTTTTCCTCTTTCTCTCTCTCTCTCTCTCTTTCTTTCTTTCTTTCTTTCTTTCTTTCTTTCTTTCTTTCTTTCTTTCTTTCTTTCTTTCTTTCTTTCTTTTTCTATTAGCTATCAAGGGAGCCCTTAATAAGGACTGGAACAGGGACTATAGCAATATTCCGAAGCAACCCTAGCTATAGTTCCTACTCTGGTTCCGTATGTAGCTTTTCTTATTTCACTTAATATTTGCAAAGGTTGAGCATCATCATGCTTGTTCTTCCTGGCAAGAAGCTTGTCAAAACCAGGATTTTGCTGGCAATTATAATGGCAGGAAATGCAACAACTCCATTTTTTGCCATTGCTGCATTGAGAGAAATGCCAGCTAATGATCTTCATCTCCTTCTCCTCCTCCACCTCCTCCTCCTTCAGAGGTCAAGTTCCTGGATATTTCTCCTCTTCCTCCTCCTTCTCCTCCTCCTCCTCCTCTTTTCTTCTTCTCCTTTTCCTTCTCCTCCTCCACCTCCTCCTCCTTCAGAGGTCAAGTTCCTGGATATTTCTCCTCTTCCTCCTCCTCCTCCTCCTCCTCCTCTTTTCTTCTTCTCCTTTTCCTTCTCCTCCTCCACCTCCTCCTCCTTCAGAGGTCAAGTTCCTGGATATTTCTCCTCCTCCTCCTCCACCTCCTCCTCCACCTCCTCCTCCTCCTCCTCCTCCTCTTCTTCTTCTTCTTCTTCTTCTTCTTCTTCTTCTTCTTCTTCTTCTTCTTCTTCTTCTTCTTCTTCTTCTTCTTCTTCTTCTTCTTCTTCTTCTTCTTCTTCTTCTTCTTCTTCTTCTTCTCTTCCTCCTCCTCCTCCTCCTTCTCCTTCAGATGTCAATTTCCTAGACATTTCTCTGGGCACCAATAGTTCCTCACAGCCTAACCTTAGGTTACAGGAAAAGAAAGAGACATAAGTATTAAGCTTGGATCACAGAAGGAATCCTCCAACATTATCTACTCATTCCAATTTGTGTTGAACTTCCAGGTGTTTCTCACAGGACATCCGTGTAAAAACTTCCAGGTGATTATCGCTTACACAATGCTGCAGATGGTGAGAGACCAGATCCTCAGAGAAGACCTGGAAGAAGAGGAGATCTTAATGGTAAGCCAGATTAATAAGAGAGAAAAACCTTCAAACACAGGGTGAATATCTCTGAATTGCCCCATTGAAAGCTACTTATGAAAACTGTGGTTTGTATAGAATTATGAAAGCTGGGATAAAGTAAAAATAATAAGGTACACCCGGTAAATGTCTATATTTTGTTAAAAATACAATGCACAGTCTCGTTCTAGAACTCATATTGTAGCTCACAAAAACTGGCCTTTTCAAGAGTTGTTGAAAAGGAATCTGCAGGTTTTGTCATCGTTGCACGTGTGAGGAGGGGTCATAAATCATTTTATTCAATGCCGTTTGAATGGTCTTTAAATGAATTTGTTGCAAGTTGAGAGCTACTAGTCATTACTGTCACCATCCACACCATTCTTGTCCATCCATGATATATCAATCTATATTGAATTTGAACCCTCTCGTTCTACAGTGTGAGATAGCTGATGTTGTCCTCTGTCTTCTCCAACCAGCTGTGCCATAGCATTGTAGACTTGGATGCCGATGACTTGATCGCCAGAGCCTGCAACATATATGAACTCTTCCTGAAACATGAAGACAAGGTAAAGAATTCCACGTTCCATGTAGTGAGGATTTAGAGGGAATGATCCTTATGATTAGCCATGCAAGATGTGTCAACTTGTAAAACATTCCTATGCTGGTTTCCAAATTGCCATAAAGAAAGAGGGGAGGAACCCTGAAGGAGCATACAGCAAATGAACTCAGAAGCACATACCAAGGTTATCCCACAAAAATTGTAACTGAGACAACCGGGTATTCTGGGCGTGAAAATCCTCTATTGGAGAATATGATTGATGACACCCAGCCATGAACATGTTCCATTGGACAATCTGAATTATGATACACCCAGAAGGGTGGGAGGGAAACAGGGTCCTAGGCGATTGTAAATTGCATATCTCAGAGTCAGCTTCATACAGGTCATGCCAGTATGTCACTCCTAATAAATCCTTGGAAGTTTTCTGAAATTTGGCTCGAGGCTTATGATTTTATTAGGGCGATCACTGGAATCCTGACAAGAGGAACATTTTCATAATGACACTTAACCAAATACACTCAGGACATTAGATTTCAGACACCCCCCCCCCAAAAAAAAGCGGAAACCCCCGTAAAGCACATCTCTAAAGCACTATAAAGTGGTATATAAGTGATACTGCTGTTATGGAAGCAAGCCCTTTCATTGAAAATCTATGGAGATTCTCAGTTCCTCCAGGCCCTAGTTGTCCATAAGGTGCTTTTTTTTTTTCAAGAGGCAACTGAACTTTTTTGTTTTTCTTTGAAGACATTGTGCTTCTTATCCAAGAAGCTTCTTCAGCTCTGATTTGGATGGTGGGGAATGGAAGGATTTGTGTTCCTTGCAGACAGCTGGTCATTTGCATTCTTTTTAGAGAGTCATTGAGGCCACTTGGAGGTTTGTCCAAGGGTCACCTGAGCAGTGCAAATGGAACACGAAAGAGAAAAACAAGGAAGTCCAAGTGCCTCTTGAAAAGCACCTTTGGGCCTTCTGCTGAAAATAGTTCTCACGGTCAGGAAATTTCTCTTTAGTTCTAGGTTGGATCTCCCTTTAACAAGCTTCCCCCCATTGCTTCTTGTCCTGCCTTCTGGTGCTTTGAAAAATAAATTATCCACCTCTTCTTTGTGGCAGCCCTTCAAATATTAGCAGATTGCTATCGTGTCATATCCTACCAAGCAGGAAGTGTGGTTCAACTTCAGACCAAAGGATGGACGTTCAGGTTCTTGGTCAAAATACATGAGCAGGGATTATTCATCACCTTTGGGTGGTGCGAACAAAATCCTTTAAAGCTATTTATGGATGTTCTATCAAAAGGTCCCCTGATCGTAATAATCCTGGTGACTTTTTTTTTTCCTTCCCTTCTCTCCATGCAAAGTGATTTTTCTCCTCTTCCTTCTCAGATTCCCGAAGATCTCAAGGAATATTTCAGCCAGCCTTAGCAACAAAGAGGCCTTGCTATAAATCAAGAGACTGCTACAACAAAGCAGCCCGAGTGTTACAGAATAGATAGAATTGAAAGGTAGAAACATCGTAAATACTGTTCACCTAAGACTGGATTCACCAAATTAGATTATCTGAGGTTTAGGGCAAATGCCTTATCTGTCTGGAAACTACCCATAAAATGTGTTGAAAATTTGATGGAGCAACTTTACAATTTCTTTTTTCTTGCAAGGCTGGGGTGGACAACCTGTTGATGGACAGAGGACCTAACTGGATGGAAAATATTTCATTGGGTGAAGCCACAATGTACAGTGGGTGAAGCTGGGTTATACACACGGGAAACAAAAATTAGTGTTTCTTCATTCCTTTTTGGAAATCAAGGACATTTTTCTGGGTTATTAACCAGAGGGGGTATTCAGAAGGTTCTGACCGGTTCTGGAGAACCAGTAGCAGAAATTTTGTGTAGTTTGGAGAACCGGCAAATCCCACCTCTGACTGGGCCCATCAACCCCATCTCTTCTCTGCCTCCCATTGAGCCCCAGCTGATCGGCTGGGTCTCCTTTGGTTGTCCTGCACAAGAGAACAGAGCTGGAAAGCAGATTAGTGAGTTGGGGAGGGAATGAGGATTTTGCAGTATCTTTCCCCTGCCACACCCATCAAGCCACGCCCACCAAGCCACACCATACCCACCAAGCTAATCGGCTGGGTCTTCTTTTGTTGCCCTGCACAGGAGAACGGAGCTGGAAAGCAGGTTAGTGGTGTGGGGAGAGAAGGCTACTGTCCTTCCCCTACCATGCCCACCCAGCCATGCCCACTGATCTGGTAGTAAAAAAAATCTTATTAACCTATTTTGAAGCACCAATGGTCATCTTTGTGACTCAACACGAATAAGAAACAGAGACTTCAGACTTTCAATCAAGAATTGGATTCGCCCATTCTAAAGATACAATTTGCTGTAGCCCTAATTTGTATGTATGTGGGGGAGGCGGAACCAGACACAATGGCTGAGTTTATATTTCCCAAGAAATCTTAACCCTGCCAATCACACTGTGGCTTTAGTGCAGGGCATAAATGTCCTCATTTAACAGTAGGTTAATTGGGCGAATGCTGTGAGTTGTTGGGCTAAAGCTGCAGGAAATAACCAAAAAAAAAATCTCATTGTTTTTTTCATGAGTGTAAAGCCTGGTTTGCTCTCCCAGTAATGCACAGTGCCAGCTGCCTTCACAACGTGTCCATTCAAACCACCCCAACTTTGGCTGTGAATGCCACTGGCATCTATTTTACTTGAGAGGGGAAAAAAAATCCGTGGAAATCTTTCTCCTCCAGTCAGAATAACAGAGTTGGAAGGGACCTTGGAGGTCTTCTAGTCTAACCCCCTGCTTAGGCAGGAAACCCTATGCCATCTCAAATAAATGGTTGTCCAATCTCTTCTTAAAATTCTCCAGTGCTGGAGCATCCACACAATTTGTTCCCCTGATTAATTATTCTCACTGTTAGGAAATTTCTCCTTAGTTCCAGGTTCCTTCTCTCCTTGATTAGTTTCCATCCATTGCTTCTTGTCCTGCCTTCAGGCACTTTGAAGAATAGCTTGACTCCCTCTTCTTTGGGGCAGCCCTTGAGATATTGGAATATTGCTGTCATGTCACCCATAGTCCATCCTTTCATTAAGCTAGACCAGAGGTACCCAACCTTTGGTGGCTCGGTTTCCACGGGCAATGTGGTAGAGGCCTGTGGATTGGGGACCCCTGAACTAGTCTTGCCCAATTCCCACAACAGTTCTTCATACATTCTTCATATATTCTTCAATGACTACTTCAGCTTCAACCACAACAATACAAAAGCACACAATAGATACAAACTCAAGGTAAACCACACCAAACTCAATTGCAGGAAATATGACTTCAGCAACAGAGTGGTCAACGCCTGGAACTCCCTACCTGACTCTGTTGTTACATTCTCAAACCCCCAAAGCTTTAACTTTAGACTCTCTACTATTGACCTCACTCCATTCCTAAGAGGTCTGTAAGGGGGTGTGCATAACTCACCAGCATGCCTACCATCCCTGTCCTAATCTTCCCTTTTATTCATATCCACTTCATGTATTCATAATTATGTTTAGTTTAGTTTAGTTGACTTTATTGTCATTGCCCCTCGTACAACGAAATCAAACACCATCTTCAGTGCACATCATGAGCTTGAAAATACACACAAACACACATCCTTCACACTCCACACATTGAACTGAAAACCCCCGACACCACACAAACACTGCACTACGCAGTAGAATTCAACAGAGCTACTGCTCTGGGATAGAAGCTGTTTTTCAGCCTATTTTTCCTTATACCTATACATGTTATCTAATACATGCTTGACAAAATAAATACATAAAATATTTTAGCCTCTTTTCTGAGCTCTTTCCAGAGTCTCAACAGTCCAGAGTGGTTGACAGAGATGAGGGAGGTGAAGAAAAAGAAAGAAAGCCCTTCATAATTAAAGTGATTTTCAACACCGAAAGAGAAATCCTACATCCTAATCCAAGCCTTTACACGGAAGGCTGGCGCTGTGAACAAACAGCGCCACTTTTGCCATTGCCTATTAGGAAAACTGTTCATCTCATCTTGATTCTATGCACAAGGGACTTCCCACTGAATCTAATAACTGGCACAGAATTTTAATTGCTGGACTTCCTCGTATGTTTGGTCTGTTTCTTGAATGTCGCCTTATCGTTCTGAAATTGCATGTGAAGTCACGGAGGGAAATGCTTTTCAAAAGAATCTGCTTGCACTTAGTAGCTAATTTTTCTCTCTCGGTAACCCACCCAGCCATGTTGCGTGACCTTCAGTACCACAAATTCAGAGGCATCTCCTCCAAAATGTTTCCAACAATCTTCTCTGGACTTACAGGCTAATAGGCAAAAATTCAGCTGTGAGGATCCCTGCAGAGTTTAAACTAAGATGTAATGGGAATTCAAGGGTTTGAAGATAAGCTGTGATCTGCTTAACCATGATATATTGAATAAGCTACAGTTTGGCCGTTATTTGTGTTTACAATCACTGGCCCACATCTTTGCCTAATTTTAAAATGAATTACAGTAAGATAGGTTAATGGGTTCCCTCTTTCTTTCAGTTCTGTTATTGCACTCACAAAAAGTTCTCTTTTTTAAAGTTTCGAACTAACTACAGTTCCTTGTAACGTCTGAATTTGGGAACGTGTTCTCTCTCTCTCTCTCTCTCTGTCTCTGTCTCTGTCTCTCTCTCTCTCTCTCTCCCTCTCCCTCTCTCTCTCATTCTGTCTCTCTCTCTCACACTCCTTCTCACACCCTCCCTCCCTCTCTTTCCTTCATTATCTTTTCCCTCCATACAAAATATAAAACCAAGAACAAAATATGCATTAATCACATTCAGGGGATTTATGGAACTTAATAAAATGTACATCATCACAGTTTGTGACAAATAAATAACACTTCATAAAACTGCCACTTGAAGAATTAATCAGCATTGCAAGAATCAACTCTCCCCTTTGAGCAGAAATGCTTAGGAAGAAGGTGGAAGAGGGTCTTAAAGACCAAGAAAGGAGAGCTTTTGTAATTCAGGGTTGAAATGAGGGGTCCTTAGTGCTCTCCGAGCTGGGTGGTTTTCTTGCGGGCGTTTCCTGACCCAACTAGGTAACACCATCAGTAGAGAAGGGAGTGGGGGGAGGAGGGGGAAGAGGAGGGGGAGGGGGAGGAGAAGGATTAGGATTGTGGAGCTGAGCTCTGTGGTTTTCTTGCAGACATTTCATGACCCAACTAGAGGACATCATTACTGCTAGAAGAAAGTGGGGTGTGTGGAGAGGAGGAGAAGGAGGACTGTGGGGTCTTTGGTGCTCTCTGAGCTTGGTTGTTTTCTTGCAGATGCTTCAAGACCCAACTAGGTAACATCATCTGTGCTACATGCTGCGCTAGATACCTGCACCAAACCCCACTTCCTTGTAAGACTGATGATGCTATCTAGTTGGGTCATGAAACATCTGCAAGAAAACCACCAAGCTCACAGGAACCCACAGTCTTCCTTCTCCTTCACTCCATACCCCCACTCCTTTCTAGCACTAATGATGCTACCTAGTTGGGTCATGAAACATCTTGTCATGCCCCTGGTGAAGACTGACTCTGAGGGAGAGGAAGAACAGCCAACAGGGAGTGGAACTATGGCTCTGGAGGTTGTGGAGGAGGCTGGGGAAGGGCAGAGAAGGCCCATCCCCTCTCCATCCTAGGGCACATAGGGAGGGGAGGATAAAGGAAAAACATGGTCTATTGGAGAGGAGAGGGCCTTGATCCTCTTCATGGGCTGCAGCTGTGACAACTGGATAAGAGGACAGACCTGCGTATGGGCAAGTGCTGGAAACAAAGCATGGAAATATCTCTAGTCTATTGTTCCTCTCTGAGTTTGGCATCCTTCCCAGTGTGTGTTCTTATATCTGTGGACGTCTTCAAGCGATTATCTTGCCTGGTTTGTGTTGGTTTTTTTATTCTTTATAATTTAAAAGGCATTTCCTCCTTCTTGTAACTGCTCGTGTGGGAGTTTTTTTCTCTCCAGTCAAGGATATTTGGAGCTTGGAAGCAAAGTGAAGGAATAAAAGGGGCTTCACCTGTTTGTTGTGACTGTGTTTATTTTGTATCCCAGCCTGGGTCATCACACATCGGCAAGAAAACCACCAAGCTCAGAGAGCACCAAAGACTCTTCAGGATCTCAAAGGCCCTTGAATGAGTCCACACTGAAGGAAGAAGAGTTGGGTGAGGAACCAAGGGTGCTCGGAGAAACTCTCTCTGTCCCAAGAACTCAACCCCACCCATCGATTCTTGTACCAAATCCCTTCCAAAAGTGTCTCAGATATACAACCGAGACAAGACGCCTCTTCCAAAAACCTGACAACTTTCCATTCTAAGCAAGTTTGGGGAAAGGGAAGCCCCATGAATCTTGGAACATACTTTAATGCAGCATAACAAAAATCTGAAAGTCTGCCAAAGCTCATCTTCACTTCCACTTATCCTTAGCCCAATGAAGGCAGAGTGTTTGGAATCTCTTCCTTGCACTTTTCATTTCCCGCAACCAAGGTACTTTTGCGGTAATGGCTCCATATTTTTTTCAGATGGAGACATTTGGGGCTAAATGTTCCCTTGGAAATCAGGATTTTCATCTCGGGGGTCTGTGTTTCCCTGAGAACTAAGGAGCACCAGAAAAGGATGGGTAAAATCCTCTTCTTTCTCTCCATAAAGGTTTTAGCCAGATGGCAGACAAATGTTGGGAACTAAATCTATTTACTTGCATATGTGTTTATTGCATTTTTATCCACTGCATCTGGTAACTTTCAGCAGCTCACCTATATACGGAAACCATGTATATTTCTCTCTCTCTCTCTATTTCTATCTTTACCATCTCTATCTCTATCTATCTATCTATCTATCTATCTATCTATCTATCTATCTATCTATCTATCTATCTACCATCTATCTATCTCCTCTCCTCTCTATATCCATCCATCATCTATTGATCGATCGATCTCTATCTCTCATCTCTCTCTCTCCTCTATATCTATCCATCCATCCATATATCCATCCATATCAGTGGTGAAATGCTATTAGTTCAGCCCGGTAGCAAAAATTGCCCTGAAGATCAGCTGAGAAGAGAAAGAAGAGAAAAGGATCAGCCCTTCCAACTGCCTCTGCACTTTTCTGTTCTTTATAGTTGATTGGCATGGCAGAGCCTCAGCTGGTGTTTGGAAAGCTGCGTGCGCACACGCGAAGTGTGTGATCACCAAAACCGGTAGGGAAACTGTTAGAATCCCACCACTGATCCATCCATCTATCCATCCAGCTAGCTCTCTAGCTGTCTCTATTTCTATCTATCATGCCCCTGTCAGTCTGAATCCAAGGAGGAAGCCGAACAGCTGACAGGGAGCGGGAGTATGGCTCCATTGCCTGTGGAGGAAACTGGGGAAGGGCAAAGTCTGGGCAGAGCAGGGAAGAGGTAGAACAAGGGAGAGGGAATTCAGAGAAAGACCCAGGCCCACCCCATCTTCATCCTAGGGCACGCAGGGAGGAACGGAGAAGGGAGCAACGTGGGTTGCATGGCTTACAGGGGAGGAAAGGGCCCTGATTCCCTTCATTAGCCCCAGCTGGGAAGACAGTTTATAAGAAAGGCAGGCTGCGTGCGGCAGCTGCTGGGAGCAAATGTGACTTTATCTTGTGTTGTCATTGCTTATCTGTGTTCCTGCCATTTTCCCAACCATGTGAGTTTTGCCATGCCTTCAAGTCTGGAATTCTTGCTCCTGCCCTGCCAAACTAATTACCTCAGTTTGGTTTGATTGGACTTAAAGTTACAGTTTGTGTTGACCATGTTTTGGATTTAATTCTCTGCAGTCAAAGGCTGTTCCTTTTCCCTCTTCTTGGGAGAGTTTTTCTCCAGCCAGAAGGTAACCTGGACATTGGGGGCAAAGTTGGAGCTAATAAAGGGGTTCTTATTGATTATCTGACTGTGCTGCCTTTGTGCCACGCCCCGGGTCATCATATTATCTATCTCTGCTGGCACCTCCACAAAAGGAAATTGGTTATCCTAAACAAGATCACTAAACTCAACTGCTGATGCAATAAGGAAGGAGAAAATTACCAGGAAGAAAAAGGAACAGCAGAATAACATAGCTGGAAAGGCCGTTGAAGTTCTTCTAGTCACAAGTAAGAGACCCTATACCATTTTAATCAGACTTGCAGGATTCTGTTACTCTAGCCAACATCCATAAAGACAGAGGATGGTCTTGATTGCTTGGTTTGGCCTACATAACGGGACTGACTGTCTTTGAATACATCCCCCCCCCATATACACATGTGAATTAAGGAGGTGTCCACTTGAGCCTTTTGACACGCCTGCTGCTTGTTTTCGACTTAAGTCATGTTTTAACCCGTTGATATTTTGGTAAAAGATTTGGCCTATCTCTGCCCAGGATATCTTGGTTATCCTCTACACGGGTGAGATTGAAGCAGTTACTCTTTGTCTTCCAACCTACCTCAAAAATTGAACTACAGCATTTCTACCTGGCTTTGCTAGAGATAAACCTCACGTATACCTCATTGAGATCCCAGAGCAAAGATGAGATTTAAATGGAATACACATTAAAATGCAGGCAATTAATAAGCTGAATCGATAGAAAGGCGATAGACTAAAGAGCTGTCTCTGAAGTCCTTTGGAGTTTTGCTTTGCTTTGTTTTTAAGAACTTTTGCTATT
This sequence comes from Bungarus multicinctus, assembly GCA_023653725.1. NCBI lineage: Eukaryota > Metazoa > Chordata > Lepidosauria > Squamata > Elapidae > Bungarus > Bungarus multicinctus. Next base: position 18,464,793 of record CM042843.1, read on the forward strand.
ATCTGTTGATTTATGGTGTGTTTTTAAAAGGGATTTTTGCTGACAAATTATTTTAATTTGCTGTTCAGTGGCTTTAAGAGTTTTCTGTTTTAATGGATGTGGGTTTTTAAATGTATTTGCATAACCGTTTGAGTACTCAAACAAGTGGGGGAAGCAGATTGATCTTTTGGAAAACATTATTTTTTTAAAAAAAAGCAGCAGAAAAATAACATTGAAGTCCAGAGAGTGCTGCCAAATTTCCTGTCTCCTGAGGAATGGAATGCCCACAGTTAATTCTTCCATCCTTCCCCTTCCTGAGTATAACCCAGGTGACTGCAGTAGAGTAGAGAAATAAAGACATTAAGGATTTGTGGGAGATAATCAGGCTGAACCTGAGGGAAGAGGGGTCAAATCTGTCATAAGTCATGAGTCCCTGCACACCCACAAGAGATCTAAATCCAGCCCTCCTTGAATGCCTTTCTTATCTCCCTTGACTCTTCCCTTGATTTCCCTTGACTGTTAGTTGGTCAGATTCTTGTAGAGAACTTAAGGTTATAATAATTTTTTATACTCATTTGAACTGTCTGAATCTCCTGATTTCCCCAGTGCTTGACATACCTCTCTTTCCCTCTCTCTCTCATCTATCTCTCATCCATCCATCTGTCCATCCAGCCATCTATTGTAGGAGATAACTAGGTTGAGCCCAAGGGAGGAGGGGTCAAACATGTCATAAGTCATGAATCCCTGCACACTCACAAGAGATTTAAGTCCAGCCCTCCTTGAATGCCTTTCTTATCTCCCTCTCATTTCCCTTGACTGTTAGGTGGCCAGATTCTTGTAGAGGGCTTGCAATAAATCTTTGACGCCTGTTTGAACTGCCTGAGTCTCCTCTTTTCCCCAGAGTTTGACAGGATTAGTGCAAACTGGCAGATCAATCTCTTCGGTGGTAGAGTGCTGAGGCCCAAACTCGAAGAATTCAAAAGAAGGAAAACAGAGAAATCTTTGGAGATACTAAGGTAAATAAAGATAGACGTTCAATGAAGTTGTGTGAAGCTTCTAGTAATTAGGAATGAAACCAAGGAAGGACGTCTATTCCAAAGGAAATGAAATTTGCAAGAGGAAAGATTGTTGATATTTTTTGCAACTGGATTTCCCTTGGCGGGGACCACAAGAGCTTCCACTAATCGGACCAAGACATCCATCACCATAAGCGCTGTCCTTGTAAACCTCTTGGAGAATTTATTTTTTTCCCTAGAGAAATCTGGTTGATTTCCTCCAATTTCTCCATCCCCAAAGCAAATTGTGGAGAGGCCTTTCGCAAACAGCTCCAGCACCAACTTCAGACGCTAGGATGCATTGCAAAAATTGGACAAGGGTACGGCATGAACTGCCTCCAATCTAAAAATTCCAATTAGCCTTGGAAATTGAGTTGGCCTGATTTTCTAAATTGATTGGAGGAGAGGAGGGGGAAGGAGGTTTCTAATTCAAAAAATGTGGAAACGTGGCTATTTCAGAGTGCATCACGTAATGCTAAGTTGGCACTTTCCTGCTTTCTAGACGTACCGTTACTTGGATTGTGCAAGAATCCGATTTAGAAACTCCATCAATTTTCTCCATTATCTCTGCACAACTTGATAAGCAGGTATGCACAGGGTTTAATGTTATAGAACTAACTTTGAGTTGGTCCCTTATTCCAGCTCTCTGAGTTACAGAAGAAACATAGTGTGAAGACCCATATTATTCTGTACGGTGACAGTTGTAGTGATTAGAAACAATGGAAATAGTGTTAGAGAATCTTAATCAGGAAGTAAGAGAAATATCTTCTTTGCATAGGTAAAAGTAAAGGTTTCTCTGTCCTCTTGTGTCCCATTCTGGGGGAGGGATGCTCATGTCCATTTCTTGGCCAAAGGAGCCAGCATTGTCTGAAGAGATTTTCTGTGGTCATGTGGCCAGCATGACTATATGCCAAAGGTGCATGGAAGCTGTTACCTTCCCACAAAGTGGTACCTATTTATGTACTCACATTTGCATGCTTTCAAATGAGTAGATTGGCATTAGCTGGAGCAAGGAACAGGAGCTTACCCCCATCATGCAGCACTCGGGTCTCAAACCTGGAATGTCAGCCTTCCAGCTGACAAACTCAACATCATTAACCAGTAAGCTGTCATGCCTCCAACATTTTCTAGGCAGGTAAAACATCTTCTAGGCAGTGATGCTTAAGCAATGGAAAAATTCTGATCGGTAAACTATTTTTCTTTCCCTCTTTATTTGGACAATAAGGAGTCCTCAAATTACAACCATCCATTTACAACGCAGGCCTCATTCCATCACAGTGTTCCATCCACCCAAAGGAGTAAATGAACAGACACCCCTTCCTATCAAGTTCTTTAAAAACTCCTCTCATTAAATCCTTTGCCTAGGGAGGCCAAACAGACAGAGAATTGGATTTTAATTACAAAGGTCAAGAAGAAGAAGAGGCACAGGGTTTGCAAATACATTCATTTTGACTTTTGCAAATGAAATTGGTGCTATAAATATTGACTCTTCCTCGTCCCATCCCAAATATTTCTTGTGCTTGGGTATAGGGTGGGCCATTTACAAAGGAGGGGAAAAGGGGCTGCTTTCCAGAGGACCAAGAAGCAACAGAGCTTGGAATGTCTGATAGGCAGGAAGAGGGCGAAGGCAGACCTTCCCTAGCAGTTCACAGAATACATCTAATAGTTATGTACTGCAGATAGTTGCTTTAGTCAGGCAAGATTCCGTCTGTAGGCAAGCAACAATGAAGAAACGACTCAGAAGTAGTGAAGATTAATTTAATGCAACGCTGGAGGGATACGATAGAGTTGGAAAATCATGCTTGGAGTGGAAAGAGATTTTTTTCTCTCTCTCTCTCTTCTCAGAATATTAAAATTCAGGTCCTCCGCTGAAGCCTGAAGTAGGGAAATTGAAAAGAAATCAACAAGAGAAGTTCTTGATTGTTCTTGGTTCTTTGAGCCTGACAGAAGGGTGCGGTTAGAAGGTTCATTTAATCCAGCATATCCCAGCAACTCACCCTTGTCTAAGGGTGATCATTCGAAGTTACAATGGCACTATAAAAAAGTTATTTATGACCATTTTTCATACTTATAACCATTGCAGCACCCCCGCCCCCAATGGATACATGATCAAAATTTGGATACTTGGCAATTGATTCATATTTATGACCATTGCAGTATCCTGGGGTCACACGATCCCTTTTGAGTCCCTTTGGTCTCAATTGTGATGATAAGTTGAGGACTACCTGTGGTGGCCATTGTTAGCAAAAGCCATGAACCTGCCTCTTCCTCTTCTGAACATCTAACTTGGTGACCTCCAACTGGTAGACAACTCACAGCGTAAATCCCAAATTTAATTGTGCCTCGCCCAACAAAACTTCTCTTGTTGATTTCTCTTCAATCTCCCTACTTCGGGCTTGAATTTTAATATTCTGAGAAGAGAGGGAGAGGGGAAAAAAATCTCTTTCCACTCCACGCATGATTTTCCAACTCTAAGCTTTGCATTAAATTAATCTCTCCAGATGCTCTGATCTGCCTTCGTACAGAGTCATTCTGATTTCTCTCAAGTCATTTTTGGTCCAGAATAGCAGCTGCACCATTTCACGCAGTGAGTGATTTCCGACACAGGGTATGAAACCAAGTTCCACAATGCTAATCCTTTTCTTACACAGGCTTTGCTGGGGTAGGAAGGATTGGCGTCTAATCAATGCTCCGGAATCTAATCTCTACTTCCCAGAATAACCAGGTAAAGCAGGAGTTTCAAACTCAAGGATCGGAAGCCAGATTCGGCCCATGGAGTGCTTAGATCTGGCCCGTGGGACAACCTTAGAAACAGCGAAGGATCGGCCCGCAGTGCCTCTACCAGTGAAAATTGTGTGCGGGTCTCCTGACCTTCGTTTTTGCTGGCAGAGGGTTGCAGGAGGTTGTTGCAGCCGAAAACGGAGCTTGGGAGCCCATTTTTTGCTGGCAGAGCACTAGGGCCACCATAGGTGCCCCCGACTCAAGTGATGTCAAGCTGGCCATGTCCACTCCAGCCCTCCAAGGTCAAACACAACCCTGATGTGGCCCTCGATGAAATCTAGTTTGACATTCCTGGGGTAAAGTTTTTTCAGTGTGCTGCTTGCTTGTGTTCTGACCCAAACCTTGTTCCAAGGAAACAAACACCAAACGGAGGTAACATCCAAATCTTTTAATGATTCTCAATGAATTCTGTTACTTCACGGTTAAAAGGCTGTTTCAAACTCATTGTCTCTGATAAGAACGAGCCTTGATAAGGTGGTGCAAGGCTGCCAAGAACACTAGATAAAGTTGCCAAGAAAGATTTCAAACACAAAAAGTCTCCAAACACGAACCAAGATAATCCGAAGGTCCACAAGGCTTGAGTGCAAAAACTGCTTTGCTTCCTGCAAAGAACTCCAGTTTCTCAGCTGGCTTTTATCTCCTCAGGGAGGAGCCATTACCTTGCAGCCTTACTCCCGAGTCGCCCGTGCTGCTGCAGTTGCTTTTTCCTTTGAGCAGCCCTGCGTGCATGCACACTGGGCCCAGGCTCCTCGGGGACCTCTTCATCACTGCTGCCAGCCTCCACAATCTCCGAAGGCAGCATTCCGCCCCCTGATGGTCCTGGCCCCATCCCTGCATCACACACAGGCCCCTCATCTGAGTCCTTGCTCTCCAAGACCTCAGCCGTCTGCATCTACTGCTGGTGAACCACAACAGCTTGCTGTCCTTGAGGGTATCTGCCTACCCTACCAGTTAGGCTGCTGTGGGCATGCTGTGGTTCCCTTCCTTTAAGTATTGCAATCCAGTGGAATCTAGAATGGATCCCTTTTCTGTAGCAGCCCCCACCCTTCCTCAACAGTCTGGCAACCCCCAACCCATCCTTTTAGAAGGTCGTAGAGGTGCTGAGCTGGGATGAGATTAAGCTTGTGCATCAACGTTTCTCAAACTTGGCCACCTGAAGATGCGTGGACTTCAACTCCCAACATTCCTCAGACAGAAATGCTCACTGGGGAATTCTGGGAGTTGAAATCCACACATCTTCAAGCTGTAGATCGTTTGTTGCGGGCCTATGTCTAAAATGGTATCGGATTTTGTGCCTGAGCAAAGGTTGGACTAGAATACCTCCAAGGTCCCTTCCAACTCTCTGTTATTCTGTAATTTAGGAGGATGGTTGAAGGGCTGGTTTTATGTGGTTGTTTTTCTGGGTTTTTTTAAATTCTTTTTTTTTTTTCATGGCTCAATTGTTGCTGCAAATCACCCAAAGTTGTGTTCTAAAGCAGGCAGTTATAGCAGCCCATCAAATAAAGAAATAGTAAAGACTTGGGGAGTAAATGCGAGCATTTTGGAAGATCGCATAAAACTATTCCGTAGCAAAATATTGGTTTGTTTCTTGTCTCTTAATTCCAAACCACCACTTGACATTTTAGTAGCACAACCACCGCAAGCAAACAGGTCAGCTTAAGTACTTACCTTTGCTCGCAGTCAAGGACACTCCAGCGAACGAAGTCAGTCTAGAAGTGTGGAGATTATTCGAGTTAATTATAGGCTCTCCTAGGCTGGGCTTCACATTCTGAATCAGATAATCAAGAAAGGAATAATGATTCCTGATGCAAAATGACACCAAGTGTGAATTGTATGTGGGAGAGGAGAGAAAGAGAGAGAGAAAAGAGAGAAAGAAAGAGAGTCAGAGGCAGAGAGACACAGAGAGAGAGAGAGACTGAGAGAGAGAGAGACAGAGAGAGAGAGAAACAGAGACAGAGAAAGAGAGACAGAGACAGAAAGAGAGTCAGAGAGAGAGAAAGAGACAGAGAAGAGAGAAAGGTGAGGCAGAGAGACACAGAAAGAGAGACAGAGACTGAGAGAGAAACAGAGAGAGAGAGAAACAGAGACAGAGAAAGAGAGAGAGAGACAGAGAGAGACAAAAAGAGAGTCACAGAGAGAGAGAGAGAAAAGAGAGAAAGAGAGGCAGAGGCAGAGAGACACAGAAAGAGAGACAGAGACTGAGAGAGAGACAGAGAGAGAGAGAGAAACAGAGAAAGAGACAGAGAGACAGAGAAAGACAGAAAGAGAGTCACAGAGAGAGAGAGAGAGAAAGAGAGGCAGAGGCAGAGAGGCAGAGAGACACAGAAAGAGAGACAGAGACTGAGAGAGAAACAGAGACAGAGAAAGAGAGAGAGAGAAAGAGAGTCACAGAGAGAGAGAGAGAAGAGAGGTAGAGGCAGAGAGACAGAGAAACACACAGAGAGAAATAGAGACAGAGAAAGAAAGAGAGACAGAGGCAGAGAGGCAGAGAGGCAGAGAGAGACACAGAGAGAGAGAGACTGACAGAGAGACAGAGAGAGAAAGAAACAGAGACAGAGAGAGACAGAGACAGAGAGAGACAGAAAGAGAATCACAGAGAGACAGAGAGAGAAAAACAGAGACAGACAGAGAGACAGAGAAAGAGAAAGAAAGAGAAAGAGAAGGAAAGAGAGAAAGAGAGAGACTGATCCTAATAGGAAATTATCCCTCAAATGGGGGGAGGCTGAGTAATCCATTACAAAGAGATCCACATCTATTATATGCACAACATTACTTGATGTAAGAACGTCTCATAATATATTGCAGAGCAATACCAAATGATATATAAAGATTTGTTGCTGTTTACTTACAGCGTGGGTGTAATTAATCTGTTGTGCCAGCTTTTTTTAAAAAAAAAAATCAATTCTTCCCCTTCTTGGAATTTGAGAATTTCCTTGGAATTTGGGGGTTCCTCAAACCCAGAGCTGTATTGTCTCCAAGGCAGGAATGCCAAAAAAAAATTTTTTCCCCAAAAAAGGAGTAACCCAGAATCAAAACAATACTGAAGCAGAGCAGAGTAATTGAAGGAATTCTCCTAAACCAGATGGAAAGCTAAGAATAGAACAAGCAATGAGATGGAGCTTCTCAATTGCAAAATCCTTGTAATTGACATCTGACTTTGGCTAGTTTGATGTCCATAGTGTCTTCTGTTTGATATCATCATTCATGTTGACAAATACTGTCTTTGGAAACTTCTTTTAGAAGAGAATTCTGTGTAATACTTGGAAGTCGAGTGTGATGTTCTTGTGCTAGCAATTCTGTGCGAGCTAGTTAGGGGCAGTGTAATCTTTCTCAAGGATTGACCTAGTGTTGAAGACACTCACCTGTCCCTTGGAAAGTTGAGAGTTCAATCCTAGGTAGCACCAGATGTTTCTCTAGAGAGCACAAAGAAATAAAATATCTGCTGTGAACTCCCCGTAGGTGTCAAGAAGGGCACCCGGCCAGTAAATACTCAGGTCCATCCAGTCACCCTGATTCTATCCTGATTACAGGATTGTAAAAAAGGGAGTCTTTCCCAGGAATTCTGGGAGGTGAAGTCCACACACCTTAAAGTTGTCAAAATTGAGAAAGATGGGTGGTTAAAATTATCAGCAATAGCACTTAGACTTATATATAACGTCATAGTACTTTAATAGCCCTTTCTGAGCAGTTTACAATGTCAGCCTATTACCCCCAACAATCTGGATCCTCGTTTTACTGACTTCAGAAGGATGGAAAGCTGAGACAATCTTGAGTCAATCTTGAGTCAATCTTGAGTCAATCTTGAGATCAGGATTGAACTCCTGGCAGCGGGCAGAGTTAGCCTGCAGTACTGCATTCCAACCACTTTCCAATCATAGCTCTTTGGCTAGAAACCAGACTTGAAGACCCGGAGTTCTAGACCTACTTTAGGTAAATGTGGCCGTATTGCCCAACCCCTGAAATTTGGGCATGTAACCATCAGAACTTCAACTGCAGTTCATAAGTTCTCTTTTTCAGGTTGGCCATAACTCTGAACTATCATTAAGAAACCAGACGTAAGTTGGGAATTACCTGCACAATCCTCTGTGTGTGTGTGTGTGTGTGTGTTTGTGTGTACGCACACACCTGCACACATGTTCAGGGGGAAAAAAATCCCTATTAACAGATGACCGTGGTGGAATTTCTATCTCCATGGTTGCAAACTGAATGGAGAGTGGCCGGTTCCTTTTGCAGGAAAACGCGAGATTGTTCTCCAACGAATCAGTTTCTATTAATTACCCTTCGTTCCCATTGAGATTTCTTTAATGAGATCATTTCTGTCAGAGCATCCTTTCGGGAGGAGAGAAGAAAAAAAAAAACCCAGGCGGGTGGGGAGGAGGTGTTATTATTTTTAATTCAATCGGGAGGAAGAGCCGAGGTGTCTCGTCTCTGCTAAAGCTGTTAAGCAGAACTGAGCAACCTGTAACAGCTTCAGGATGGCTGATAAATGAGCAGGTGTGGGCGGGAAGGAGGGAAGCCGTTCCCCTCGGCTGAAATCTGAACACCGTAGTTTTAATTCTGAATAAAAGTGATGAGCTGCGGAAGGCTGCCAAATCTTTTCCAAACTATAAGTCGGCCAACCCAACCCTATTTGACATCTACCAGATGTGTAAGGATGCTGGAGAAAGGCTGGATGGTTGGCGTGATGGGTATAAAGTCCAAGCAGTGTTTATCCACTTTTGGCAACTTGAAGATGGGTGGAATACATTTCCCAGAATTCCTCAGACAGCCAGTGGCACCATTTAGGGATTGTGATGACCCAGGGTGGGATACAAAATAAACACAGTCACAAAAAACAGGTGAAGCCCCTTTCATTCTTTCACTTTGCTTCCAAACTCCAAATATCCTTGACTGGAGACAAAAAAACTCCCACACAAACAGTTACAAGAAGGAGGAAATGCCGTTTAAATTATAAAGAGTAAAAAACAACACAAGCCAGGCAAGATAAGGGCTTGAAGACATCCATAGATATCAGAACACACACTGGGAAGGACACCAAGTCAGACAGGAACAATGAACTAGAGATATTTCCATGCTTTGTTTCCAGCACTGGCCCATACGCATGTCCGTCCTCTTATCCAGTTGTCACAGCTGCAGTCCATGAAGAGGATCGAGGCCCTCTCCTCCCCAGTAGACCACGTCTCTCCCTTATTGTCTCCTCCTTGCATGCCCTAGGATGGAGAGGGGATGGGCTTGGGTCCTCCTCTGACTGCCCAGCCAGCCTCTGCCCTTCCCCAGCCTCCTCCACAACCTCCGGAGCCATAATTCCACTCCCTGTCGGCTGTTCCTCCTCTCCCTCAGAGTCAGTCTCCACCAGGGGCATGACAGGGATGATCAAAAACATTGCAGACAGAGGTGGTATTCAACAGATTCTGACCAGTGCTGCAGAACCGATAGCAGAAATTTTGAGTAGTTTGGAGAACCGGAAAATCCCACCTCTTTCTGGCCCCGCCCCCATCTATTCTCTGCCTCCCGAGTCCCAGCTGATTGGCTGGGTCTTCTTTGGTTGCCCTACACAGGAGAACGGAGCTGGAAAGCAGGTTAGTGGGGTTGGGAGGGAATGGGGATTTTGCCGTCACCTTCCCCCAGGAGTAGGGAGGGAATGGGGATTTTACAGTATCCTTCCCCTGTCACGCCCACCAAGCCACGCCCACAGAACCAGTACTAAAAAAAATTGAATCCCACCACTGATTCCAGATCACCCAATGCTGACTGCACAGAATGACGAATTTGGGGCAATTGGTGGACAGACGGAAAATACAAATCGATCTGGACATCAACAAAAATGAATGGTTTGGATCAGAAGTAGGAAGAGAGGAGAAAACAGGACATTAGCAGCAGTAGCCAATAAGGAGAAATAAGGAAAGGAAGAAGCTGCAAAGATCAGCTGATGGACCAACACACCAGCCATGCAAGAGAAGAAAGAGACTCTGCTGGTTTGATTTTTCTCATCTTAAGAAAGAGAGAGAGAGAGAGAGATAAGCAGCCATGCCAAAATAGCCCCATCATTCTCATCGCTTCGATGCTCAAACCTTTGAAGGTCACCATATACAACACCTGAACTATAATCAAATTTAGAGTTCCTCTTCTGTGTTTCTCCTCTTTTCATCTGCACCCTGCCTTTGGTTCCCGTGGAGAAACGTTCCCTAACATATTCTGCTTCTGTAGATAAACATTTGGCAAATACTAAAAAATTGCTGGAGTATCTCTGCGGGATGCTCAGGTGTTAAAAGCCTCACATGGGACCTTCTAACAAGCAGCAACCTTAGAGGAACACAATCTCCTGTGGTTGTGCGTGCTCAACTGAAGGGAACCTTTGGAGAGGGAGCAATAGTTAACGTCAGCAGTCGTGGAACTAATCTCAAGAAATGCTGTGAGAAAGCTGAAGAAGGGACAGAGGAGATAGTCATAAATCCAATGTTTCTTCCAAGTCAAAGAATCTTAGGAATGGTGAGGATCTTGGAAGTCTTCTAATCCAACCTTCCGCTCAAAGCAGGAGAACTTATACCATCCCAGACAAATGATTGGAAAATACTTTCTTGAAAACTTCCAGTGACTTCTGGACATTCATTCATCAGTGGTGGGATTCAAATTTTTTTACTACAGGTTCTGTAGGCGTGGCTTGGTGGGCGTGGCAGGGGAAGGATACTGTAAAACAGAGGTCTTCAAACTTGACAGCTTTAAGACTTGTGGACTTCAACTCCCAGAATTCCTCCTCCAGTCATGTTAGCTCAGGAATTCTGGGAATTGAAGTCCACAAGTCTCAAACTTGCCAAGTTTGAAGACCCTTGCTGTAAAATCTCCAGTCAGAGGTGGTATTTACTGGATCTCTGAACTACTCAAAATTTCCACTACTGATTCTCCAAAACTGGTCAGAACCTGCTGAATACCACCTCTGTCACTCACTCATCCATCCATCCAACCAACCATCCAACCATCCATTCACAGAATCTTAGAGCTGGAAGAGACCTTAGTAGTTTTCTAGTCCAACCTTCCGCTCAAAGCAGGAGATCTTATACCATCCCAGACAAATGGTTGTCCAAAGTTTTCATGAAAATTTCCAGCAATGGAGCACTTAGAACTTTAGGAGGCAAGCTGTTCCCTTGATTCTCCTTGATTCTGTTCTTACTGTCAGGAAATTCCTCCTTATTTCCTGGTTGGATCTCCCTCTGAGGGGCTTCCACCCATTGCTTCTTCTCCTACCCTCAGGAGCTAAGATTAAATCTAACTTTGGCTGGTGGCATCATTGAAGAGGACAAGCACTGGCATCTGCTTAACATAAAACACAATTCTTCTTCCAAGCTCAATTCTCATGATCACTTTAGCTGGATTTATTATGGGAAAACGGATGAGGTCAACAAGAATTCTGGCAAATATATGATACCTTACACAGCACAATAAGTACAAGCCCTTAGAATGTGGAGGAGGCAATGAGTCTAGAAGCAATGGTGGGACTTCGTGCCTGCCCTGGTAGGGAGAATGGACCAGAATGCAAGATCTCAAGGTGTTTGTGGAGATTCTCAACCATCCAGGTCATGATTGTCCCCAAGAGGCAACTGGCCTTTCTTGGGAGTTCTTTTTTTTTGCTTTGAAAACATTTTACATCTCATCCAAGAAGCTTCTTCTGGAACTTCTTGGATGAGAAGTGAAATGTTCTCAAGGAAAAAAACCAAGAAAGTCCAGTGGCTTTTTGGAAAAACACCTTGGGAACAAGATCTCAAGGTTTTTATGACCCCATGTTAATTGAGAGGACCAGCTCAATTTAAACTGTGGCGATTGCTCCATTTCTCAACAATGGATTGCCCAGTGGCCTTGCTTTAGTAACAAAGAATGATCTCGCTGAGAATATTATCCACAGGGATTGATTTGTGTCATCTAAGCTCACCTGTGGACCCCAAGACACCTTCCCTTTGTTCTTCTGGTCAAAAAGAAGAAGTCTGTACAAATTAAAACCCGAATCCCTTTCCTCCAAGTTCAATTTGAGCCAAGAGTCTTTCTGAAGTGTTATCTCAGCAGAAGGGGAAGGAAAGAAAGAGTTATTAGTAATAGCAATTGGGATACGTTTCCCTAATTAGAGCATTGCGGATCCCGGGTGAGAGAAAAGGCCTAACCCCTCATTAATCTTGCAAATGTAAGGTGGTGAGTCAGCCAACAGTTTTATCTTGAATAAAAGGTCAGGGTGTGACCCATCAGAGCTGGTTTTAATGACTTTGGAAGGGTGAGCAACGGAGAAGTTAAAGTGTTTTATTTCCAACAATCCATTCAACTATAAAACATCCAGGAAAGAGAAAAGCAAAACCTATCGACATTTTGACTTGAGTCTCTTTAGAGCACCTTGGTAACTTGGCTGGGGAATCCTGGGAGTTGAAGTCCACAAGCCTTAAAGTTGCCAAGGTTGGACATCCCAGCTTTAGAGGGCGCTGTTACAGATGCAGATACAGATTAACAGAGTTGGAAGGGACCTTGTAGGTCATCTAGTCCGACTCCGCACCCAAGAGGGAGACCCTACACCATTTCTGACAGATGGCAGTCCAGCCTCTTCTTGAAAGCTTCCAGTGATGAAGCTCCCACAACTTCTGAAGGCAACTTCTGTTCCATGGGTTGATAGCTCTCATGCTCAGGAAACTTCTCCTTAGTTCCAAGTTGCTTCTCTCTTTGATTAGTTTCCATCCTTTGCTTCTTGTCCTGCCTTCAGAGGCTTTGGAGAGTAGCTTGACCCCCTCTTCTTTGTGGCAACCCCTCAAATATTGGAAGACTGCTATCATGTCTCCTCCTAGTCCTTTTCTTCACTAGACCAGCCAGGCCCAGTTCCTGCAACTGTTCATTGTATGTTTTAGCCTCCAGTCCCCTAATCATCCTGGTTGCTCTTCTCTGTGCTCTTTCTAGAGCCTCAACATCTTTTTTATAATGCGGTGACCATAAAGTTAAAGATGATGTGAGTACAGGCAGTCCCCAACTTACAACAGTTCCTTTAAGGACTGTTCGAAGTTACAATGGGATGGAAGAAAGGGACTTGATGACCTTTTTTCTCACTGATGACCATTATAGCATCCCTGGGGCCATGCAATTATAAATAATAAATAATAACAGAGTGCTGAGTTTAAAATATGTTTCATGCACCTCTTCTCTTTTCGTACAAAGTTGCAATTCTTTTTCAATTCTTTTCAAAGCCTTTCAAAAGACTTTTTTTAAAAAAATAATAATAATCCATTATGCCGAGAAGCCACCCCATTGAAAGAGCCTCTTCCACCGTCCTTAAAAATGGCCCCAGTTTTGCATCCCAGCCCTGCGAATTTCCCTGGCATATATTTTCTTTTCTTTTCTCCTCCCTTTGGGGAGAAAAGCTGCCAGTTGCAATCTCTTTTCCATCAAGTTGAATGAGAAGCAAAAACACAAGAGACATGTTCGGTGTTATGTAAAAAGGACGCGGGACTAAAACGGCGAGGAAGTGCCTCCACTTATAATCCTGGGTTTTCGCCCCCGAGGGTCTCGCGTTAAAACGATCTGAAGTTCGTCTGACCGTCTAGACTGGCTCCTTTGCTCTAATTTCCCTCTGACAAATCTCAGGGCTGGCGAGGAAGTGAAGCTGAAGTATGTTGCTCGGCTGAGGGGTAATTTTTTTTGATCGGTGACTCCTTCAGAAAACTCTGCGAACTGGCACGATAGGCGGCGAGGGTGGAGGGTCGTTCTCTGACCTTCTGGGTTGATTTCCAAACATTTTGCACCCAGACTAGGTAACAACTTCAGGGCATTTTAAGGGGGAGGTCAGGGTCAATGTGTGGGCAGTGTGCCTTGTGATGGGGAGTCACATCAGGGCAGGGCAGGGGTGAGATTCTACCAGTTCGGACCAGTTGGGGTGAACCCCTTGCTCCGAAGATCAGCTGGCTCCAAACTGGTTTGCTGTGATGAGCATGTGGATCTGCCCCGCTCTTTCCTGTGCTTTATTTCCTTTATTTAGAACAGGGGTTGCCAACCTTTTGGACCTCAGGGACCACCAAACTCATCATTTTAAATCCCATGGACCAGAGGCCCTGGGAAAATCCCAAAAAAAGTCTGCAGGAAAATCCCCCACCCCGTTTTCCTACCAATCGATCGTTCTTTATTTGGGATCGCAGGATACCATCTCCAGCTCCGTTCTCAGGGGGAGAGAGAGAGACTTTTGGCTTCATGCATTGAAAGTAGCAGAAGCAGCAGAAGTCTTTCTTTCTCTCCCCCATACTCCGCCTGAAACGAGTCTTTGTGAGACTTGTCGCACCAGCGCAACTTCTTGGAGCAGGAGGCCTTGCAGGGTCCCAAAGACTCATTTCTGGCGGAGTTTGGAGGAGAGAAAGAAAGATTTTTTCTGCTTTCCTTGAGTGCAGCCAAAAGCAGAAGAAGAAAGAAGTGGAAAAATCAGCCCAGTGGCCAGGTGAGGCGTGCGCAGGGATGGGATTCTACAGGTTCGCACCTATTCTGTAGAACCGGTTGTTAACATTCTAAGCAGTTCGGAGAACCGGTTGTCAGAAGAAATTACTGGCCTAATCCTGTAAGGAAGGCAGGAAGGAAACATTCTGGTGTTGCTTATAGAAACTGCCTCTCCTTATTACGTTCTTGGCAGGACTGGACTTCCAGTTTCAGGAACGTCTCTGGAGTTTTTTCCCCTCCTTTGCTGGTACTTTGTTTGTCTGGAGTAAGCATTCAAAGTTACAATGGCATGGAAAAAAGTGACTTATGACCATTTTTCACACTTATGACTATTGCAGTATCCCCAGTCATGAGAAGCCAGGCGAGGAGATGCGTGCCTTGATATGAGTGATACTGAGTTGGCCATACCCAGCCAGTCACATTACCACTAAGCCACACCCCCAACTAAACCACGCCCACAGAACCGGTTGTTTAAAAAATTGAATCCCACCCCTGGGCATGTGGGGCAAGTTCCCCCCCTGCCCTTTCCCCCCTTCCCTCACTACCTTGTGTTGTTTGCAATGCAAGCGACGCAAGCCTTGTGTTCCCGCTCAGCCTGGATTAATTGCATTGGGAGGTGCTTTTGGGATGACATTTCTCTGCGGACCACCAACATTTTCTTGTGGACCACCAGTGGTTCCCCAGCCCACTAGTTGGCAACCACTGGTTTAGAGCACAGCTGATTTGTGTGGTAGAGAGATTTGCCACGCCTCAGCTGTTTCCTTCACAGGGACTGCTGTAGAAGGTGAGTATTAGAGCTTTTAGGTCAGCTGTGGGTCAGGTGTAGATTGCGTTAATGAGGGTCTTGTGATGGGTCGGTGATGGTGACCCAGTGGTTAGAGTGCAGTAATACAGGCTATTTCTGCTGACTGACTACTACCAGCTGTTCAGCAATTCGATCCTGAATGGCTCGAGGTTGACTCAGCCTTCCATGCTTCCGAGGTGGGTAAAATGAGGACCAGATTGTTGGGGGGCAAGAGGCTGACTCTGTAAACTGCTTAGAGGAGGCTGGAAAGCACTGTGAACCAGTAGATATGTCTAAGTGCTATTTCTAAACTGTTGTATGCTGAGGATTACCTGCATTCAATTATTTTCCTTCCTTCCTTCCTTCCTTCCTTCCTTCCTTCCTTCCTTCCTTCCTTCCTTCCTTCCTTCCTTCCTTCTTCTTCTTTCTTTCTTTCTTTCTTTCTTCCTTCCTTCCTTCCTTCTTTCCTTCCTTCCTTCCTTCCTTCCTTCCTTCTTTCTCTCCTTCCTTCCTTCCAGTTAGAACACAGAATTGCAAGCAAACTCTGCCAACAATTAAGAGCTCGATCCTGACTGGCTCAAAGTTGACTCACCCTTCCATCCTTCCGAAGTGGGTAAAATGAGGACCCAGATTGTTGGGGGCTGACTCTGTAAACTGCTTAGAGGGGGCTGGAAAGCACTGTGAACTGATAGATAAGACTATTTCTAAACTGTTGTATGCTGAGCATTACCTGCATTCAACTTCTCTTTAAAAAATGCTTGTTTTGGAAGAGCACCGGAATGGACAAAATGGACCTTTGGAGAGGCAACTCTGTTTAGAGATCAAATTGTGGGTCCTAGTGGGAGCTAAACTTAGGACCTTCCTTGTGAGAAATGGGGCAAACATCAAATAGTGGTTGCATGCTTTTATTTAGTAACCGTCAGAAGTTACAGCAGCACCACAAAACGTGACGTATAACTGCTTTTGCACTTATGACCGTCATGGCATCCCCACGATCATTTGATCAAAATTCAGTCCCTTGCCAACCGGCCTGTATTTACAACCGTTGAAGGATCCCTGTCATGCCCCTGTTGGAATCTGATTCCGAGGGGGAGGTTGAGCAGCTGACAGGGAGTGGGAGTCTAGCTCTGGTGGCTGTGGAGGAAACTGGGGAAGGGCACAGTCCGGCTGGGCATTCAATGGAAAACCCAGGCCCACCCCCTCTTCATCTTAGGGCATGCAGGGAGGAACGGAGAAGGGAGCAATGTGAGTTGCATGGATTACAGGGGAGAAAAGGGCCCTGATTCCCTTCATTAGCCACAGCTGGGAAAACAGGATTTTAAAAAAGGCGTTAGAGCACAGCACCTTGCTGGAAGCAAAGCGTGAATTATATTTGTTTGTCAAGTCTTATCTGGGTTCTGGTGTCCTCCCAACTGTGTGTGTTTCATTATCTTTTGGAAGTCTGCAATTCCTTATCCTGCCCTGTCTCGTTAATTGCTGCAGCTGTGGTTTGTGTTGGTTTTTATTTATAATTTATATGTACTTTGGGGTCGGACGGAATTTCTTCCCTTTAAAAACTGTTCTTGGGAGAGTTTCTTCTCCAGCCAAAGATAACTGGACATTGGGGGCCAAGTTGGAGAAAATTAAAGGGACTTTACCTGCTTTTGTAACTTTGTTGCTTTTGTGCCACGCCCCGGGGTTATGGGATCACCATTAGTCATCTTGCCAGCCAATTTCTGACTAGCCACATCCATACGGCAAGCCAGCTTCACTTAACGACCGCATGATTTGCTTAACAACTGCAGTAATTTGGCATGGTGAACCACCATGTCAAAAAAAAAAGAGTCAGAAAATCAAGTATCTCATTTAACAACTGCCTTGCTTATAACAACGGGACTTCTGGCCCCTAGTTGTTGCTGTAAGTCAAGGACTACCAATGTCAGGAATCTTTTTCAGAAACCATTGGGAGGTTGTCCCATCCATGTTTATATCTAGCCAAACAGATGATCATCAATGGTCAATTTAAAAGGGATTCTTCTTACTTTGGTGCAGTAGGACTGCAGAACACAAGCAGAAAAGCTACGGAGTTGTGTATTGGGGGTGGGGGAGGGAGTGCGTGCGCAACTGTTGCCATAGCAACAAGACCCCTTTCATTCCAGGAAGGTAATACAAATCAGAGTGTGATACGGTGATAGGGTTCTTGTGTTCTGGGAATTATCGTTGAGCTTGTGTGTACTAGTGAAAGTAATGTGCAAATGGCCTGCTGAAAAACACCAGCTATATTTGAGAACACGCACAGACGAAGGAATTTCTCCACCGGCGTTAGAAGCAGGAAGTTTGCAAATGGATATAGAAATGAACTCTTAAAAGAGTAGAAAGGGCGATAAATTTCTCCTTCGAGAAGAGGAAGATAACGCAGCTCAACTGTTTGCACTGAAAGGCTCACCTTAAAAATTGGAATGTTGGCTTGGTATGTCATGTAAATTGGCCTGTTTATAGTTTAAGGCTTCTTCCCAGAGCCTTGGTTAAAATGAACCCATAGCTTAGCTCAGCTTAAACCTCCAGTTCTGATGGTCTGTGAGAATGGCCTTGGGAGACAGGAGGAAGACCTACAGACTAGTCAATAAGAGGTCGCTAAGCCCACAGAAGAAATATGGGTCTGGCAAACATCTCAGAAAGAGGTCTTCCTAGTTTTTTATTTATTTATTTTGTCAATTGCTTACAAGATAATAGGCATTAGTAAAAACATAGTTATGAATGCATGGATACATATAAGAAAAATAAAAAAAGAAACAATAGGACAGGGACAGTAGGCATGTTGGTATGCATGCCTCCTACAGGCCTCTTAGGAAAGGAGTGAGGTCAATAGTAGACAGTCTAAGGTTAAAGTTTTGGAGGTTTGGGGGAGAAACCACAGAGTCAGGTAGAGCATTCCAGACATTGACCACTCTGTTGCTGAAGTCGTATTTCCTGCAATCAAGTTTGGTGCGGTTAACCTTGAGTTTGCATCTATTGTGTGCTCTTGTGTTGTTATGGTTGAAGCTGAAGTATTCATTGACAGGTAGGACATTGCAATGTATGATTTTATATACTATACTTAGATCGGACCGGAGGCGGTGTAGTTCTAGGTTTTCTAGGTCTAGAATTTCAAGTCTGGTGGCATAAGGTATTCTGCAACGAGTAGAGGAGTGGAGAACTCTTCTTGTGAAATATTTCTGGACTTTCTCAACTGTGTTAATATCAGATATGTAATGTGGGTTCCAGACTGATGAGGTGTATTCGAGTATTAGTCTAGTAAAAAGCTTTGTATGCTCTAGTTATTAGTGTAATATTACCAGAGAAAAAGCTACGTAAGATTAGGTTAACAACTCTTAACGCCTTTTTGGCTATGTAGTTACAGTGGGCTCTAGCACTTAGATCATTTGAGATGAGTACTCCAAGATCCTTGACAGAGTTTGGATCATCAACAAGGTCTTGACTATTCAGCCTGTATTTTAGTTTCTTGGGTTGGGAGTGAAAAGGGGAACTTTCAGACTTGATTCTGTTAATGTAGCTTTACAATAAAGTAGAATTAGTTCATCTGGTTCTATTTCCTGTCTGGTCAACCTAATAAGAAAATGAGGAATTAGGAGGAAGAGCTATAGACTAGGCAGTGGATTAGATAAGAGGCAACTGAGCCCTGAGAAGAAAAAAGAACATGGCAAATATCTCAGAAGAGAAGTTTGTTTTTAGGAATAAGCTGCGGAGAAATTAGTACAGTAGCAAATTTTTATTGGGGGGAGTTTGTCCAGGGTGTGGAAGTGTCTATGTGCTGGGGGGTTGTGTGTTTGTGTGTGTATTCTTGTGAACATTCAGTTCTGCTGGGAGACTTAATTTAATTAACTCTATTTGTGTTTGCAAACCTTATCTTTGGATATGTAGATTAGGTCCTGGTAACTTATTTTGGGGTTTGAAGAAGTTTGCAAATTTGATTAACTTGGAGGCACTGATTCTCAGACCATTGTGAGTTCTGTCAATATTTTAAGGGAAGATGGAAACAGTATAAAGAATAAAATACATCTGGATATAAAACTTCTCACAAGACCATCTCTAGTTTTGGGGGATTCCATTAATGTAATCTTCCCATAAAGTTACAGTGAGTATTTCTGGGTTGTCTGGATTTCTCACAAGGCTGTATCTTGTCTAAACTTTCTCACAAGGCTGGTATTGTTGCGGCCTGTCAGCCACCGATCCCTCCAGCAGCCAAATCAGATGAGGGGGAGGAGGTGTGGGAGTCAAGGCAACCCAAGAGCTCCGAGAGGGAAGAGGAAATGGAGCTGTCAGAGAGAGAGAGAGAGAGACAGAGGCAGAGCCTGGGCTGGCCGTCAGCCCTCAGATGGAGAATCAACAGCCCCCAGATCTGGAGGTGGCTGATGAAGAAGAGGAGGAACAGCTGGGTACAGTGCCTGACCTGCTGATGTGCAGAAGGCAGAGGAGAGGAGAGCAGTGGAAATCTATGGGCCGGTCCTTGGGATGAAAGAACCACGTATGGAGGTGGCTGATGAGGAAAAGGAGGAATAGCTGGGTCTAGTGCCTGACCTGCTGATGGCAGAGGAGAGGAGAGCAATGGAAATCTATGGGCAGGTCCTTGGGACGGAAGAGCCACCGCTGCCAGCAAGGCCCCACCCTAGCTCTGGGGATCAAAGGCAGGGGGCGGAGATGAATAGATGTGGCAGACCACTATTCAACTCCCTGCTGGACAGACTTGTTAGCCTGCGGTGAGAGAGAAACTTTTTGCCAGGGCTGCTGGTGTTCCTAATAAATAAATTTTTGAGTTAACTTCAGAGGGTTTGTCATATTAGGAGAGCTGAGTCAGAACAGATTTCTTCCAAGTCCAAGGAAGAAACCTGAGATAAACATGAATCCAGTGCCAATATTCCAAAGCCAATGTTTGGTCAATGCCAATGTTTCAAACTTGACAACTTTAGAACATGTGGACTTCAACTCCCAGAATTCAGAAGTCCACACATCTTAAAGTTGCTGAGGTTCAAAAGTATTGCTTGATACCAACATCAGCTTGATTGCACCAGTAGGATTTTCATCCTCCCAACTCTCCTGCCTCAATTATCTTCCCAGGCCAGCGAGTTAAATAATTCTCTTTTTGCCGGTCGGGTTCCTGAAATCTGTGTGCTCGCTTGCGGTTCCTAAAAGCTCTCCTGTGCAGCGATGTGAAAACTGACAAGCTTTCACTGCTTCCTTGCGAGTTGAACACAGGCCAATGTATCTCCTTCTACTTTGCAAGCATCTCCCAAAGGCAACGCGGGCCACGGTTCCTCCGCCTTCCCCTCCGATGCCTGTGCAATTACCAGGAAAAAGACAGAACTCTCCTGAGTGCCCCCATCACTTTGCTATAGGAACGCCATCTCGGCACAAGATGAGGACGTCACATTTGCATTTCAGGGCAATTATTGCCCTTTGAAGCCACGGAGGTCAAGGCAGTCTGGAGCAAAATGTTTTATTGAGCCCATCATCCAAGTGCTAAATTGCCTCCTTCCCATCTCTGACAAACAGCCGCGCGAGGCTTCATCCGTTCCATTTCTGGAAGATCTTGTTGATGCCTGGACGAGGGGCTGGACTCTGAAGATGTGGGTCAGTGGTGGGATTTTAAAAAAATTACTACCGGTTCTGTGGGCGTGACTTGGTGGGTGTGGTGTGGCTTGGTGGGCATGGCAAGGGAAGGATACTGCAAAATCTCCATTCCCTCCCCACCCCACTAACCTGCTTTCTAGCTCCGTTCTCCTGTGCAGGGCAACCAAAGAAGACCCAGCCAATCAGCTGGGACTCAATGGGAGGTGGAGAATAGATGGGATTGGCGGAGCCAGTCAGAGGTGGGATTTGCTGGTTCTCTGAACTACTCAAAATTTCCACTACTGATTCTCCAGAACTGGTCAGAACCTGCTGAATACCACCTCTGCTCCCCACCCCACTAACCTGCTTTCTAGCTTCGTTCTCCTGAACAGGGCAACCAAAGAAGACCCAGCCAATCAGCTGGGACTCAGGAGGCAGAGAAGAGATGGGGGCGGGGCTAGTCTTTGCCGGGTCTCCAAACTACTCAAAATTTCCACTATCGGTTCTCCAGAACCAGTCAGAACCTGCTGAATGCCACCTCTGGTTGGATGATCCATCTCCGGAGGCCCAAGAAAAGATTGGACAACCATTTGTCCAGAATGGTATAAGGATTATGAATGAAGGCAAATATACGTGTCCCAGGATAATGTTGCAGGTTTCAATCTAGATCGGTCACCCATGATCTGATATTTAATGTTCCGAGCTTTTGGGTTCGTGCTGGAGCTCGTCCTCAAGGAATGTCTTTCTAGCAGGGTGTGTGCTTTGGGTTATTCTGTGTTAGTATTTATCTGGTGTCTGTTGTGTTTGGCTTTTTAGTTGTTGATTGGGGTGCTGATGGCTAGATATTACATCGCTGGCTGTTGTTTCCTTGTACTACCAAGCCCTCACCTCTTAAGTATTTGATAAGCAGGTGGTAAATCAGCACTCCTGTTGACTGACGAGGGGCCCATTTCCCAGGCTTCAATCCCTTCCCTGGCTGTTTTTGTGCCTGCTCATACGACAATCTTAGTAGCTGCAAAATTGAATGTATAAGGATTCCTGCCTTGGAAGAGGGTTGGACTATGCTCTATGGTCCTCTCATATATGCATAGCTCCAGGTGGTGACCAAACCATCCATCTAGATTTTCTAAGCAAGCCCACCAACATGATCAAAAAAGATCACTTCTCTTTTGCCAAAGAGAAGACTTAAGGGCGATCTGATATCAGTCTTCCGATACTTGAAGGATTGGAAGTACCCACAGGGATGTGGACCTCAATTTATTCTCCAAAGCACCTGAAGGCAGGAGAAGAAGCGATGGGTGGAAACTCCTCAAAGGGAGATCCAACCTGGAAATAAGGAGAAAACTCCTGACAGTGAGAACAATTAATCAATGGAATAACTTGCCTCCCGGAGTGGTGGGTGTTCCATCGCTGGAGGTTTTCAAGTAAAAATTGCATAACCATTTGTCTAGAATGGTATCAGGTCTCCTGTCTTGGAAAGAGGGCTGGCTTAGAAGACCTCCAAGGTCCCTTCTAACCCTAGGATTTTATTAATGGATGGGTGGGTGGGTGGGTGGGTGGGTGGAGGGAGGGAGGGAGAGAGGGAGGGAGGGAGGGAGGAATGAATGAATGAATGAATGAATGAATGAATGAATGAATGAATGTTCCAGAGTTGTGGGTGCTCCATCACTGGAGATTTTCAAGAAAAGATTGCACAGCCATTTGTCCAGAATGGTATAAGGTCTCCTGTCTTGGGACAAGGGCTTGGTTAGAAGACCTCCAAGGTCCCTTCTAACCCTAAGAATCTATTAATGGGTGGGTGGGTGGGTGGGTGGGTGGATGGATGGATGGATGGATGGATGGATGGATGGATGGATGGATGGATGGATGGTTGGTTGGATGGATGGATGGATGGATGGATGGATGGATGGATGGATGGATGGATGGATGGATGGATGGATGGTTGAATGAATGAATGAATGAATGAATGAATGAATGAATGAATGAATGAATGAATGTCCCGGAGTTGTGGGTGCTCCATCACTGCAGTTTTTCAAGAAAAGATTGCACAGCCATTTGTCCAGAATGGTATAAGGTCTCCTGTCTTGGGACAAGGGCTTGGTTAGAAGACCTCCAAGGTCCCTTCTAACCCTAAGAATCTATTAATGGGTGAGTGGGTGTGTGGATGGATGGATGGATGGATGGATGGATGGATGGATGGATGGATGGATGGATGGATGGATGGTTGAATGAATGAATGAATGAATGAATGAATGAATGAATGAATGAATGAATGAATGAATGAATGAATGTCCCGGAGTTGTGGGTGCTCCATCACTGCAGTTTTTCAAGAAAAGATTGGACAACTATTTATCCAGAATGGGCAGGGGGTTGGATTGGAAAACCTCCAAGCCCTGTGATTCTATGATCCTTTTGATTTCGGCACTAACGTATTCCCTTCCTCTTTGAAGTGCAGGAACTGTCTCTTGCCTGCCCCTAGTTGAAACAAGTAAACTCTGTGATCTCCAAATTAATGTTCCATGAAGCAGCCTCACCGACCGTCGGGACGAAGCGATGAGAAGAAAAGATGTTCGGCATTAATCTGGACTGGCGACTCAGGTCACCTGGAAAGGAAGATTATACATTCGCCCTGGGATTAAGCAGCAGCTGCTGAATCGTAAAGGAAAGGCCCGATAAGCAAATATTAATTCTGTCTGTAATAATAGGGGGGAACAGATTACTGAAGGATAAAGCTGCTCGTTCGAACGACTCCCCTGTTACGAAAGTCCATTCGGCAGGGATTCAATATTCACTCCGCTGAGAATGTTATAATTAAGGCTGCAAAGGTTTATTCTTGGTTTTCAAAAAAGATCTGCTGCATTGTCTTGCAGGAGAATAAAGTAACGCGCACACACAAACCACACACACACAAAACTTAGATGTGATCCAAGTAGAACAGCACCTCATTTTCCTTAAGGGGTATAGAAACCTTGAAAGTTTCTTGAAGGGCATCCTGCTTTCACCAGCTCTTAAAGGGAAAGATTCCCCTCACACATAGGTGCTAGTCGGTTCCGGCTCTAGAGGGCGCTGCTCATCTCCGTTACAAAGCCAAAGAAGAGCCAGCGCTGTCCGAAGACGTCTCCGTGGTCATGTGACCGGCAGGACTCAACACCAAAGGCGCACGGAATGTCGCTGTTACCTTCCCACCAAAGGGGTCCCTATTTTTCTACTTGCATTTTTTTACGTGTTTTCGAACTGCTAGGTTGGCAGAAGCTGGTACATGGAACAGGAGCTCACTCTGTTACGCGGCGCTAGGGATTCGAACCGCCGAACTGCCGACCTTTCTGATCGACAAGCTCAGCGTCTTAGCCACTGAGCCACTGCATCACCATCTTTTACTATTCAGCTACTCAGAATGTAGCAGAAAAACCTTAGGAGGATCTTCTAGTCCAACTCCCCCCTCAAACAGGAGACCCTATACCATTTCAGACAAAAAGCCATCCAATCTCTTCTTAAAAACCTCCGGTGTTGGAACACCCACAATTTCTGGAGGCAAGGTGTTCCACTGGTTAATCGTTCTCACAGCTAGGAAATTTCTCCTTGGTTCTAGGTTGCTTCTCTCCTTGATTAGTTTCCATCTGTGGATTCTTATCCTGCCTTCAGGTGCTTTGGAGAATAGGTTGACCCTCTCTTCTTTGGGGCAGCCCTTAGATATTGGAAGACTGCTATCATGTCACCCCTAGAACTTCATTTCATTAAACTAGACTGGGGGTCTTCAAACTTGACAGCTTGAAGACTTGTGGACTTCAATTCCCAGAATTCCTCCTCCAGTCATGTTTGCTCAGGAATTCTGGGAGTTGAAGTCCACAAGACTTAAACTTGCCAAGTTTGAAGACCCTTGAACTAGACATACCCAATTCCTGCATCCGTTAGCATGGAATAGGGGGCACTGAAAGCTCTCTGGTACTGTCTCTCTCTTCCTCCCTCCCTCTCTCCCTCTCTCTCTCTCCCTCCGTCCCTCCGTCCCTCTGTCCCTCCCTCCCCCCTCCTCTGTCTCTGTCTCTGTCTCTGTCTCTGTCTCTGTCTCTGTCTCTGTCTCTGTCTCTCTCTCTCTCTCTCTCTGTCTCTCTCTCTCTCTCTCTCTCTCTCTCTCTCTCTCTCTCTCTCTCTCTCTCTCGTAGGATCTTGGTAGATCTGTAGTTGATCTGTCTCAAGCCTGACACCTCCTGGTCCAACCCTGAATTCTGCAGAGGAAGAAAACAACAGATCTCCAGATAGCCCAGGAGACTTAGTGGGGAAGAGGGGAAAAACAATATTTCTTTCCTCCAATCCACAGTCAGGAAACCTCTGAAAGTCTTAGTTTAGTGCAAATGAGAAGAATAGGAGGAAAAAACATCTACGCAGTCTGGCTCCTTATTGGACAGGTATCACTGCAGATGGCCCTGACTGGTGATCTTTGAAGAATCCAGTGAACTGATGATTAAATATGATGCTATTTCAACTTCTCTTAAAAAAAGACAACCCACATGAGCCAACCTGACAACAAAATCCTCAGAGAGAGGAATGGCAGGGAAATGTTCGCAAAGCAATGCTGAAGAAGCCAAATAGCTCGTGCTGGTTTCCTGCTATTGGAAAAAGGTATTGATTACCGATTTGATTGTGTCTGGTGGGTGGAAACATACGTTTAGAAGAGCTGTCTTGCTTGGGGCAAAAAAAAAAGAAAGAAAATTCCTTGGCACCAATCTTGTATTTACAGCAGCATGTATCTGTTGAAAGAAATATCCTTCTGGGTTCAGTTCCAAGTGGGGAAAAAGACACCGGAAACATGGAGGCTGCTTGGAAGGTTTAATGGTGTACAGGACCACGTGGCCTGGAGCCCCAGAGTGAGAAGAGAAGGATGATCAGATCCTTCAAGGTGAGGAGGTCAAGAAAAAAGGGAAGTCCAAGAGGCTGAGAGACCCTTATATAACCTCTGTTGGGCCCCACCTTAGGGTTTCCTGTTCCTGTGCGAGAAATGAATCCCATTGGCTGTCAGACTCCCAGGGGCGGGGGTCTTAGCTTTGTAGGCTTGGTCTGGACCACATGGCTTCACCTGAGTGTTGGCTGATACAACCTTCCCAGGCCAGGTGGTGAGATGGGTAGACCCTTTATTATGTAGAATACGCTGGCCTATTAATGGCCCATTAGCAAAGGTGAGGGGGCTGAGTTTCTGCTTCTCTGAGTTTCTACTTTACCCTTTTTAGAGGAAATATTCTGCCTTTTTAATATTTCCCAGGATATTTCATTTTTCTAGGAGAGGGGTGGGCGCTACCTTCCTACATATCTAATTACCTTGGTTTTGTGATGGTTAAGGAGGGCCCATAAATGATTGGCCACAGTTAATCAACCAGATCTTGATTTACAGGCATGGAGCAACATTACTACAGTTAAGTAACGGTGATTAGTATCATTCATTGAACGGAGCAAAGGTTAGTTTCTTTTGGTCCCATCACTTGGTGCTGTAGGAGAAGTGGCAGAACCTGTGGGCAGAGTTAAAAGAGGGATCAGCCTGGAATCCCTATGTAGTCACAAATGACCTAAATTCACCTCCCTTGAATGTTACAAATGTTAAATGAACAAGGCCGTTGTAAAGGCAGTCATTCAGAAAATCTGTTGTTCTCCATGAGTGTTTTTTGCCAGAAACTGGAAGTAAACATAGGTTTCTGGCAGAAAAAAAAAACTTATTACAAAATCATGGGACATAAATGCAGCCCAATTGATCACATGCATCCAAAATTGATTACATGGCTACAGGGAACTTTGAACTGAATGATATGTAGCTCTGCGGAGCTCCATCATAATTTTGAAGAGTCACCAGTCATGACTTGAGTGTTATTTGTATTGGTTTGTTGCTATGGAGCAAATTTGATTTAGCGGTTAAGGCACCAGGCTAGAAATCAAGAGATGGTGAGTTCCAGTCCCACCTTAGGCAGGAGAGCCGATTGGGGGGCGGTCTTTGGACCAATCACTGGGAGACGGTGAGTTCTAGTCCTGCTTTGAAAGCCAACTGGGTGATCTTGTCCCAGTCATTCTCTCTCAACCAGTGGTGTATTAACCATTAAGCAGACTAAGCATCAGAGGTGGTATTCAGCAGGTTCTGACCAGTTCTGGAAAACCGTAGCGGAAATTTTGAGTAGTTTGGAGAACCAGCCAATACAACCTCTGACAGGCCCTGCCCCCATCTATTCTCTGTCTCCCAAGTCCCAGCTAATTGGTTGGGTCTTCATTGGTTGCCCTGCACAGGAGAATGGAGCTGGAAAGCAGGTTAGTGGGGTGGGGAGGGAAGGGGGATTTTGCACTATCCTGCCCCTGGAGTGGGGTAGGAATGGAGATATTAGAGCATCCTTCCCGTGCCATACTCACCAAGCCACGCCCACAGAACCAGTAGTATAAAAATTGAATCCCACCACTGCTAAGCACATGCTTAGGGCCCCAGGCCCAAAGGGGGCACCACAAAAACTTTTATGTAGCCTAAACTTACCTTCCTTTGTACAGTACATACAACGGAAGGAGGCACCAAGATTTGTCAGTGCTTAGGGCACCAGTGAGGCTTAATCTACCACTGCTCTCAACCCAACTCACAAGATTCTTGTTGTCGGGGAGGAAATAGGAAGAGGATAGCATGTGGAATATGGTCACTGTCTTGAGTTATTTTTAGGCAGGATACAAATAAATGAGAAGTAGTGTGGCACGACAGGCCTACGGATGGATTCCAAATTTCTATGCGGCTATCCCATAGCTTTTTCATGAGGCATGAGACTTGGATAATAACTCACTAACGTGTGACAACTTTTCCTTCTGCCAAGTTTCCCCAATTTAATACTTAGCCTCCGTGCTGGGAGAACTGAAACCCAGCCCAGAGGGAATCTCCAGGCTGGAGAACACTGGAATCGAAAATGCAAGACCCAAAATACAGATCATCTATAAAAGTCAGATTTCTAAGCTCCTACACACCTCTCTGCTTTTGCACCTGCTAGTCAATTAATAGAAAACGACTATAGTCAGAGGGAGGGCAGCTAATAAAGTCCTATTAATTATTGAATTTAATTTAGTTCTCGAGAAGGGGCCTATCTGGGACGTTGCTTCTGCTGCGTTGCAAATGCTGGTTCTACCTTCCTCCAGGTAGCTCTGTTTTCTTGCACACGGTTTGGCATTCCGAAGCCTAATTCATCTTCATTCAGCACTGAAACTTATGAAATATTCAAGGCTGTTGCATGTTAACCATTTGCCTATAAATAAGTTATTTCCTTGTACTGTCCAGCACATTTCAGAGAACTTTCCCAGCTCTGTGAAAATGCTTCCTCGTTCCCCTTTACCTGTCACGAATATCTGCCATCAGGAGTATTTTGGGATGGAAGGGGAAGGAGTGCATCCCTTCTCAACAGCAACGTCCTGGAAAGGATTGATCCTCTGCTCAAAGGAGCATGTGAAAGAATGAATCTGCAATCCCTCAATAGACGTTAGACCTTCAACAGATAACCCTCAAGGCCTCTACTCAAACAGGACACTGGTGGGTGGTCTTTCTAAGTTTGGCTATGATCCAGAGTAACATAATAATAGAGCTAGAAGGGACCTTGGAGGTCTTCTAGTCCAAACTCTGCTCAAACACAGGAGACCCTAGACCAGGAGTGTCAAATTCAAGGCCCAGGACACAGATCCAGCCTGTGAGGTGCTTAGATCTGGCTTGCATGGCTGCCCTGGAAATACCGAAGGACCGGCCCATAGGGGGGCTCTGCCATTGAAAATGGAGCTTGTGAGGGCTGCGCACGGCCCTCCAGAGCTCAATTTTCGCTGGCAGAGGGTTGCAAGAGGCTGTCGCAGCCAAAAATGGAGCTCGGGAGCCTGTTTTCACTGGCAGAGTGCTCGGGCCACCACAGGTGCCCCTCAACACAAGTGATGTCATGCTGACCAGGCCCTCCTTGGCCACACCCACCCCAAGCCCACGAGGTCAAACACAAATCTGATGTGTCTGTCAATGAAATTGAGTTTGACACCCCTCCCATAGACCCTTTCAGACAAATGGTTGTTCAATCTCTTCTTGAAAACTTCCAGTCGTGGAGCGCCCACAACTTCTGGAGGCAGGTTGTTCCACTGGTTAATTGTTCTCACTGTTAGGAAATTTCTCCTTAGTTCCAGGCTACTTCTCTCCTTGGTTAGTTTCCATCCGTTGCTTCTTGTCCTGCCTTCAGGTGCTTTGGAAAATAGGTTGACCCTTCTCTTCAATAGATTCAGGGACTGAGTATCTGTGGAGATTTTCAGTCATCTAGGCCATAGTTGTCTCAAAGGTATTTCTTCAAAAGGCCACCGGACTGGTTTTTTCCTTGAGGAAGAAGAACAAAATGTTTCATTTGTCATCCAAGAACCATCACAACGGATGACGTTTCTTGGATGAGAAACAAAATGCTTTTGTTCTTCTTTCTGAAGGAAAAAAACAGTCCAGTGGCCTTTTGAAGAAACACCTTTGAGACATTCAGGGACTGATGTAGGAAGGTGTCCGTTTCAAAACATTAGGACCGTGACGGTGACCCTATGGCACGCAGGCCACAGGTGGCATGCAGAGCCATTTGTGTGGGCACGCAAACCCCAGGTAAACTTACCTCGCTCACCTCCCAGCTGATTTTTGGCCTGTTTGAGGCCTTTTTCAGCCTCCCAGAGGCTTGAGGGAAGCCTCTGCAGCCTTTGCAGGCCAAAAAATAGGCCCGTTTTGTCACTTCCTGTGAAACGGGCACATTTTTCAGCCTGAAAAGGCTGCAGAGGCTCCCCTCAAGCCTCTGGGAGGTTGAAAAAGGCCTCAAACAGGCCAAAAATCAGCTGGGAGGTGAGTGCAGGTAAGAATGAGGAGTGGGGCGTGGGCGGCCATGCACATTGCCTTTTGGATGCTGGCACGCAAGCACACATGTACAAGCATGCGCACAATTTTTGGCACAGGAGCCCAAAAAGGTTAGCCACCACTGCATTAGGACCTGCAGCCTGAGGAATGGGGAAGTCATCCCGTTGAAAGGCAATTGAGGTGCTTGCTTTGAACCTCAGATGAACAGCGTCCTCCTCCAAGTTCTTCTTTAGTTTAAGTCCTGAACCTTAGAAATCTTGAGAAAAGGACTCCAGGGGTGCTTCTATTCTCGTCTTTTTGGAGTCTAGCAACTACAGGGTTTGTAGAACAGAGTCACGTCGCAGACTGGCTAGCAATTGGCACCTCTGGAGCAAACCTGCTTGAGGCCTTGTTGCAGCTAATAAATCATGCGGCGCCTGGGGAAAAGCTCTCCTGTTGAATGGTCAGCAGCTCCCAGCAAGGAGCAGGACCTTTCCTTCTACGAAAAAGGTCACTGCTAAAAAGTTTCCATCACAAGTCTCCCAGAAACGGCGGCATCCGACAGGCCCAGCGCTTGGAAAGCATGTAAGATATCTAGAAGTCAGTCAGGAGCCATCGAGCTGGCTGGTAAATCTCCCAGCGAAAGAAGTATTTCTCGAGTCTGAACTAATGATGACAAGGTGGTTTGGAAGGAAAACTCTCAGTGCAAAAGATGTTGCTGGTAGGAACCTGAGATTTTTTTAAAAAAAAAACTGATCATAACAGCGCACAGGTCAGGTATTACTCCATTCCCTGTGTCTAACGAGAATTCAGCAAGGGAAGGTGGCTGGTGGCACGTCAGATCATCAATCCCTTTGGAATTGTTTTTACTGAGATTTTGGGGCTGCTCAGACGCATGCTGCATGCAAAGTTGACGTCTGTGCACAGTGTCGGGAAGGGGCTGCTGTGATTACCGGCTTCTTACTGCAATTTGTATGCAGAAAGAATTACAAGTACAGGGCATGAGGGGTGGGTAGCAATTGGAACTTCGAACTTATATATGTTGATGTCAACAAGACTATTGTATGCATAAATATGGAAGGACATTTCAAATCCCACTACGGACGAAGCTGATGGTGATGGTAGAGATGGCTAAATTGACCATTTTGATCAACGAAAAGAATATAAGTACCATATTGTTCGGACTGTAAGACGCTCCAGAGTATAAGATGCACCTAGCTTTTGGGAAGGAGAATAGAATAGAATAGAATAGAATAGAGTAGAGTAGAGTAGAGTAGAGTAGAGTAGAGTAGAGTAGAGTAGAATAGAATAGAATAGAATAGAATAGAATAGAATAGAATAGAATAGAATAGAATAGAATAGAATAGAATAGAATACTTTATTGGACAAGTGTGATTGGACGCACAAGGAATTTGTCTTGGTGTAAATACTCTCAGTATACATAAAGAAAAGATACATTCATTAAGAATCAAGAATCATAATGATAGTCATAGGGTACAATCAACAATCAAATCATACTAGGAAACAGTCAGTATAAATCGTAAGAATACAAGCGACAAAGTTACATTCATACAGTCACAAGTGGGAGAAGATGGGTAATAAGAGGGATGACAAGATTTAACAGTAATATTAGTGCAGACTTTGTAATAGTTGAACATTGTTGAGAGAATTATTTGTTTAGCAGAGTGATGGCTTTCGGGAAAAAACTGTCCTTGTGTCTAGTTGTTCTGGTGTGCTCTATAGCGTCGTTTTGAGGGAAGGGGTTGAAACAGTTTATGTCTGGGATGTGAAGGGTCTGTAGATATTTTCACAGCCTTCTTTTTGACTCGTGAAACAAGAAGAAAAAATTCTGCCTCTGCCTCCCAGCATCCATCCAGTATTCATCTGGCCCATTTGCCACTGCCACTGCTGTCCATTCACCGCCGCCCATTCGCCACCGCTGCAGCCCATTCTAGAACAGCTGATCAAGACCCGCAGCATCCTTCCTCCCTCCCGCCACCACAATATTCACTGTATAAGATGCACAGACAAAAATATTGGGCTACCCGTCGTCCTTAAAACTCCATTTGGGACTGGAGAACTTTTCATCGAGCCGGGTCATCATTAAGCAAGACACGATCGTGATTTGTACCCTTCCAGGCCGACTTTGCTTGTCAGAAGTTGGCTGGAGAAGTCGCAAATGGAGAACACATCTCTGCAGGATGCCGCAACCGTCATAAATGTGTGACGGTTGCCATGTGCCCAAATCAACAATCGTGAGACTGCAAGGATACAGTGATGGGCAGAAGGATGAGGATGGATCGCAAATCTTTTTTCCCCCGACCCCATTGTACTTTTGAACAGTCGCTAAAGAAATAAGCGGAAAACTGCCTGTATCATCTTTACTCTGTCGTTTACCTTCCTTTCACATTTACAAGTCCGATGTATGCGAAGCAGCAAATCTTGTCTCCGCCATAAAGCGCAATGGTCCTTTACAGACATTGTGAAGCTGCCACACTTCCCTTCCTTCGACATGACCTGAGGCCTCTTGAGCTGCAGCTCAAGCAACATCTGGAGGGATGCAAGATTCCTCAACCATCTTCCTCTGAAAAGCACTCAAAACATTACGAGATCAATAAACTGGTGTGGCCTCCCGCAGCTGGGATCAATCAAGCATGGATAAGCTTTCTGGATGAATGGCTCCTGGACTACTGCTCCAGTGTCTTGACATTTCGCTAGCAACCATAGCTGGCCTCTTCGTTCTGCCTCCGAAGATACCAGCTACAGCTGCCGACCAAACATCACAACACCAGAAAGCCAAAACTCTGGTTTAGAAGCTTGTCGCTGCTTGTCCCAAAGGTGCTTTTCTTCAGTTCTGAAGAAGGCTTCTTGGGTGAGAAGCCAAACGTTATAGAACATTGAAATTCTAGACCTAGAAAACCTAGAACTATGCCACCTTTGGTCCGATCTAAGTATAGTATATAAATTCACACATTGCAATGTCTTACCGGTCAATGAATACTTCAGCTTCAACCGTAACAACACAAGAGCACACAATAGATGCAAACTCAAGGTTAACCGCACCAAACTTGACTGCAGGAAATACAACTTCAGCAACAGAGCGGTCAATGTCTGGAATACTCTACCTGACTCTGTGGTTTCTTCCCCAAACCTCAAAAACTTTAATCTTAGACTGTCTATTATTGATCTCATCCCTTTCCTAAGAGGTCTGTAAGGATCGTGCATAAGGGCACCAACGTGCCTACCGTCCCTGTCCTATTGTTTCTTTTATATATATATTTTTTTTCTTATATGTATCCATGTATTCATAACTATGTTTTTACTTATACCTATTATCTTGTAAGCAATTGACAAATCAAATCAAATAAATAAAAATAAAAAACAGAACATTAACAGTGTGGGAAGGGACCTTGGAGGTCTTCTAGTCTAGTCCCTGCTAAGGCAGGAAACTCTATTTCAGGCCAATGTTGTCCAACCTCTTCTTTCAAACCTCCATTCACAACTTCTGGAGGCAAGTGGTTCCACTGATTAATTGTTCAAACTGTCAGGACATTCCTCCTTAGTTCCAGTTGCTTCTCTCCTTGATCAGTTTCCATTTCTTGTTCCTTGTCTTGCCTTCTGGGGCTTTGGAAAATAAATTGGCCTCCTGTTCTTTGTGGCGGCCTCTTCGATTTTGGAACACTGCTATCATGTCGCCTCTCGTCCTTCTTTTCATTAAGCTAGCTAGACATACCCGATGCTAATGAGGATATTTTGCCTTACCAGGGCCAGAAACCAACCAGCAGGTTCAAACTGCCTGATTAAAAACCCCAATCGCTCTTCTTCTTGAAGAGTCAAATAGCTCGGATGCCTCCTTCTCCTCGGTCCATCTGGAGCGACATCTGGAAAAGCCAGATGTCTTCTCAGCAGGGGTGGCTCAAGTAGACAAGACAAAAGCAGGAGGACCCCATCGTTGGGGACAACACAATCCCCTCCTTGCCTCCATCCAAAGAACCGGATTGAACTCAAGGCGGATCTCGCCCACTAGCCTGGCACGCTTCCGTTTTCAACCACTGCCTGTCGCGGGAAATGTGCGAGACTGAGATGGGGGTGGGGGGGTTGTTTTCCTTATTGCTCTCACAGTGTATTCTCCGCTGCATTAACCTGATAAAGTGGAGGAGCCAAAGAGATAAAATGTGGCAGGATCTAAATAGCTTTGTTCTGCTACTTGGTGTGCTTATTAGAGCAGGGTATAGATTTCTCCCCATCACACAGGGTATGTCTCTTTCCAGTGACTTTTGCTAACTCTTGATGAATCTGTAGCGTCCTCTTTTATTGCCCCAAAGTTTAGATGAACATGACTTGCGAGAGTAACGAGGCAGCCAGCCTGTTCTGCATCTGAGATCAAACCAGGCAACGATCAGGATTCAGGGCAGTTTAAAGCCACCCATTTATTTAGCTAGTCTAGGGAAGAGAAGGACCAGGGGAGACAGGAGAGCAGTCTTCCAATATTTGAGGGGCTGCTATAGAGAGGGGGAGGGGGTCAAGCTATTTTCCAAAGCACCAGTAGGCCAGACAAGGAATAATGGATGGAAACTGAACAAGGAGAAATTTAACCTGGAAATAAGGAGAAACTTTTCTGACAGGGAGAACAATCAACCAAAGGAACAGAAGTTGCCCTCGGAGGTTGTGGGAGCATCATCACTTGAGACTTTCAAGAACAGATTGGACTGCCATTTGTCAGAAATGGTGTAGGGTCTCCCACTTGGGCAGGGGGTTGGACTAGATGACCTACAAGGTCCCTTCCAACTCTGAATCTGGAATTTTTAAAAAACAGAATTTGGCTTCCGAATCAGCAGTCTCTGGGATGTGGAAGGTAGATCCCCAAAAGCTCTCAGGCTAAAATTCACTTCCCAATTTTGGAATCTGGAGATCGCAGTTCCCGTCCCATCCTAAAATAATCCTTGTTGATTATCTTGTCTAGCCATGTCTGCCTACATGTTTGTTTCTGTGACTGTTGATTGTCCCAGGTAGAGGATGCCATCTCCCAAATTCATCTGGAAAGATTGGGGAATTGTAAGAGAAGAACAGACAAAGCTGGAGGCCAGAGTTAAACGAGTCATCAGCCTACAATCGTTACATGCTCACCAACAGTCTGAGTCCAAAACCTCTTGAATTCCATAGACCCATATCCGGAGCCAATTTAATGTTGAACTTAAAAGTTAACTAGATTCTTACATATAGGCTAAATAAATATACTGAACTGCAACTTAACTTATCCTTTGCACCTGACCAGACTCTGGATTTACTTTTGAAGGGACTGAACCCAAGGGAAGGTGCAGCACCACATGGTTAGTCAGATCCTCATTCTCTCTTGGAAGAAGGCCACTTGGCAGCAGCTTGTCTGAACTGTCCATGATGGTAGGAAGGAGAAGAAGCAGAGGTGGTATTCAGCCGGTTCTAACCAGTTCTAGAGAACCGGTAGCAGAAATTTTGAGTAGTTCGGAGAACTGGCAAACACAACCTCTGCCTGCCCTGCCCCCATCTATTCTCTGCCTCCTGGGTCCCGGCTGATTGGCTGGGTCTTCTTTGGTTTCCCTGTACAGGAGAACGGAACTGGAAAGCAGGTTCTTTTGTTGCCCTGCACAGGAGAACGGAGCTGGAAAGCAGGTTCTTTTGTTGCCTTGCACAGGAGAATGGAGCTTGAAAGCAGGTTAGTGGGATAGGGAGGGAAGGGAGATTTTGCTGTAACCTTCCCCCAGGAGTGGGGAGGGAATGGAGATTTTGCAGTATCCTTCCCATGCCACACCCACAAAGCCACACCCACCAAGCCATGCCCACAGAACCAGTATTTAAAAAGTTTGAATCCCGCCTCTGAGAAGAAGCGTGAAATATTTATTGTGCATTTTTCAATAAAGAGACAACAGCGTGACCTTCAGAAGGTTGTCCCTATAGAGTAGAACAAATCCTCTTTTCCCCTAGAGACAGTCAGTCTGCCCTCTGGTTTTCCACGCCGAATTATTTGACTTCTTTTGCTCCCATGAAAAGGGCATTAAAACACCGCTCCGAGGTATTGTTCGTCTTATTGCCATCAATATGGAATCTCGGTGCCTTTTTTTTTTTTCCAAGGCTGGCATGAAAACAAGGAAGTTGTTTTTTTTAAAAAAACAAAAAAACAAAACAGAAGCAATGTTAATTATAAGCTTCATTAGAAGCAGAAGGTGTGGGGAAGGGTGGCTGGATTAGGGAGACGGGGGGTGGGGGGAGAGGGAGGAAGTCCATGTTAATTGCTAAATGGAATGGAAAAGGATGCGAAATTGCCAGCCGGGCGGAAGGAAAGATGGTGCGTGTCGCCAGATTTTGAAAATGCCAGCCGAACAAGGAGAGACGAGAGGGAGGGGGGGCGGGCGAGGACGGGGAGGGATGGGGTGCTGTTTGGGAGACTGCCCAGAAGACAGGAACCACTTCATTAAATCCTGCTCTCTTTCCACTTCCACATCCTCAAATGTCGGAAGGCTGGTCCTCACCCAGACTGCACCTGCGCCCAGAAAATGGAATAAGTGCAAAGAAGAGCCACTAAGAGGATTAGACAGTTGGAAGGTTATGGGCACTGCAAATGGAGCCCAGCTGGACGTCCTGGAGTGAGGAGGAATGATACCTCCTTAAAAAACCTTCGTCCAGGTTGGTAACTGCTTAGAATCTTAACAATCGGTTCTAGCAAATAGGTGAGAACCGGTAGAATCCCACCCGTGATTAGACTCTTTCAGTGATGTGGAGAGAAGGGATCTGCTGCTCGGGTAGCAGTTTATCCTCCATATTAAATTTCCCAGGTCTCGTGCTCTGGCAAGGACACTCCAGCTTTGCATACAGCATGGAAACAACACAGGAAGTGGCAGTTACTGGTTTCATAGCACGATACCATCGTCTCTGGAGACTGAAGGATGTCAATTCAAGAGGATTATAGGCCTGGAGGTTGCAGGATTTGGGTTTGGCTAGTCTGGAGAAAAGAAGGACCACGGGGGTGGGGGGAGGGTAGTGAAACATGATAGCAGTCTTCCAGTATTTGAGAGGCTGCCCAAAGAAGAGGGAGAGGGGGGGAAGGTCGACTTATTTTCCAAAGCATCAGAAAGCAGGAGAAGAAGCAATGGATGGAAACTAACCTAGGAGAGAAGCCACCTGGAAGTAAGGAGAAACTTCCTAACAGTGAGGACAGTTAACCAGTGGAACAGCGTGCCACCAGAAGTTGTGGGCGCTCCATCACTGGAAGTTTTTAAGAAGAGACTGGACAGCTACTTGTCTCAAATTGTATAGGGTCTCCTGCTTGAGCAGGGGGCTGGACTAGAAGACCTCCAAGGTCCCTTCCAGCTCTATTCTGGTTAATTGAAGTTACCAAATAATCAGAGGTTCACAAATAGGTTGGATCGCTCTCACATTGTCTATCAACTCTCCTCTTTTCTCCTCTCCTCTCTTTGAGGACTCCTTAGAATTTCTCCTTTTATTCTCTCCTTTCTCCTGTGGTTGTTGGGTTGTTGTTTTTTCCCTGATCCGCTTCTGTACATCACTCTGTCTTCCATGACTGGCTGCATTTCCTGATCTTAAAAAGTCCCAGCAGAGGAGAGCGAGCAGCACTGACCAAATAAATAATCAAAGCCAAAGTAACACGATGCGCCATGCCAGGATCGGCAGAGAAACTCCCTTTTCTGCAAGCTATAGCGTTTTCTCTCCGACGGAGGGCAGCCTGGCTAAAGCCCGCTGGAGAGATTGGAAACAAAACAGCATCATTTGTCAAAAGTAAGAGAGGGGGAGAGAGAGAGAGAAAGGAGAGAGGAAGGAAGGAAGGAAGGAAGGAAGGAAGGAAGGAAGGAAGGAAGGAAGGAAGGAAGGAAGGAAGGAAGGAAGGAAGGAAGGAAGGAAGGAAGGAAGGCAGGCAGGCAGGCAGGCAGGCAGAAAGAAAGAAAGAAAGAAAGAAAGAAAGAAAGAAAGA
Source organism: Bungarus multicinctus (assembly GCA_023653725.1). Taxonomy (NCBI): domain Eukaryota; kingdom Metazoa; phylum Chordata; class Lepidosauria; order Squamata; family Elapidae; genus Bungarus; species Bungarus multicinctus. The sequence continues at coordinate 18,502,211 of CM042843.1, forward strand.
AAGAAAGAAAGAAAGAAAGAAAGAAAGAAAGAAAGAAAGAAAGAAAGAAAGAAAGAAAGAAAGAAAGAAAGAAAGAAAGAAAGAAAGAAAGAAAGAAAGAAAGAAAGAAAGAAAGAAAGAAAGAAAGAAAGAAAGGAGAGAGGAGAGAGGAAGAAAAAAAGAAAGAAGAGAAAGAGAGAGAAAGAAAGAGAAAGAAAGAATGAAAGAAAGAAAGAAAGAAATGAGAGAGAGAGAGAGAGAGAGAGAGAAAGGAGAGAGAGAAAGAGAAGAAAGGAAGAGAAAGAAAGAAAGAAAGAAAGAAAGAAAGAAAGAAAGAAAGAGAGAGAGAGAGAGAAAGGGGACAGAGAGAGAGAGAAAGAAAGAAGGAAGGAATGAGGAAGAAAAGAAGGAAGAAAGGAAGAAAGAAAGAAAGAAATTAAGAAAGAAAGAAAGAAAGAAAGAAAGAAAGAAAGAAAGAAAGAAAGAAAGAGAAAGGAGGGAGAGAGAAATAAAAAATAAAGTGAGACCCAACCATTGCCTCGATGGTCTGAGAATCCCAGCAGTGATTCCCAACAGCCAAGCTGCGTGTTTTCAGAGTTGTGAGGCTCACAGATAAGATGAGTTGAGTTTCCCGTTGGCACAGCCAAGAGTTTATAGGGAGACGTAGAGATAAAGTGTGTTTCATTCAGCCCGGCCCACAACTGAGAGTGAAAACACACTGCTTTGGGTGGGATTTTTTTTTCTCCCTTGGATGGATTTTGTCCACCTCGGCTGGTTGTTGGATCGGCAACCTAACCATAAAGGTAGCGCTTGACTTACGATTCATATTTTAACAACTGTTTGAAGTTACAACAGGGCTGGAAAAAAACGTGACTTACAACTGGTCCTCATACTTATCTCCGTCTTAGCATCTCCATGAGTCATGTGATCAAAATTGAGGCTTTTGGCATTGGCGTGTGTTTACAACAATTGCAGCTCTTTAACAATCTCCTTTGCAACATCATGTCTCCGTAAAATCCTTTGTGTGTTGATAAATCCCAAATTGGCAGGATATAATGTCGGCCTTCCAAACCCCACATTGACAAACTTTCGAATGAAAAGAATCAATAGCTGGACAAGCCAATATATGAATAAATATCCTGCAGAGTTTCAAAATTCAAAATAAGAAGTTCGCCTTTTCAGCTCATCGAGTAATGGCTGATAGGCAATCTGAGAGCAATCCAACCTATTTGTTAACCTCTGATTATTTAGTAACTTCAGTTAATCGGAATAGAGCTGGAAGGGACCTTAGAGGTCTTCTAGTCCAGCCCCCTGCTCAAGCAGGAGACCCTATACAATTTGAGACAAGTAGCTGTCCAGTCTCTTCTTAAAAACTTCCAGTGATGGAGCGCCCACAACTTCTGGTGGTACGCTGTTCCACTGGTTAATTGTCCTCACTGTTAGGTTGCTTCTCTCCATTGTTTCCATCCATTGTTTCTTATCTTTCCTTCTGGTGCTTTGGAAAATAAGTTGACCCCCTCTTCCTTAGGGCAGCCCTTCAAATACTAGAAGACTACTATCATGTCACCCCTTAGTCTTTTCTTTAGACTAGCCATACCTAGTTCCTGCAATCGTCCTTCACAGAAAAACTGGTTTTTTGAAAGAAATATTCTGGTTTTTTTTTTTCTCAAATAAAACCTTTCTGTTTTTCAAAAAAAAAACCAAAAACCACTGGCATAGAGAAGTAACATCAAACGATTGTAAAATGCCCAATGCTTCCGTCTTACATGTTAATATTTGAGAATAAAGTCAGTTAAATTCAATAAAGTCAATACATTTCTAGGCAGATACATGTATGATTGTAATATTAACTTCCCTACGTTTTCCTTTAATGATGCTGTTGAAAAGACTTTTTTGTCTAATATTTCAGTGCCATCTTACATACTTTGCACAAGGGTATGCCATTCTGTGGCTTTATTTAAAGACTTCAAAGGAAAACACAATTTAAAGTAAGGAAAGATGGAATTGAAGTGGTGAAGCGGGCCTTTTCTCGAGATAATTCTCCGTGAAATTGTTCAAGGCGACCATGTCTGGAGAATTAACTCCATGAGGAAGAAGTAGAGAAAATTCATGTTTGATTTCCTTTTAATCTTTTCTTCTATTTTTTTTTTAAGGGGCCAGGTCAGGTGTGTGTGTGCAATCATTTGATTATGGAAAAGGCTTTAGAAGGACAAATAGGCAATGAGCTATTCTCTAAGATCAGAGTAAACAGATGGCAAAGAAATACTTCTTTGAACTTCAACCATTTTGGATGGAGCCTAGGAGTAGAAGCCAAATTATCTTCATTTCATGCCATTTTTTTTTTCATGTATTTATTTTTAGAACAGGAGAGTTTCGTTGCCGCTATTAGCTAATTCCAGTCAAACATCCTGATAATCTCCTGTAAATTACTTCAAGGTGATTTACCTATTTTTTGAAGTTCAACCTTTTTGGAAAAGTTTGTCTCTTGCAAAGAAAATTTACCTTGGGACACTTTTATCTTTACCTAGGCATCTTCTCTGGATATCATTTTCAATTCGTGGAATGCACACCTCGGTGCCTGTAGGATAATTGTATATTTTGCTTTGAAGCAGGCAATTTTAATCATGCGTCTTAGGGGAAGGAAAATTGAAGTTTTACCTCCCTGTATGATTCATATCTGTTATGGAGAGGCCATGGATAGTTATCAACTCTCTCTCTTTTTTTTTTTAAAGAAAAGGCTATGTTCCTGTTCAAAGGTTCCTTTGGGTCTCATTTGATTTCATAGTAAGTCAAATTCCTTTAAATTATGGCTGCTCTCTCTCTCTCTCTCTCTCTCTCTCTCATCTCCCATGCCTGATTGAGTTTAATCATAGCCAGGGAACTTCATCTATTTTTAGCTTTTATCTGCTTTTGATTCCTCTGATCAAAAACAGCGTTAAGGTATTTAATTACATTCTGCTTTAAAGTCCAAACACCACCCTCGTTGGCGCTTTGCGGATAAACTCCATCATTATTTCATCCTCTGCCTAGCCAATTTGATAAGATCATCATCTCCAACGTCTTTCAAGGCTAGGATACTGTAAGTAAATAAGTATGGCATTTTTTTTTAAATACAGTTACTTGCCAAGATATCAAATCCCTTCTGATGTAGAAGAGCGGGAAAAACCCCAACAATTATTTTGATTTATTTGAAGTTGTCATTGAAAACAGCAAGGCTGTTTAATACTACTTTTTTTTTTAACCTGCTGGTAAACACCTGGAAAGGTGTCTCCAGGGTTTTGGAACTGCTCTTCTTGAAGAAAAGCAGGCTTTGTCATAGCTATCCAGATGTTCAGACTGGATCCATCTATCGAGTCCTTCCCAAGGATCTAGATAGATAGTCAAGTGATGTTGCTTGACTGTGTTAAAAGTACTGTCATAGGATGTAAGTTTTTCCCAAGTAAAGCTGCCTTTTGCAATTGACCGATGGGCATTTTGTCAATGCCGATAACGTTAAAAGAATGATTGTTCTTTTAAAAAAGAACTTTCAGTCCTCCAAATGATTGTAAAAAGCAGGATTGCTCACATATGCTAAACAAATAATTCCCTCAGCACTGTCCAACTATTTACTAAGTCTGCATTATTATTACTATCAATCCTCCAATCCTTCCTTTTATCCATCTCCTCCCATTGACTGTAACTTTGTCAATTGTATCCTTACTATTTGTACTGACTGTTTCCTAGTATGGTTTGATTGCTTATTGTAACCTATGACTATGATTAAGTGTTGTACCTGATGATTCTTGACTCTTGACAAATGTATCTTTTCTTTTATGTACACTGAGAACATTTGCACCAAGACAAATTCCTTGTGTGTCCAATCACACTTGGCCAATAAAGAATTCTATAAAACTTGAAGCTGGTTTTGATTTGAGCTTATTCACTGGGGCTATTTGCTTATTTTATTTTCTGTGTGTGTATGTATACACAATTGTCTGCATGTGTCAGCGTATCCGAAGCAGATGGGCCACCCTTGATAATTGCTGTTAAGTTTTCCTCCCTTCCAACATGGTTAAGGAAATGCTTAGAATGAGATATTGCCGAAACGCGTAAAATGAGAAATAGCAAGTCACAGCAAACAGACCAATCATGCAGAAAGAGAAATTGGCTGGTTTTATTGTTTATTGAAAGCCATATTATAATCATATTCTGCTCGATAGATATTTATGCCTGTAATTTTTGACGCTGTGCTCATTTATAACAGAAACAAGATGGGGAGAAGAAGCAGATAATAATAGGGGATAATATCTTGTAATAAAGGCAAGATGAAACTATAATAAAGGGGCAGGAGATCTTAAACAATTGAACAATAAACAGGCGTTGCTTCGTGGAGCTGATAAGAACTTGATTCCCGAATTTGAGAGAGGGAGAAATACTTTGACCTGTGCAAGTGGGGCTTCCAACCAAAAATACAAATCATCAAATACAGGTAGATCTTGACATACGACCCCAACTGAGCCCAAAATTTCTGTTGTTAAGTGAGACATCGGTTAAGTGAGTTTTGTCCCGTTCTACAACTTTTCTAAGCCAGACATTTGTTAAGTGAATCGAGTTCCCCCCTTGACTTTGCTGTTCAAAAGGTTGCAAAAGATGATCACATGGCCTTGGGACACAGCAAACTGTTGTAAAACGAGCCACTCACCAAGATGTTGATCGCCTGATCATGGGGATGCGAGAAAGGTTGTAACTATGGGGAAAATGGTCCTAAGTCACTTTTTCCAGGGCCGTTGTAACTTTGAACGGTCACTAAATGAACTGCTGTAAATCAATGACTACCTATAATCCAGGCAATGCAAAAAGCATTTATTAAAGGAGGGGTTAAATCTTTTGACAGGATACAGAAACAAATGACACATACAACATAGAAGAGAATAGAGTAGAGTAGAGTAGAGTAGAGTAGAGTAGAGTAGAGTAGAATAAAAAATAGAGTAGAACAGAAGATAAGAATAGAATAGAATAAGAGTAGAGTAGAACAGAACTAGAATAGAATAGAATAGAATAGAATAGAATAGAATAGAATAGAATAAGGAATAAGAATAGGGTAGGGTAGGGTAGAGTGGAGTGGAGTAGAGTAGAGTAGAGTAGAGTAGAGTAGAGTAGAGTAGAGTAGAATAGAATAGAATAGAATAGAATAGAATAGAATAGAATAGAATAGAATAGAATAGAATAGAATAGAATAGAATAGAATGAGGAATAAGAGTAGAGTAGAGTAGAGTAGAATAGAATAGAATAGAATAGAATAGAATAGAAAGAGGAATGAAGAATAAGAGTAGAGTAGAGTAGAGTAGAGTAGAGTAGAGTAGAGTAGAGTAGAGTAGAGTAGAGTAGAGTAGAGTGGAACAGAAATAGAATAGAATAGAATAGATATTGGAATAGAATAGAATATGGAATGGAATGGAATGGAATAGAATAGAATAGAATAGAATAGAATAGAATAGAATAGAATAGAATAGAATAGAATAGAATAGAATAATTTATTGGCTAAGTACATTTGGTATGTTTGGTATGTCAGAAAGCAAGTAATCCAACGATAAAAGACATCGATTACACAGGAAATGTGAACAATAAAAAACATAGATTCTAGATAACATTCCACATACAGCAGTTTTATGGGTGACATTACTCTTTCCCAGCTGGGTTTATTCTTAAAATGTTTTGTTTTTTTTAAAAAAAAAACCTCTTGAAACTTGCAAGTGTCTCCAAGGTCTTTTAGGAGACGCTATCTTTTTATAGCGAAAGAAAAAAGGGGGTGGAAACCTTGTTTTCCTGTAGACTGCCATCTTAAAAGTGCTAATATCATCTTTCACGAGGCTAAGAATAATGATGAAAACTCCAAGTAACATGAAGAACCCCCTGACCATTTGTCTCCTAAAGGACAACGGCAGGCTGAGCCCCCAGGAATCACAGAAGGAACATCTGAAACCCTTGAAAGAGTTTTTGCCTTGATTAACTCATTGTAAAATAGGCTGGGATAAAATTCTTAAAATTCCCAAGAGGAGGGGCATTAAAGATACTTTTGGTATCTTGAAAAATATCTTTAAAGATATCTTTTTAAAGATTAAACATAAAATAAATAAGAGGCTGGGAAATTCTTAAAATTTCCGAGAGGAGATGCATTAAAAGTACTTTAGATATCATGAAATATTAATTGTGGTGTTCTTGCTTTCTGGATATTTTGCATAGCTGGGTGGGACTTGTCAGGGGTCTTGTTTGATAAGCCTCCCGAGGAAAGACCAGGAAACGTGGACCAATGGCCAGAAGAGGGTTGCCAAGGCAATCGAAGGAGAATTCTAGAGTCTTGGTCTTCCAACTGCCATCCTTTTCCTTCTGGGGGGCTGCCTGCTTTATACCCTGCAGCCCTTGAGTGGAGGAAGAGCAAAATTAAGGCAGGGAGAAAGGAGGAGGGAGAAGAGTGAGAGAAGAAACTGACCAAGAAGAAGAAGGCAGTCGTCCTGGCTTGGACTACGTGTTACGGAGGCATGGTGAAGAGGCGATACTTGTGGTGGAGTTTGCTATGGCAACTTAGGATGAAGTTGCCGCTGCCCCTGTGGGGCCGCAAAATGCACCAGAGCATGGCCCTGGGTTCAAATGATGAAGCCATGAGAAGGAACGGTCAAGTTGGAGTGCCCCATCTCCAAAAGCATCTGTAGGTCAGTCAATGTAGGAGTCCCTCAAGGTTGATGTCAACCTTCTCAGGTAGACCAGGCAGGAAACAAGACCAGATGAGCTCTTTCTATTTTGTAAGATCCAATCTGGGTCGGTGCCGGGGGACCAGAAGTTCTGTCTTCCGAGCTTTCAGACTTGTGCAGAAGCCCATCCTCAAGGAGCTTCTCTCTAGCAGAGTGTGTGCTGTTCTGTGTGTGGTATTTATAGTGCCTGTTGTTTGAGGCTTTTGATGTGTTGATTGGGGTGTGTTGATGGCTTGTTTGTGCTGCCCAGCCCTCACTTTCTAAGTACTTGATAATCTGGTAGTAAATCAGCACTCCTGTTCACTGACGAGGGTCCCATTTCCTAGACTTCAATCACTTCCCTGGCTGTTTTTGTGCCTGCTCGTCCAACAATCTTAGTAGCTGCAAAATTAAATGTATAAGGATTTCTGCCTTGGAAGAGGGTTGGACTATGCTCATTGGAAGGCTACATTAAGAGAATCTGGCCAGTCTTGTTTAACTCTCCCACTGTCTTTTTTACAGCCTGAGAAGTTAGGGGGTGACTGATCCTCAGGTTATGACCACTGCAGCATCGCTATTGTCATAGGGTCAAAATTCAGGCACTTAGCAACTGGCATGTATTGAAGATGGATCCCAGGTTTGTGTAATCACCATCTGCCACCTTCCCAACTGGCTTTCAACAAAGCCAGATTTGATCATGGCTGTGTGGTTGGCTTAATGGCCGTGGTAAAAAAGTCACAAAACTGAGTATGACTTCAAACAGTCACTAAGTGAACTGTTGTAAGTCAAGGACTATGTATATAGTGGATATGCCACACTAGAGGCCTAACTGGACCAAATCTAATCAAAGTGAAAGGATGCAGACAGGTGTCCAGAACAAGATGTTAAGAGAAGGTATTCAGGCAGAAGTTGAGTGGAAGTTGAGATAGAAAGATAGACTCACTCATTCTGCCTGTGGAACTGATCTACCCAAAGTTGTATCCTAGCTCATTGTTGTCCTCTCTTCCATTCAAGATTCTCAGAGGAGACAGATTTTCCAACATTCAACCAAGGACAGCAAGCCAGATAAGTTCAGTTTTATCCAGCTGTCGGATGAGCCATGGAATCTGATGTTCCCCCTCTGCGTTTAATCTAGTCATCAGTCAATAAACAGCATGTTTGTTTATATTGGAAGCTTGTGTTGGCTAACCATATTCATGGGTGATAAGACAATGAGGTCATCTCAACAAAGCTGTTCAAGAGGATATTGCCAAGGTGACAGTGAGTTCTAGTCCTGCCTTAGGCATGAAAGACAGCTGGGTAACTTTGGGTCATTCAGCAGAAGAGGTGAGTTCTAGTCCCACCTTAGGCATGAAAGCTAGCTGGGTAACTTTGGATCAATCACCAGGAAATAGGGAGTTCTAGTCCCGCCTTAGGCATGAAAGCTGGCTAGATAACTTTGGGTCAATCACCAGGAGACGGGGAATTCTAGTTCTGCCTTAGGCATGAAAGCCAGCTGGATAACTTTGGGTCAGTCCCCCTCTCTCAGCCCAACCCACCTCACAGGGTTGTTTTTGCTGGAGAAACGGGAAGAGGAAGACGTACCAATGCACGGTCTCCATCTTGTCTTGAGTAACATATCAAGTAATAAAAGTTGGGTTTTACAAAAGTCCTAAAAAAAATTGAGACGACTGTTAGTTATTCATTTTGATCACGTCTTTGTAAACCCCTGCCACGTAGGGAGGAGAAACGCAAATAGGAAGTCCCTCAAGAACCAGAGGAAGTGCTAAGGTGAGCTTTGGAAAACTTCTCGTAATTTCTTCATACAGAGCCTTACCTTCTCGGGTGTTTTGCTAACCCCTCCTGTAACCAGGAGCAACCTTGTATATTTCACAACAAGCTGAGTGGTGCCAAGAGAAGAGAGAGACAGGTCCTGCTACTCTTGTTTCAATTCATTACCCAGTTCAATTGCATTTTGCAAAGGTTGCTGTTGGAGGGTCGGCAGCTATTAAGGGAAATGAACCTTCTGGAAAAAGACTTCCTTTCCTGCTTTTCACACACACTTCGTTGACCTTTGCTAGAAGGCAGCTTCTGGCCCTCACCCCCTTGAGGAAGCCTTCTGAGATCCGGCAACTCTGCTGCCAATGAATTTGAAAAAAGAGAGATCAGCATCACAAACTGGGACGATGTACATTTTCTGGAGCTTTGTGATGACCCAGAGTATCTCAGAAATATAACAAAACCCAAAACGTAAATAAAAGTCCTTTAGTGCCTTCAACCTGGCTTCACTGTTTAATTGTTCACAGTGGAGTAGACTATTTTCAAAATAACATTTCAAAGAAAAGAAACACAGTTCACATTCAAAGAGCCGATAACGAAGCAAAAACCAAAAACAAACCGCGTTGAATGAAGTTCCCTCGACAGACCAGGATAGATAATTGCCAACTTCAGGAAGATAACCAGGGACAGTCCAGTTGGAAGAACGCCAACCAAGATAAACCTTCTTTAGGAATAAAACACTAATTTGTCTCCAGCGTCTGTCAGCACGCAGGTCCAAACTCTTATGCAGACCTCACACCTGCAACCCATGAAGAGGATCATGGCTGTCTCTTCCCGAGTAGACCATGTTTTACCCTGATCCTCTCCTCCCTGCATGCCCTAGGATGGAGAATGGATGGGCCTGGGTCCTCCTCTGTCTGCTCAGCCGGCCTCTGCCCTTCCCCAGCCGTCTCCACCACCTCTGGAGCCACACTTCCCCTCCCTGCTGGCTGTTCCTCCTTAAAGTTGCCTGAAAGAAAGTCCTCCCTCAATTTAGAACAACTGCCCAACACTCGTAAACCAAGGGAAGAAGAGAAGATCCGGGAAACCAAAAAACAATAATAATAATAATGACTCTAGCACTGTGTCCATCAATCTGTCATGTTCCTGCCTTTCCTGAGGATAAATTATTTGGAGAGAAAAACTCATTTTCCTTCCCAGTGAAGACAGGATTTCTGACAGCAGAGGAGACATCCTGGACCCATGGTTGAGCATTGTGTTCTTCACCAAGGTCAGGTTGAGGTCTCTGGCAAAGCCACCAGTTGATTAATAAGTTTCTGAGTCACACTGTTAGGCAATTTAGAGCCCTAAAACAATCAAATCCAGAGTCCAATCAAATTATCCCACCAAAAATTACAGAGGGGGGGTGTCATTATTTAGACTGCAGCATTCATTGTTTTGTTGTTTGGTGATTTCCCCATAATCACCCAGCTAGCTTTCATGTCTAAGGCAGGATTAGAACTCACCGTCTCCTGGTGATTGGCTCAAAGTCACCCAGTCAGCTTTCATGTCTAAGGCAGGACTAGAACTCACCATCTCTTGGTGATCAGCTCAAAGTCACTCAATCAGCTTTCATACTAAGGCAGGACTAGAACTCACCATCCCCTAGTGATTGGCCCAAAGTCACCCAGACAGCTTTCATGTTTAAGGCAGGACTAGAACTCACCGTCTCCTGGTGATCATCTCAAAGTCACCCAGTCAGCTTTCATGTTTAAGGCAGGACTAGAACTCACCGTCTCCTGGTGATCGGCCCAAAGTCACCCAGTCAGCTTTCATGTCTAAGGCAGGACTAGAACTCACCATCTCCTGGTGATTGGCCCAAAGTCACCCAACCAGCTTTCATATCTAAGGTGGACTAGAACTCATATTGTCCTGGTCTTGGGCTTGCACCACTAGAGCAAACTGGCTTTGTCTTAGATATAAAATTGATTGGTTGGTTGATTGATTGATTGATTGATTGGTTGATTACATGCTATCTTTTTTTTTTTTGAACTCCTAATATTGACATAAACAGATGTTCTCCAGGACAATCTATCCTTGAGCTGTTCTTTCAAACAGAGAGACCCTTATTGCTTAAATGTGGAATGGAGACAAATCTACGATTATATAAATAGGCGCGATGTGATCGAGCATACCCAGAATCTTCTTGAGATGCTTCAGATGGTGAGATTCAACAGTTGCGTTATGGCACCATCTAGTGCACAATCCAAATCTCTTGGCCAGCAATATGGCTTTTTTAAAAAAAAAAAAATATCCCCAGACTTTTAAGAGAGATAAGGAAAAACCACAGCAAAAACTTCCAGAACAATATTGTTGGACACACTAAGCCCAAAATCGTTGATCCATCCACTTCTGGATCGGGGGGGGCATTTTCTTCAGAAGAAAAGCGACCAGTTTTTAAGGTTTTTAGAAGGGTGTTCCTTTCTTGATTTGCAATTGTTTCATACCCAAAACTATAAACTTCAGAAGATGGGGGCCTAATTCCCCGTTCCCCATAGAAGGCTCAAAAATGGGGTTCGTGCATAGAAAGTACAGCCAATATTTAGATCGTATAGCCAATATTTATCCGTGACAGATGTCTCTGTTGTGCCAGTAACCCAGATATGGGCCACAGGAGCTTATAACACACTAAGTAAAGATTAGCACAGTCTATATGGATCTCAGCGAAATATACCTTCTCCCCATCAAAGGAGGGGGGGTGCTTTTGCAAACCAAATGAGGTTTTCTAGGAACCGCATTTGAATGACAGACTCTTTGGGATTTGCAAAGCTGTTATAATATTTGCTTTACTGTATTTACAAGCATTGGGGCAAGATCTCAGAGGAAGCAAGCTCGCACACGAGAGGCAGAGACGGCCACTAATCTAGGCAGCTCAGAAAGTTTTGAGGTGGAGAAGTCTACCCAACAGCACTCATAGCTAAAAGGGGGCAAGTGATATTTTCAGGAGCAGCAGCAGCAGCAGAATTTTCTGGGCTATCCATTGGTCAGGGAGAGTAGCGGCAGGAGAAGGGTACAAGCTTTAAGGTTTGGGGTTGTGGTTTACCACAAGTAAACTGAGGAAATATTCATCTAGGTCAGGGATGGGCAGGGCCTGGGTTGTGAGCAGCCCCAACTCTTATTTCAACACCTCTGGATTGCACGGCTAAAATTTCCCCTGTAAAATTGTCCTTTTAAGGTAGCATGATGCCTTCCATGTTCACCCATCCCAAATAAATGCTTTGTAACTCAGCAGACTGATCTATTTTTCTCTTTAAACAAGATAGAAGAAAAGGAGGGGGGAAGGGGAGGAGGAGGAGGAGGTGAAGGAGGAGGAGGAAGAGGAGGAGGAAGAGGAGGAGGAGGAGAAGTAGAAGGAAGAAGGAAGAAGAGGAGGAGAAGGAGGAAGGAGAAGGAGAAGGAGGAGGAGGAGGAAGAGGAAGAGGAAGAGGAAGAGGAAGAGGAAGAAGAAGAAGAAGAAGAAGAAGAAGAAGAAGAAGAAGAAGAAGAAGAAGAAGAAGAAGAAGAAGAAGAAGAAGAAGAAGAAGAAGAAGAAGAAGAAGAAGAAGAAGAAGAAGAAGAAGAAGAAGAAGAAGAAGAAGAAGAAGAAGAAGAAGAAGAAGAAGAAGAAGAAGAAGAAGAAGAAGAAGAAGAAGAAGAAGAAACAACTAGCCCCACATCATTGCATCCTCCAGGTCATGGAAATCCAATGTATGCATTCAAACAGACACAAATGCTTGATTCAGAAAGACTACTACTTATACTGGATCAAGAGTGAGTTGGTGTGAACTCTATAACAGAGCCTCCTCTAAAGCTCTTGGTTCCCAGGGTCTTGGTGTCCTCTCCTCCTGACTCATATCTTCAAACTTCCCATTTCTAGGAACCTGCTTGTTCACTCTTTGGAATGAGCTCTTCTTGCCAGCAAAAGTAGGTCAACCCCAGCATGCTATCTTCACTGGTGGGAAAGCTGCCTTCTGTCACGGCAGAGCCTCTCCTCAAACCACCTTCCCACCATCGCTGGTGGTCCCGCTTCTTCAACAGACAGCCCTTCTGCAAGACTCCCATCGCAGAGCACCCATTGGGACTTCTTTGGGTCCCTCCTACTTTGAAAGGTGAGGTCCCAACCCTGTGGCAACTCAAGAGGGTTGGAGTAGGATAGTGGAGAACCTGCTCCTCCAGCTATGCCTAAGCCAGAAGAGAGCAGCCGCTTCGAGGAATGGGGGCTGTTATGTTCCCATCAACGCTGCTCTTCTGATCACACCCCTTGGCCTGAAGGCATATCCAGATTTGTTTGCATTTTCAAAGGCTTAAGTAATCTGAAACAGGATCTCTCATCTCCCCCTCGCCTGGTTTTCCTTGCTACAGTGGGAGAAATGGCACTTATTTTGTACACTGTAACATTCTTCTCTAAATTTGCCTCATGATGGCCCTCCAGATGTTGCACAACTCTCAGCAGCCTCGGGCAACATGACCAAGAATGAGGAGATGCCATCCCGCAACATCTGGATAGCCTAAAATCCCCAGCCCGTGACCTAAATGTGATGCGAAGGTCCATCTGTTTCAGGAAATGCGAGTTTCTAGTCTTGGGAGATCACCATGCTTAAGTGGTCACCTTCAGAGAGGCCAAAAAGAACCACAGCCTGTGATCAAGTTAGACCCCACCTCCAAGGTCTGGGAACAAGCCAACATAGATGAGCTAGCCCTGTTTGGATCCGATACAATCTGAACGTTTAAATTTGAATGTTTGAAGCTCTTGTCATTGAAGGACAATTGTTTGAATATTGTTTGCAAATCTTTATTGTTTTCCAAGCAATCATGTTGGTTGAATCACAGAGTCATAATGCTGGAAAGGAACGTGAAGGACTTTCTAGGCAGGAGTGTTTATTCCATCTTGGTTGTCCAATCTTTCTCAGGCACAAATAACCAGGAGGCTGAAGAATTTATTTATTGCTACCTACCTACACAAGACTTTAGTCAACTGTCAAATCTAAATTGGCTCTAGATAAGGATCACAGGAATTCACTTGGGTCTCTTGTGACAACGCAACGATTCCAAACTGATCACACATTTAATTCCAGTCTGTTCTTCTCCTACAATCTCTTCTCGAAAACCTCCATAAATGGAGCGCCCACAATCCAGGAGGCAAGCTTTCCCACTGATTAAACATTCTCACTGTCAGGAATTTCCTCCTTATTTCTAGATTGGATCTCTCTTTAATGAACTTCCACTCGTTGCTTCTTGTCCTGCCTTCAGGGGCTTAGGAGAAGAAGTCAACCCTCTCTTCTCTGTGACAGCCCTTGAAAGATTGGGAGATGCTCCCAAGTCCCTCCTAGTGCTAAACAATACCCAGTTCCCTTACCCACAGATTTCATCCCCTACCACATTGGAGGAGGGGGAAGAGAAGATAAAATGGATGGGGAAGGCCAGGAAAGGATGAAGCGAAGTCTGTAAGTTTATCCAACATTTCATTTCTGGCAGAGGTTTCTCTGCTTCTGACATCAGCTCTGCTATTTCCAATCCCGGAGGGGAGAAAGGAGGGGGAACCAGGAGAGGGGAAGAAAATAAACTTGGAAAAATAGGCCAAGATAGGACATATTTCTTTGGGTTTCTGCAGGGTGCCCTGGTTTGAAGGCTTGATTTGTTTGGAAAAAGGGTTGGAGGGACAGCTGTCCCCCAGATGCAACTTGAAAAGCAGGGGTGGCCCATCCACCAACTTTCCATCACGAGCTCTTGGCAGGGGGGGGGGTGGTTTTGTTTTGATTTGATTTTTTTGAGCCTTCCCCAATCTCCCCCTCGACTTCGCTGAGCTGGCCTCCTTCCTACAGCCTTTGAGCTGAGAATTGGAAGCAGCAGGGGAAAAATAAATTAAAACACGGCCAGACACAAAATCCTCCGATAACTTGGCTTTCGGTCGCCTGGGCGTCCCACGGTGTGATGGCCAGCGGGGCCAAAAGTCTTTGGAGGATCTGGACCTCAGCTTTCAGGGCTTGACATTTGGGTTCTCCTCCAGATTTGTGTGTGTGTGTGTGTGTGTGTGTGTGTGGGTTTAAAGGCAATGCCACTGATTTAAGCCCAGGAAGGGCTCCCTATGTGCAACGGGTTTGGTATCCTCTTCCCTCAATATATAAACAACACAATAAAATTGCATCGCTCATATTTCTGCACTGGACCAAGCAACTCCAAAAGGATTTGTGAGAAGAAGGGGCCGAGCAAGGCTCCCCTTTCCCCCCACCTCCCCCCCCACCCCCAGCATGGAAAATAGGCTAAGATAGACTTACTATTTATATACTCTTCCTTTCTGCCCATAACTGAGAGGCCGGTCTCAGGGGAATTTTCCGAAGGCAACTTAAAAGCTGAGGACACTTGAAAGTGTTGATATAGTTAATTTTACACAGGGTGATGGGAAGTTTAAGAAAGCTGAGAGGGATGTGTGGATACTCAGCAGCAACAGTGAGACTTCTGGTCTTTCTTTTAGCAGGTCCCTCAAGAATCCTTAAGACTGTTGGGTCAGTTCTTTAAATCTCCTTCAAGTTATAATGGCTGATCCCTTCGGTGGATCTCTCTCGTTCTCTCTATCCCTAAGGTGGGATCTTGGAATTCCATCCAAGGAACAAGGTGAACACCTGGTTGTAATATTTCTCTCCCAGGCAATCGGGTCACTTCCATCTCAAGGGGCTTCCATGTGCTGAGAAAACTAGGTAAGTCTACCTTCAAACCCAAGAGCAGACCCAGGCACAAAATGGCATTAACTCAAGTGTCCAAATCAAAACCACAGTCATCTCTCCACCATTTCTATTCTCCGCAGCCTAGCATAAAAAAAAATAGAGAGGATCTTCAACCCTACAGAAACATGGAATATCTTTGTTCTACGGACTATAGACTTGAAATCTGATTTTGCTGCCTCCAGATCTGATTTATTGCTCCATCTTATTTTGATGTGCCCTGGTTTCCAGCACATGGTTTATCCCTAGCCACCCTGCTGAACCCATCCTTGGCAAAACTGATGACGTTATCTAGTTTGGGTAATGAAGCGCCCGCAAGAAACCAAGCAAGCTCAGAGAGCACCAAGGACCCTTCTTGGCCAAACTACTTATTACCTTCATCCGCTTCAGGTGTCCTCCCATGCGAAAGAAACATGACAGCATCACAAGCATTTGATTTGTTCTGGCTTCGGTTTGGCGAGCTCTTGTTTTTAAGCGAGAAGAATGTGGTTTAAGATCTGGATTAGCTTTACCAGGCCTTACATCTCATCCGCTTGGAACATCAGCTGGCCTGTTTCACCCCTAAAATGCAAAGAAGGGCAGTCAAGCTCTCCTTCTGCTGTCTTCCCTTACTCACACCTGCTTTCTCAAAGTTCTTTTTGTGTGGCATTTTGCGAATCCTTCTCTCTCGCATAACTGAGTACTACGTGCTTCGAAGTTGCAGCCTGTTCAGCTCCCTTCCCGGACATTGGCAGGCAAAGCCTGGGGGGGGTGGGGGGGAAATCAACAGGGGCCTTTTTCAGGAATGAAATGAAGCAGAATTTGGATTGGAAATTGACTTCAGAAAGAAGAGAAAGGTTACCGGGTTGCTTCAACAGGAAACAGCCTCAAAGCATAAGAAAATATTGTGGGTAAGCCGACACTTCTGTGCCCTGCGAACTATTCGTCTCACGGAAGCAATCGTACGGCCAACCTTGAGTTTAAGAAAGTTTAGCTTTAGCTTGTTTAAGTTTTAGTTTATTTTATTGTCCTGACAGGCAGAAAAATTAACCAGTAGAATGACTTGCCTACAGAAGTTGTGGATGCTCCATCAGTGGAAGTTTTTAAAAAGAGATTGGACAACCGTTTGTCTGAAATAGTATAGGGTTTTCGGCATGAGGGGGTTCCCTTCCAACTTGATTATTCTATTGTATTCTGTTGTCATTGCGAAATGCCATCTTCAGTGTTCAAGAAAGATGCTATTGATTTGTCCTTCTGCTGGAAATGCTCCGGTGTTGATTCACCCTTTCCCTGCCCTTGAACTAAATCCAATCAGAAATCTAGCCCACTTGGATAAACTTACCTGCTGTTCCAAAAAACAGAGAAGCAAATAAACAAGAGGAGGGCAAAGGGAGGACATTTAGGCACGTCAAGAAAATAATTCACATTAGAAAGGATCGGTGTGCTTTGTTGTAGCAGTGAATTCTGTGTTTATCAACGATCTCCAACTATCAATTTGCTTCTCCCTTTTATCTCCCTTTCCCAGCTTCTGATAACTCTGAAAACCTTTCCCACCGCACTGATATGTCTCTATCAGGGGGTCTCCAAACTTGTGAACTTCAACTCCCAGAGTGTCACAAGGAAAAGGGTGCTGCTTTGTTCTCCATAACACCTGAGCGCAGGATGGAAGGAAGCTTAACAAATAAGAGATGAATCCTGGAACTTAGGAGGAATTTCCTGACAGTGAGAACAATTAATCAATGGAATGGCTTGTCTCCAGAAGTTGTGGGTGTTCCCTCACTGGAGTTTTTTCCAGAAAACATTGGACCATCGTTTTTTCTTGGATGGTATAAGCACTCCTGCCTTGGCAGGGGCTTGGACTAGAAAACATCTAAGGTCCCTTAGAGCCCTGTGATTGTATGATTCTTTTGTGACTCTTTTTACAGAGCAAGCTTTTGCCAAACGATTTCTGTCCACTGAAAAGCATACAGGAAGGACCTGCCTTCATCCTGAGGTTCCCCAATCAAGAAAATAAAATAATATTTGCGGGCTGAGATGTAAGACGCATTAAAGATTCTGTGCACATTCTCCAGCTTAAAATCCTAGTGCATGCTCTAAACTGTTCGGTTTGACTTGGAGAAGTTGTGACTGTCCCTTTTCCTTCACCTGGATCCAGGAAACCCAAGAAAGCTGGATCGAGTGGCTCTTTCTTTGCCTATTTCGGAAATATGCCGCCTAATTTTTTCTCTGAACTTTTCTTTTCAGGCTAGAGGGAGAGAGTAACGCTGGAAGGCTAACCAAGGGAAACTGGCTGGTTTTAGGACCCTGTGAGCAGATTGCTTGCAGAGAGTCCTAAAACATCCCCAGCATTTCTGAGAGCTGGTTGCTTATTCATTCAGAGCAGGAACAAAACCATCCAGCAACTGAGATCCATCGACTTCCTTTGCAAACAGGCAATGTAAAAAAAAAAAAAGAAACCCAACACACAGAAGACCAAAGTCAAGGAAAACTTTTGAGGTTCTTCTCTCCTTCTCTCTCTCTCTCTCTCTCTCTCTTTCTCTCTCCCCTTTGCTCCAGAGCCTCATCCTTTGCAGGCTTCTTTTCTCTCCATAACCTCAAGATGAAATTTGCTGAGAACTGCTGGGACATCTTAGCAGAAGCGAGGAATGGACAGCGTTGAGATCGGCTTGCGGAGGGAAGCAGAGAAGGGAAGAAGCCAGTCTTCAGAGCTCAGCCCGGGGGCTGTTTCACGGAGGTGTTTTCCTACTCCAACGCACATCCACCAAGGCCAGGCCTGTTGATCTCGGCCTCAACATGACAGCTCATGGCTTCTGGGACCTCTGGGTATTGATGGGTTCTGCTGCCTTCCTGCTGGTCCGTGGACAATATCCACAACAGGGCAATGCGGACAATGGTCACTGGAGACAGATGATCCAGTGGGAGAATAATGGGAGGCTGTACAGTCTCCTGAACTCCGGCTCGGAGTACGTCCCGGCCAGCCACGTAAGAGCCGAGAGCAGCGCCAGAGTGTTGTTGGCCGATGCTGCCACCAACCAAGGACAACGCACTGCAGGGAACACTCGGAGACAAGCGCCAACTTTACCCATCAGGTCAGGATCTGATACAGTCCGGGGACAAACCAGGCACCCCTTTGGCTTTGGGCAGGTCCCAGATAACTGGAGAGACGGAGCCACCAGAGACAGTAGCTCCAACGCCCATCATCCTTGGTCCTCCATGCCTCGTCAGCGGCAGGTGGGCGCTGCGTCCTCTTCCTCTTCGTACGTCGCGTTTGGGCAGCTCTACCCACAGGGCTCCTACCCTCAGCCCCCTTATGCCAACCAGTATGAGGCCTATGACCCACAGGCACCACGGGTGTACGACGAGAGCCACAATTACTACCGTACCACTGGGACGTGGGGTGGCGCTGTGGCAGCCGCCGCAGCCAGCGCTGGGGTGGTGAACCCTTTTCAACCCAGAGCGAGATACGAAGAGTATTCCGAGGAGCAGAATCCCTACCGAGCTCAATCCTATGCCCCTGTCCAGGAGAGGCCGTATGTGCCTCCCGCCCAACAGCCCCCATCTCCGGATGGCTTAGACAGACGGTATTCCCACAGCCTCTACCACGATACTGGAACTAGCTTTGACCAAAATGTCCCAGATTCCTACGCATCCACCCAGAATCAGGGCCAAGGAGTCCCTCTCGCAGACAACTTGCATGTCCACTCTGCATCGCCTGCCAATGCTGGGACCGGCTACGGGAACGAGCCATGGGTGAGGCAGTATCCTCCTTTTGGGCAGGTTCCCGAAGAGCCCTACATCCCTGCTCGCAACGTGGAACCTCAGCCACCTTTCCGGCCCTTAGACCCCCATGGGGTCCCTCGGCCCGAGCCCTACCTTCCTATCCGGAATTCTGAAACTCCCCAGGTGATTCCGGACAACCAAGGGGTCAACCAAGGCCGCATGAGTGTGGGCAGCATCTACAGACCAAATCAGAACGGACGCGGTAAGTCTTTGACTACGGCAGGGGTCTTCAAACTTGACAGCTTTAAGACTTGTGGACCTCAACTCCCAGAATTCCTCCTCCAGTCATGTTAGCTCAGGAATTCTGGGAGTTGAAGTCCACCAGTCTTAAACTTGCCAAGCTTGAAGGCCCTTGGACTATGGGAAGGGTGCCTACTGTGGGATTTTGGAGAGTTAGGGTTAGGATTCCTTAGCTTTCTTTTTGGATTAACAAAACCCAAATGGATGATTTTAATACCAGAGCAATGATGGTCAGAAGAATCATCTTCATCAGTTTAGCCATTGTCTATCCGCTGTAGAATGGAGGCCTCTTCCACATGTTTCCAATCCATATGGTCCCGAGCTTTCTTTGGCCAATTGGGTTCAAAATACTTGCTGATGACCTTGATCCATCTTGTTTTAGGTCTCTTTCATGGACACTTTTGATCCACTGGGATCCATTCTATGACTGCCTTGGTCCACCTGCCATCAGTTCTTCTGGCTATGTGACCAGCCCATCTCCATTTCCATTCTTTTACTCTTTTGAGAGTATATTTTTGTTTGTTTTTTAATCCATGTGGAGGTCTTTCTATCTTGTCTTGTGATGCCAAGCATGGATCTTTCCCTGCCTCTTTGCTTCATGCATAGCTTTTGTATCGATTGGAAGGTTATGATTGCGAGATCAAGAGAATATACTATCATATCTAGAATAGGAGGTGGTGCCAGACATCAAAATTATGTAAGGGAGTGCTCCTTAGAAGATTCATCACAGTCTATTTGTAATTCTTTCAGTTTCTTGTCCACATTAACCTCTATGGTTTTTATCTATAACATCTGTATGGTCAAACTATGGCCAACTGTTGCTTTCCAAAGCAAATCAGGAAACCATGGGTTGAAATCCTGCATGATATTGAAGCTTGGCTTATCATCATATCTGAGCTAGTCACCATCATTATCTCATCAAGTTGGAGTAAGGTTTCCTATAGATATCAAGGTGCCCAATACCTGTTCTCACCTCCAAGAGAACGCATCTTTTTCTGTTTCCTTATTTCAATTAGTTTTGCATTTAATTGTCCTTCCATTTTCTGTTGTCAACACAATCCTCTAGATTTATAGCTGGGCAACCTTCCCAGGGCAGACATTTTCCAAAGTCTTCCCAATACCATCCAAGTTGTAGATGGACTCCCTTGTTAGCCCAAAATTTCAGGACTGTTGGTGTAAGTAAGGACGAGTAGATCAGATTCGTAGTGTGAGCCATGAATGTTCTTCATTATCTCCTTTTCTCCTGAAACCGTTCCTTTAATGAATTGTGAAGCTTGTTGGGAGGAAGACGCTAAACTGCAGGTGAAGGGCACTGTCCAACTATTTACAAAGTCTGCACTACTATTACTATTAATCTTCTCATCACTCCTTATCACCCATCCCCTCCCACTTGTGACTGTATGACTGTAACTTTGTCGCTTGTATCCTTACAATTTATACTGATTGTTTCCTAGTATGATTTGATTGCTTATTTTACCCTATGGCTATTATTAAGTATTGCACCTTATGATTTTTGACTCTTGATGAATGTCTCTTCTCTTTTATGTACACTGAGAGCATTTGCACCAAGACAAATTCATTATGCGTCCAATCACACTTGGCCAATAAAAGAATTCTATTCTATTCTTATTGTACCCTATGACTATCATTAAGTGTTACACCTTATGATTCTTGACTCTTGATGAATGTCTCTTCTCTTTTATGTACACTGAAAGCATTTGCACCAAGACAAATTCCTTGTGTGTCCAGTCACACTTGGCCAATAAAGAATTCTAGTCTAGTCTAGTCCATTCCATTCCATTCTATTCTATTCTATTCCCTATGACTATCATTAAGTGTTGTACCTGATGATTCTTGACTCTTCATGAATGTAACTTTTCTTTTATGTACACTGAGAGCATTTGCACCAAGACAAATTCCTTGTGTGTCCAATCACACTTGGTCAATAAAGAATTCTATTCTATTCTATTTTAATTGTATCCTATGACTATCATTAAGTGTTGTACCTGGTGATTCTTGACTCTTGATGAATGCATCTTTTCTTTTATGTACACTGAGAGCATTTGCACCAAGACAAATTCCTTGTGTGTCCAATCACATTTGGCCAATAAAAAGAATTCTAATTCTAGGAACACGAGGTCCACAATGGCCCTTCAAGTTCTCACATCCCTCAATCATGTACCAACCTCTTGCTATGCCCAGTAATGCATTCCCTGCCCATTGTTCTCCAGATGTCTTCCAGTAAGGAATGCCAAACTATTCAAGGGGAGATCCAACCTAGAACCAAGGAGAAATTTCCTAACAGTGAGAACAATCAATCAGTGGAGTGATTTGCTTTCAGAAGTTGTGAATGCTCCAACACTGGAAATGTTTAAGAAGAGATTGGACAATCATTTGTCTGGAATAGTACAGGGTCTCCTACTTGAGCAGAGAGTTGGACTAGAAGACCTCCAAAGTCCCTTCCAGTTTGTATTATGTGTTCTGTTCAGTGGTTCCCGTCACTCACACTTTCCTTGGGTTCCTTTCAGATCCTGTCACCCGTTCCCACACCTCTCCACACCCTTTCTACCCAGCTGATGTACTTTTGCATGTTTTCTAGCCCCACTTCTCACCCACTATGCTGCTTCTCCCCACCCCAGTGATATTTTCCGATCTTGCTGCTGGGACAAAATCTCAGAGATGACTTTCAGTTAGTACGAAAGTTTTTAAAAGTTGTTTTGTTTTAATTCCAAAGCGTTTTTTTCCTCCCATCTACCCAGAAGACAGAAACTCCATGGTGGGAGAGACAGAGTTTCAGTATTCTAGCGCCCTCTACTGACAAACAAAAAACATTGCACGTTTTCTTAGTTTGGCTGTTATTTCCACCAATAATAGCCCCTCTTTGAGGGGGAGAGAGAGATGATAGATAGATAGATAGATAGATAGATAGATAGATAGATAGATAGATAGATAGATAGATAGATAGATAGATAGATAGATAGATAGATAGATAGATAGATAGATAGATAGATAGATAGATAGATAGATAGATAGATAGATAGATAGATAGATCCATAGATAGATAGATAGATAGATAGATAGATAGATAGATAGATAGATAGATAGATAGATAGATAGATAGATAGATAGATAGATAGATAGAGAGAGAGAGAGAGAGAGGGAGAGAGATAGATAGATAGATAGATAGATAGATAGATAGATAGATAGATAGATAGATAGATAGATAGATATGGAGAGAGAGACAGAGAGAGAGATGATAGATAGATAGATAGATAGATAGATAGATAGATAGATAGATAGATAGATAGATAGATAGATAGAGATAGATAAAATATAAATGGAGAGAAAGAGAATAGATAGATAAAATATAAATGGAGAGAGCGAGAATAGATAGATAGATAGATAGATAGATAGATAGATAGATAGATAGATAGATAGATAGATAGAGATAGATAAAATATAAATGGAGAGAGAGAGAATAGATAGATAAAATATAAATGGAGAGAGCGAGGATAGATAGATAGATAGATAGATAGATAGATAGATAGATAGATAGATAGATAGATAGATAGATAGATGCAGGCAGGCAGGCTGGCTGGCTGGCTGGCAGGTGGGTAGAGGGGAGAGAGAGAGAGAAGGAAGGAAGGAAGGAAGGAAGGAAGGAAGGAAGGAAGGAAGGAAGGAAGGAAGGAAAAGAAAGAATTTTAAAAAGATTCAGAATGCAAAACAATTGTTTTTAAACTTATATTTAAAAACAATTTAATTGTTTTTAAACTTATATTTAAAAACAATTAAATATAAGGCACCATGAAATGTTTTAAAACAAAAAAGGGGGACCACTTCCTATTTTTGGCCCTAAACCTATCTCCTTTATGGAGGAAAACCTGCTGTGGTTTTCAGAAAGGACACCATTATGCGTGTGTGTGTGTCGTCTCCCCCTCCTCATTTATATGTTCCCTGGCTCCAACGACGGAGGACTCCATCACTAAAAGAATCAGGAAGCTAAACTAAGCCGTGGCTCCCTTTGCACACTGCCCTAAGCTGTGGTTTGCAAATAAACCGCGATTTGTAGCTTAGCATAACGGGCGAATAAGATTCCCTGGTTTGTTCCCCGCCCCCCACCCCCTTTTGATTAAAGCAATTGGAGCAAACTCCCCTAAGCCAGGGGTGGCCTGAGACAAAGTGAGGGCTGAGATAAGCAATCTATCTTTTTAAACCCACCCCCTCTTCCCCATAAGCCCTCCCCCCCCCCCCTCTCCAGCTGACCAAATGACCAACAGATGCTAACCGCCTGCCTTGGCTCCATCCACATGTCTCTGATTAGATTTATTTCCCTTCGCATTCCTATATATATATATGTACGGCAGTCACTTAGCAACGGCTCCACTTAGCATTCCTGCCTCAGTGTCCCACTGGGGTGGTTTTCTTCCCCCCCCACGCCCCCCCCCATGCCTGAGTAGGCGTTGGGGGTGACTACATTTCCTCCTTTCTGCTTTCCACTTACTAAACCCTGGCTTGGTCTGTAGGGGAGGAAGCGAGAGGACGTCTGTGTGAGATAACCTGACCTCACAGCAACTCTCCTTCCTTTCTGGTGCGTGGAAACCCTCCCACCCCAAAAGAGGCCTTGGCTGTCTTTAACTGAAGGCAGCCTGGAGCAAATTCGTTCGCCTGGATAATTCGGTTCTGTCCGGTATGGAATCTCCTCTCTAGCGTCTCCCCTCTCCCCCCCAGGGGAAATCTTTCCCGATGTAAACAAGTCAGATAAGGTTGCTAAGCACATCAAAGCTGTGCGTTAGGCCTGAGAAGAAGCAGAATGTGCCCAGATGTTCTCAGATTCAGAATAGAGCTGGGTGGGATCATGGAGGTCTTCTAGTCCAACCCCTTTCTCAAGCAGGAGACACTATAGAACTGTGATGCACTGCGCCTCCCAGATTTTTCGGCCTGTTTGGGGCTTTTTTTAGCCTCCCAGAGGTTCGAGGGAAGCCTCTGCCGCCTTTGTAGGCCGAAAAATAGGCCCGTTTTGTCACTTCCTGTATTTCCGGAAATTCCGGAAGTGTGACGAAATGAGCCCATTTTTCGGCCTACAAAGGCTGCAGAAGCTTCCTTCGAGCCTCTGGGAGGCCTAAAAAGACCTCAGATGGACTGAAAATCAGCTGGGAGGCACAGTGCAGGGAAGGGGGCGGCGGGCGGGAATCGCGCATGCAGGTGCAGGGGGCGGTGGGCCGCACGCATTGCCTTCTGGGTGCTGGCACATCAGCACGCATGCACAGGACAATTTTTAGCAGAGGAGCCCAAAAAGGTTAGCCACTGCTGCTATAGAAATTGAGACAAGTAGCTGTCCAGTCTCTTCTTAAACACCTCCAGTGATGGAGCGCCCACAACTTCTGGTGGCAAGCTGTTCCACTGGTTAATTGTTCTCACTGTTAGGAAGTTTCTCCAGGTGGCTTCTCTCCTTGGATAGTTTCCACCCATTGCTTCTTGTCCTGCCTTTGGGTGCTTTGGGGAATAATTTGACCCCCTCTTCTTTGTAGCAGCCCCTCAAATACCGGAACACTGTTATCATGTCCTCCCTGGTCCTTCTCTTCTGTAGACTAGCCAACCCAAATCTTGCAACTATTCGTATGTTTTCGTTTCCAGGCCTTTAATCCTCTTAGTTGCTCTACTCTGCATTTTGTCCAAAGTCTCAACCTCTTCTTTTGTAGTGTGGTGATCAAAACTAGATGCAGGAATCCGGGCGTGGTCTTCTTGCTAGATTTTATAAAGCGATACTAATACTTCATGTGATTTTTGATTCTATGCTATGATGTCTATGATTCAAGCTGTGGTGGGATTCCATTTTTTTTTCTCCCGCTTCTGTGGGCGTGGCTTGTTGGGCGTGGCATGGCTTCATGGGCGTGGCTTGGGGGGCTTGGCAGGGGAAGGTTACTGCAAAATCCCCCTTCCCTCCCCACCCTACTAACCTGCTTTCCAGCTCCGTTCTCCTTTGCAGGGCAACCAAAGAAGACCCAGCCAATCAACTGTGGGCATGGTGTTTTGTGGGTGTGGCTTGGCTTGGTGGGCGTGGCAGGGGAAAGATACTGCAAAATCCCCATTCCTTCCCCACCCCACTAACCTACTTTCCAGCTCTGCTCTCCTGTGCAGGGCAACCAAAGAAGATCCAGCCAATCACCTTGGTGGGCGTGATGTTCTATGGGCGTGGCTTGGTGGGTGTGGCAGGGGAAGGATACTGCAAAATCCCCATTCCTTCCCCACCCCACTAACCTGCTTTCCAGCTCTGTTCTCCTGTGTAGGGCAACCAAAGAAGTCCCAGCCAATCAGCTGGGACTCGGGAGGTGGAGAATAGATGGGGTTGGCAGGGCCAGTCAGAGGTGGCATTTTCTGGTTCTCCAAACTACTCAAAATTTCCACTCCGGTTCTCCAGAACCGGTCAGAACTTGCCAGGGGTGGGATTCAAAATTTTTAACAACCGGTTCTGTGGGTGTGGCTTAGGTGGTGGGCGTGGCTTGGTGGGCGTGTGACTGGGTGGACATGGCTTGGTGGTCATGTTATTAGCTGGGTGTGGCCAACTCAATATCACTTACATCGAGGCACGCATCTCCTCGCCTGGCCTCTCATGACTGTGGGGATGCTGCAACAGTCGTAAGTGTGAAAAACGGTCATAAGTCACTTTTTTCCGTGCCATTGTAACTTTGAATGGTCACTCCACACAAGCAAAGTACCAGCAAAGGAGGAAAAAAAACTCCAGAGAAGTTCCTGAGACAGGAAGTCTAATCCTGCCAAGAATGTAATAAGGGTTAACGGAGAGGCAGTTTCTGTAAGCAACTCCAGAATGTTTCCTTCCTGCCTTCCTTACAGGATTAGGCCAGTAATTTCTTCTAACAACCGGTTCTCCGAACTGCTTAGAATGTTAACAACCGGTTCTAGGGAATAGGTGCGAACTGGTAGAATCCCACCCCTGGAACCTGCTGAGTACCACCTCTGGATTCTAATGATTGTCCACTAGATCTCTTCCAACCCTACTATTCTAGGTTCTAAGTTTCAGCTCACCTAGTTGTGTGAGCCTTCCTCCATCTAAGGCTCTTATGGAAGACGTATTATATTTTGGATTAGTATTATATATTGGTGGAGACAGTTCTCTACTCAAACCAACCCAAGGCGGGGGAGTTTTTCCTCCCTCCCCAAACCTCCTTTGACTTCTCTTAAAGTAAGGCTCCCCCGGGGCTGACATCAGCAGAATTTATCAATTGAGAGACAGGAAATGAGAGCTAAACTGGTGACGTGATCTCTCAGTGGAGATTGGCTGGAAAAACAAGAAGGCATTGTTCTTTTTTCTTGTTCTTTTTTCTTGTGGAAAAACCATTCAGGGGGGCCGGCGGGGTGCTTGTCAAAACCCACAGCAGAGTTTTTTTGAGATCCAGCTTGACTAATCTCATTTGCATGCTGGCTCGGTTCTTTTTTTCAAGCGAGTCTCTTCGCTCTTCAGAGAAACG
Organism: Bungarus multicinctus; assembly: GCA_023653725.1. NCBI lineage: Eukaryota > Metazoa > Chordata > Lepidosauria > Squamata > Elapidae > Bungarus > Bungarus multicinctus. The sequence goes on from CM042843.1 coordinate 18,528,881, forward strand.
TTGCCAGGAGTGGAGGCTAGGGGAGACAGAATCAAGGGGCCTGTCAGCATCTCTTCCTGCCTAGCCAGGGCCTCTCTTAAGTCTTTATGTGCTTTGAAGAAGGACGTCTCAGACTATGGAGGAAGACAGAAAAGTGAGGGATCGGAAGCTTCTAAAAAAACGTCTACGTAGATTGGTTGCATCCAGTTTTGGTCGCCACAATGGGCAATGACTTGTCTGAAATGGTATAAGGTCCCCCTGTTGAGCAGGGGGTTGACTAGAAGACCTCCAAGGTCCCTTCCAACTCTGTTATTCTGTTATGTAGTTTGCGTCTATTGCTCTGCCCTGATCGAGTTGTGTAGTCCATATGTTTTTGCAGTGTAAGAGTTGCAGATTACAGGATAGTTTTTTTCTGAAACCAAATTGTTTATTAGAGAGTAGGTTGTTTGTCTCTAAGTGGAGGATAATGGATTGGTTAATAATTGATTCCATGACTTTACAGGTGACGTAGCATAAAGAGATTGGTCTGTAATTTTCAACCAGGCTGGGGTCTCCCTTTTTGAAGATGGGGATGACCGTGGCTTGTGACCATAGATTAGGCAAGGAACTGGTCCTGAAAGATTTCTCAAAGATTATGCTTAGAGGTTCTGCTATGGCAGTGGATAGCTTTTTTAAGAAGTAGGCACATATTCCATCTGGTCCAATAGATAGAGATGGTTTTAGATTGCATAGTGCTTTTTCAACATTGTCTTCTGTAAAATCGGTATGTATCAGATCATTGTAGTTGTCTGTGGATCGACTAGGAAATACTGAGCATGATCTATACTGAGCCAAAGAATGTGTTAAAGAAATTGGCTTTAATAGTGTCGTCATTGCAGTCTTTACCATTAAGTCCTTTCAGGGGTGGGATGGACCTTGAGTCTTTTAGTTTGTTGTGATATATGAAAAAGATGTAGAGACTCCAGAACAAAAGAGAGAAACAAAAATGGTTAGGGGACTGGAGGATAGAACATATGAAGAACGGTTGCAGGAATTGGGTATTTCTACTTTAATGAAAAGGACTTAGGGGTGATGTGAAAGCACTCTTCCAATGTCTAAGGGGCTGCCCCAAAATTCATGAAGGCAGGACAAGAAGCAAGGGATGGAAACTGATCAAGGAGAGCAGCAACCTAGAATTAAGGAGAAATTTCCTGATTTTTGCTCAAGCTAGTTGCTTCTCTTTAACCATCCAAGGATGTGGTTAAATAAATCAAAATGGCAATCAAAAGTTCCAGCTATTGTCTATGTGTTCCATCTTCACAAAATCTCCAGAACCATAAAGCCTACAAACTTGACATTTAGCACTTATGTTCCTCTTGGCTCCTGGGGGCTCACTAAGAAAGGATTTTTCGAAATGACCACCATAACATTAGTATTTTGTATATTATTATTATTATTAACAAGCTCTGATGTTAAGGAGTTCTATTCCTCCTCCCCACCTGAAAAGAAATCTGTTCCAAATGCAAAACACAAGCAGAGGAGAGGAGTTTCAGATTCAGTTTTACTTTCACAGCAGCAATCAGTTTTAGTACAGAACAGTTGAGTTAAGCCACACCCAGGCTCCTTGCTGTCTCCTTCTTGCTCACACAGCAAATACTGCTTCCGTTTCCAAACAGCCCTCAACTCTCTTCACACACTGACAGGACGCTAGCCAGATAAATAATGACGGGTGCTGGTAGGCAGAGACAGCATTTCCTCCCCACCTTATTTTCCTCCCCAAAAACTCAGCTCGATCACATAGTTTCATAGCAAAGCACGGGTATCCAGCTAGTAACTTAATTTTAAAAGTTAAATGTTAACGATTAGCAGGTAAGAGGAACGACCGTAGAATGATGGCCTTCTGTTCTGGAGAATTTAGAAAGTCAAACCAGCAAAACCCTGCTGGACTTCGATTGAATCCTGATGCCTTCTCGTCAAGTTTGCATCCTACTTTCAAAGTTCTTCCCAATTCTTGCTTCCCCCCTTAGGTCTCCCTGATCTCGTACCTGATCCAAACTATGTCCAAGCATCCACTTATGTTCAAAGAGCTCACCTCTACTCCCTCCGTTGCGCAGCTGAAGAGAAGTGCCTCGCAAGGTAACCCTCTCCGTGTTTCCCTTCTTTGCTTAATCATTCATTCGTTTCTTCATTCATTTGTTCAACCTGTGTAGCCAAACAAGGCACAGCATCTCTGGGTGGTATTCCCAACAAATTAGGAGCAATTTTTACCAGAAAAAAAATAAAATAAAATGGACCAGACTAACCAGTAAGTTATCATAGATGCATTATCTGTCATTCTGTCTATTCAACCATCATTCTATCTTTTATTTAACATCTGTCATCCATCATTCCAGATTTTAACTATCATTTTATCTATAATTCTATTGATCTATTAATCTATCATGTCATCTATCATTCCATCTGAGCCCCACAACATGAACCCTTTGAAGTAGGAAGAGCAGAGACAGCAACTGGCCCAGAGACACCCAAAGAACTCCAGAATGGAATGGAGACTTGAATCTTCTTGATCTAAGCCAAGGGTCTTCAAACTTGACAGCTTTAAGACTTGTGGACTTCAACTCCCAGAATTCCTCCTCCAGTCATGTTAGCTCAGGAATTCTGGGAGTTGAAGTCCACAAGCCTTAAATTTGTGGAGTTTGAAGTCCCTTGTGATAGATGATTGATAGATAGATAGATAGATAGATAGATAGATAGATAGATAGATAGATAGATAGATAGATAGATAGGTGAATAGGTAGGTATGGAGAGAGAGAGAGAGAGATGATAGATTGATAAGTGATAGTTGATGGGTAATAGGTGATAGGTGATAGATCAGGGGTCTTCAAACTTGATAGCTTTAAGACTTGTGGATTTCAACTCCCAGAATTCTTCCTCCAGTCATGTTAGCTCATGAATTCTGGGAGTTGCAGTCCACAAGCCTTAAATTTGTGGAGTTTGAAGACCCTTGTGATAGATGATAGATAGATAGAAAGAAAGAAAGAAAGAAAGAAAGAAAGATAGATAGATAGATAGATAGATAGATAGATAGATAGATAGATAGATAGATAGATAGATAGATAGGTAAATAGGTAGGTATGGAGAGAGAGAGAGAGAGAGATGATAGATTGATAAGTGATAGGTGATAGATGATAGGTGATAGATCAGGGGTCTTCAAACTTGACAGCTTTAAGACTTGTGGACTTCAACTCCCAGAATTCCTCCTCCAGTCATGTTAGCTCAGGAATTCTGGGAGTTGCAGTCCACAAGCCTTCAATTTGTGGAGTTTGAAGACCCTTGATCTAAGCCCACTGTTGCAATGACTAGACCTCCTAAGTTGATTCAGTTGCGCACCAAAGTTATATTCTTGCTCTCATATCTCAATTTCGTCTTTGTCCAGCACGGCTTACACTGCAGAAGCGACCGATTACGATGTCCGCGTGCTACTGCGTTTCCCTCAGCGAGTGAAGAACCAGGGGACGGCGGACTTCCTGCCCAACCGAGCCCGTCATACTTGGGAATGGCACAGTTGCCATCAGTAAGTGTCTCTCAACGTCAGAAACCGGTGTGTGAAAGTATGCAGTGTTCTTGTTGAATTCGCCCAACCGGCTTAACCAAGGTTGTTCACTACCTAGCAACTGCATTCCCACTAAAACTGGTTGGCTGCAAGTGGCTTATTTTGGGATGTTTAGCCTAATGAGTAAACCCTTCCCCAGTCTGTCTACAAGGTTGAAGGTTCAAAGTTTTTTACACATCCAGAAAACATGTCAGGCCCAAACCAAGAAAGATACGTGGTTGATTCTTCCAAACTGAGTTTTTTTATTGTTTCACACCTATCGGTGAAATCTTCTCCTATCTGCATTTACAATATAATCTGGGACCTATTGAGAAGGAGCTGTCTTCACCCTCTTTCTCACACACATGATATCTGAGCTGAGTTGCCTCTTCCTCTTCTGGAATTCACCCTCTCCTTCCTGGGGATCTACCTTCTCACTACATCCCATCACACCTTGGTACTTGCTATGATTGACGCACTCTCCTTTCTTGTTTATTTGTACTCTCAGATTAGAGCAAACCAACCAGTGCTGAGGCTTCACAATAGAAGCCACAAGACCCCTCCCCTAAGGAGAGCTTCTAGCTTTTTTTCCCCAAATACAGCCCTGAAACTTCAGGAATGAGATGGAGGGTAGACCCACTTTCTGACAGTCATCCCTAGCATTCAGATTCAAAACTTGTTATGGGCATCTTCCCATGTGAAAACCTTCCTGTAGGTGATTTTGGGTTTCTTCTAAGGAATCGTTCTCCATTCTTCAGGCATTACCACAGTATGGATGAGTTCAGCCATTATGATTTGCTGGATGCTACGACAGGGAAGAAGGTGGCTGAAGGCCACAAAGCTAGCTTCTGCCTAGAAGACACCACGTGTGACTTCGGAAATCTCAAGCGCTATGCCTGCACATCACATACCCAGGTGGGTTTACTTCGGGGGTGGGTTCACTTCTCAGAAATCTCAGATTAATGCAAAGATGATCTTTTAATGACTGAGAAATGGGGAAATGCCTCTTTTTTTGCCATTATTTCTGACTTCCAAGACTGTGGAGGTATGTTGTCAATATCATGATATTACTAGAGAGTCAAGGTTGACATTTTGGATCCAGCTCTTGGGGTTTTGAAGAGTTAATGGGGTTACTTAGAGCAGGTGCATTAGAGTTATCTAGAGCTAGGCACATATCTCTGGGAGTGGGTGTTTAAAATTGTGCTACATAAAAAGGGGCAGTTTGCTATGAAATCTTAGCAGCCCAATCTTGGAGGGTTTCAGAGGCTGCAAAGCCCTGTTTTAGCCAAAAGAGAGGTGTCTGTGTGTGTTTTGTGTGTGTGTGTGTGTGTAGTCTGAAGTTCCAGTTAAGTTGATTAGCAGTTGAAGTCCTAGTCTTTGGGTCTATTCTTGATGGAGAAGGAGAGTGGAAAAGGAGAGGGAGGAGGAAGAGGGAGGGGAAGAAGGAGAGGAGGGAGAAGGAGGAGGAGAAAGAGGAGGAGGGGAGGAGGAGGAGAAGAAGATGTAATTCTGTGTCATGCCTATTTTCCCATCAAGCATTTTTTCCCAGTGTGATAACTGCTATCTTTCAAAATATCATCAAGATTTGAACCCAAGATATTTTTTAAATTATCCACTTCAAAGTTAAAGCCATGTTTTTGTTTCCTTCCAGGGTCTGAGTCCAGGTTGCTATGACACTTACAATGCTGACATAGATTGCCAGTGGATTGATATCACAGATGTTCAGCCTGGGAATTATATCCTTAAGGTGCACCACAAAATTTTGAACTTCCCTAATGTTGCTTTCTATTCTTTAGGGAAATAAAGACTGTGTTATAAGTGAGAAGCCCAGTTGAAGCAGCTGTTGAAAAGAGTGGGTCGGGGATGTCAACAGTATAGTCAGACACATCAAGATGACAAAGACACAACGGTGCTTTCAAGCCTTTGCCAGGTTGTGTTGCAACACCCATAAAAGCCAGTTTTCAATCACAGCATCCTGGTCACCATCTCAATTTTTAAATCATACCCTACAACAATGTCTGTCAGCCTCTGCAACATTAAGATATGGGTTGACTAGGGAATTCTGGATGTTGAAGTCCATACATCTTTAAAATCACTGAGGTTAAAACTGCTGCCCTATAGACACCCCTCATGGGGATGGCCCAAAAGACATTATGAGCAAATCAAGGGACAAAATGACATGCCTTTCCTATCTAAGAAGCTGGGTGGTAGGTTGGTTGGTTAGTGGGTTGGCTGGTTGGCTGGGGTTGGGTGGGTGGGTGGATGGGTGATTAGTAGCTTGGCTGGTTGGTTCGGGTTGGTTGGTTGGTTGGTTGGTATGGGAAATTTTACCTTCTTCTCAGTTCTGTATCAAAGAGGTTGATTTCCTTTTTCACCTTCTCTCAACCTCTCAGGTTCAGGTAAACCCCAAATATATTGTGATGGAATCGGACTTCACTAACAACGTGGTAAGGTGCAACGTACACTACACCGGGCGCTTTGTGGCCACCACAAACTGCAAAATCTCCCAGTAAGCCTCTGGAACGATTTTCTCTTTGGGAACGTGGAAAGGCTGAGTCCAATTATTTTGCAGGATGGTCTCTAGCTTTGAGAGGGCCACCATGATACTCTTGGAAAAAAATGTGCCCCCCACTGTCCTGGGATCAGAACTTGGGTGTATCATCTTAAATCTGGTTCAGTGTTAGTAGAGGTAGGGTTAATTTGATCCGAGAACGAACAGCCTGTCAAAATGATGGGACTCTTTATTGGCCTGAAGTCATCTTCTCCCAGAGCAGATGGCTGTGATGACCCAGGGTGGGATACAAAATAAACACAGTCACAAAAAACAGGTGAAGCCCCTTTTATTCCTTCGCTTTGCTTCCAAGCTCCAAATATCCTTGACTGGAAACAAAAAACTCCCACACAAGCAGTTACAAGAAGGAGGAAATGCCATTTAAATTATAAAAAGTAAAAAAACAACACAAAGCAGGCAAGATAAGGGTTTGAAGATGTCCACAGATATCAGAACACACGCTGGGAAGGACGCCAAACTCAGAGAGGAACTATAAACTAGAGATATTTCCATGCTTTGTTTCCAGCATTCACCCATACGCAGGTATGTCCTCTTATTCAGTTGTCACAGCTGCAGCCCATGAAGAGGATCAAGGCCCTCTCCTCCCCAGTAGACCATGTTTTTCCCTTATCCTCTCCTCCCTACGTGCCCTAGGATGGAGAGGGGGATGGGCCTGGGTCCTCCTCTGACTGCCCAGCTGCCCTCTACCCTTCCCCAGCCTCCTCCACAACCTCCAGAGCTACATTTCCACTCCCTGTTGGCTGTTCCTCCTCTCCCTCAGAGTCAGTCTCCACCAGGGGCATGACATCTCCATTCCCACCCCACTCCAGGGGGAAGGTTACTACCAGTTCTCCGAGCTACTCAAAGTCAGAGTCAGTCTCCACCAGGGGTAGGACAATGGCCTTCATGAGCGAGGTGGATCCCTTTCCTGCTCTTTTCCCTCCCACCCCCTTATCAGTAATCTAATCCAGTAGGTTTCTGGATTTCCTCAATCTGGATCACCTCCATTCAATCTGCGTGACAATGTCCCTCAACATTTGACCTGTAGGTCAAACCTGGCAGGTATCGCAGGTCTTTTCAAAAAACCATTCAAAAGTCATAACCAAGTTAGTAGGACCTCTATGTTTTGGCTCATCTCATGCTTATCCATTTATCCTTCAAGTCCAACCTTCAGTCTATTCACTCTTTAACCCAAAGAGCTAAAAATGGAACCTCCACCATTCAAGAGTAATCTGCCTGAAGATTCCAGCTGTTTAAATTGGGAGCAGCGTTGACCTGATCCAACTGGGCTGTCTTCTGTGTCATTTGGACAAGCACCCAAGCTTCATTAATATGCAAATTCCTAGGCAAATAAAGCACTTGGGCCAATCCCAAAGGTGCTTTTTGAAAGCGGCAACTGGATTTTCTTGGGTCTTCTTGGAAGACGTTTCGCTTCTCACCCAAGAAACTTCTATAGCTCAGAGCTAAAGAAGCTGCTTGGATGAGAACTGTCATTAAATCCTCCTCCTCTTTTTAACGACCCATAATCCCTTGCAGGGTGGAATTGCGCTAGCAGAGTATTTAATGGCCCGGTGCCCTTCCTGTCACCAATGTGGGGTTTTGTTCAGCAGATCTATTCTCATTGTGCCCCGAGAGAGGAAGATCTGCCTCTACCTAGGATTGAACTCACAGCCTCCCGATTGTGAGGCGAGAGCTCCACTTCCACCCCTGGCATGATCTGACCATAAATCTACTGTTCCTGGATTTGCATCTGATTTTGGACTTCACTCTCTTGGTTTCTCCTTCGCAGGTCTTGATTTCAACCAGGATGGCAACAGCTCTTCCCACCTTGCTTAATTGTCCTCTCGTCTTCTGCAAAAGCCTCTTGCAAGGTGAAGCTAGGAGGGAGTGGCCTCATCACACCTGGGGTCTATACAGAAATGGGAATCGTTCCACAGCTTCTTCTCTATTTTTTTTTTTTTGAGACTATGTTAAATGAAATGTGTCACTTCCAATACTTTTTATAAATACGTTTGTTCTGAATCTTGGTTTGTTGGTTTATTTGTTTTTCACAAAGGCAGCTCGTTCACAAAGCTGGGCATCAGGAGAAGAGGGACCCAGAATAGTAAGCTAGGGTGTAAATGCAGATACAGATAGTCCTGGACTTACAACACTTCGCTGAGTGACCGTTCAAAGATACCATGGCACTGCAAGACGTGACGTAAGGCCACTGTTCACACTTTACAACCGTTGCCGCATCCCCGTGGTCACAAAATTCAGATGCTCTGCAACTGACTCGTATTGGTTGGTTGGTTGGTTGGTTGGCATGGGAACTTTTCCCTTCTTCCCAGTTCTGTTTCAAAGAGGTTGGTTTTCTTTTTCACCTTCTCTCAACCTCTCCGATTTAGGTAAACCCCCAAATATATTGTGATGGAATCGGACTTCACAAAATGCAGACGCTCGGCAATTTGACTCGTATTTGTGACCGTTGCAGTGTGTCCCACAAGCCACGAGGTCTCCTTCTGACAAGCAAAGTCCGCGAGGAAGCAGATTCGCTTTAAATCTGTTTCAATCTGGGTACAGAAAGTCCTCGACCTACGACCACAGTTGGGAGGGAGGCTGCCTTGGATATCCATTCACGGAAGGCAGGAGCCCCGTTTTAACCAGGAAGCCACATTAGGACTGAGGACTGTTTGTTCTCAGTGAGCATTTGTTCCCATTTACCCTGTAAATCGTGAGCTGGCAGGGCTCTTGTGGGGCTTGGGCAGGCTGGTTTCATTTTTCATATGTGCGTACTTTTTTAACCCCATGCTGTAGCCAAAAAAGAGGCTTTCCAAACAGCTTACAAGCCTCCAGAGCCGGTCCTGAGCTTCCAATTGAAAAGGGATGGTATTTGGGGGGGGGGGGGAGGAAGAGGAGAAGGGAAGAAAAGGGAGGGAGGGAGAAAGCGAGGGGAAGGGAAGAAGGAAGGAGAAGGAAGAGAAGGAAGAAAAAGAAAGAAAAGGAAAGGAAAGGAAAGGAAAGGAAGGAAGGAAGGAAGGAAGGAAGAAAGAAAGAAAGAAAGAAAGAAAGAAAGAAAGAAAGAAAGAAAGAAAGAAAGAAAGAAAGAAAGAAAGAAAGAAAGAAAGAAGAAAGAAAGAAAGAAAGAAAGAAAGAAGGGAAGAAGGAAGGAGGGATCAGAAGGAAATGAGGGAGAGAAAGGAAGGAGGGAAGAGAAGGGAAGGAAGGAAGGAGGGAGGGAGCAGAAGAAAAGGAGAAAAGGTGGGAGAGGAAGGAAGGGAAGGAAGGAGGTAGGGATCAGAAGGAAAGGAGGGAGAGGAAGGAAGGAAGAAAAAAGGAAAGGAAGGAAGGAGGAGAGGGGAGGAAGAAGGGAGTGGAAGGAAGGAAGGAAGGAAGGAAGGAAGGAAGGAAGAAAGAAAGAAAGAAAGAAAGAAAGAAAGAAAGAAAGAAAGAAAGAAAGAAAGAAAGAAAGAAAGAAAGAAAGAAAGAAAGAAAGAAAGAAAGAAAGAAAGAAAGAAAGAAAGAAAGCCAGATCCATAATTGGACAGAACCACCCTTGCAACCAGGCCAGAACACAATCCAGAATTGAGCTTTCCAAAACTCTTTAGCCAGGTGGGAACAAAACCCTGCCAATGGGAAGCAAGGAGATCCAAAACATCTGGCTAGAGCACGGAGAAAAGAAGGCATGTATAGAGAAGGCATTGCTCACTGGGTGGGGCAGCGTTCTGACCAAACATGCCTTTCTAAGGAGAACACAGGAGCCTCCGATCCTTCTCCTCCTCTCAGGAAAGAAAATAATCACAAAAAAATAATTAAAACTCAACTGCAGAGGTCTTCAAACTTGGCAACTTTAAGACAACTTTAAGGAAAATTTTCACTTTCTTTTCTTTTCCAACTCAAAGAAACCATTGGTTTCCTGCAGGAGAAACCTCCCACTCATCTGCCATAACCACACCGGTAAAAACGGGTTGGAAGAGAAACTCAAGAGGAGTTGCAAAAGGGAAAAGTAAGCGACAGCCTTGTGAGGTAGTCCAGACCAGAGGTCTCCAACCTTGGCCACTTTAATAAGACTTGTGGACTTCAATTCCCAGAATTCCTCCGCCAACTGGTCCAGATAAGACCCACACCCAAATGAACCAGTTTATTGTTAACGTTACATCAACGGAATCTCGCCAGTCTGAAAGAATATTCTCCGTCCCTCTTTACATCCAAGAAACTAGGGAGAGGTTCTGAGGATAATTAACTAGTGGAACTGCTTGCCACTAGAAGTTGTGGGTACTTCCATAATTGGAGGTTTTTAAGAAGAGTCTGGACAGTCACTTGTCTGAAATGGAATAAGATCTCCTGCTTGAGCAGGGGGCTGGACTAGATGACCTCCAAGATCCCTTCCAGCTGCGTTCTGATTCTGAAATGTTTTCCACATCCATATTCCTTCTCTGGGCCCAGCTGCTTCTTATTCAACCATCCTCCTGGTTGCAGCTCCTCCCTATCCCGCAAGGTCATTTCTCACATATAGTTAGCTACTTCATATATGAACGTGTCCCCATCAGATTTCAGTTTCTGAATGGGGGGGGGGGGGTACAGTCATTGCTACCAAGCATCAGTAGAGGGCAATCTTGTCAAGGAAGTTAAGTTTATTTACTATAAACCGATAAAAGTGACTATTTGTGTCTTAACTTTAGTCTCCCACCAGCCATCCTCCTACTAGTAGACAGTCTAAGATTAAAGTTTTTAGGGAAGAAACCAGAGTCAGGTAGAGTATTCCAGGCATTGACCAGTCTGTTGCTGAAGTCGTATTTCCTGCGATCAAGTTTGGTGTGGTTTACCTTGAGTTTGCATCTATTGTGTGCTCTTGTATTGTTGTGGTTGAAGCTGAAGTATTCATTGACAGGTAGGACATTGCAATGTATGATTTTATATACTATACTTAGATCGGACCGAAGACAAAGTAGTTCTAGGTTTTCTAGGTCTAAAATTTCGAGTCTGATGGCATAAGGTATTCTGCAATGAGGAGTGGAGAACTCGTCTTGTGAAATATTTCTGGACTTTCTCCACTGTGTTATTCTAACTAATTAACCAGATCTTCTCCCCGTTTCGTCTGTTGAGATTAACCGAGATCATCTCAGGGCTCATCTAACTGAGCCAAGTAAGACCTACACTTTTTATGACAAGGCAGACAATTTTAAAACAAACTCTTAAGGCTATTAAAATATTTGATGAGTGTGGTCTTGGGAGCCCCACAGAGTGGAACCTGTAAGTAAACAGAAAAAGCAGGGAAAGCTTGAAAATGAATTCAAAGTTCAAGGCAACCGGGGATAAACAATATAATGAGCAGTGTTAGATTGCATTCTGCACAGGAGAATGCAAGATAAATTCCCATCTCTTGGGATCCTTTAGAAGTTTGTTTAAAGGAAGAAACACATCGTCCAAGGTTCAACCTGTAATTAAACAGTCTCACCATCCAATTAATCAACAAAGATAAAAGAGAAGGCTTAGGTTCCCAAGTTTCAATAATAAACATTGTTAAGTCTTCTCTGAGATATCGCTCAAACTTAACAATCTACCACAAATGATTTTTTTTTTTAATGTTTGATCTCACAGGAATTTTTGCAAGTTTGGGGAAGAGAATAGATGGATGGAATTTAAGGGCCTTCAGTCATTGGCAGTTATTTGTGACATTTTTAGAACACCCATATCCTTCTGGACCGTGTGCAATAAAATTACTTGGGCTGCGTGTTAACGTGTTAACCGGCTGCCTTGTAAATAGGCATTCAGATTAAGTTCACACCAGAGAGATCCCCAGGTGATCCAAAACCAAACACAGAGTTTAGTTTAGCATTACATGTGAACCCTAACAGTCTGTTTTGTTGTCCGATTTAGCAGTTTGTACGAAGTCTTGCAGAAAGATTGCAGAAAGTACGACTTCAGCAAGAGTGGTCAATGCCTGGAATGTACTACCTGACTCTGTTGTTACATCCTCTAACCTTCACTCCGTTAACCTCAAACTATCCACTATTGACCTCGCCCCGTTCCTAAGAAGTCTGTAAGGGGCGTGCATAAGTGCACCACCGTGCCTACCGTCCCTGTCCTATTGTCCCCATTTATTCGTACCTATTTCCTGTATTCTTACTCATGTTTATATTTATAACTATTATCTTGTAAGCGATTGACAAATCAAATAAATAAATGTGGTTTATGCAAGTAACCACCAGAAGGCAGGACAAGAAGCAACGGATGGAAGCTAATCAAGGAGAGAAGCAACCTAGAACGAAGGAAAAATTTCCTGATAGTGAAAATAATTAACCAGTAGAACGGCTTCCCTTCAGAAGTTGTGGGAGCTTCAACACTGGAGGTTTATAAGACTGGACAGCCACTTGTCTGAAATGGGATAGGGTCTCCTGTTTGAGCAGGGGGTTGGACTAGAAGACCTTCAAGGTCCCTTCCAACTCCATTATTCTGTTTAAGGGGAAACTGATGAAAGTTGCCATATTTTTTGCTCAGGCTGATTACTTCTCTTTAACCATCAAAAGGATGCAGGTCAAATAAGTCAAAATGGAAGTTGTCATCAAAGCTCTGTTTTCTATGTGTTCCATCTTGTCTAACTTGCTGCCTTAATCACCAGAGCAGAGGTCTCCAAGTTTTGCAACTTTTTAAGATTTGCGGACTTCAACTCCCAGAAGTCCCCAGAAGAGATTGGGACAGACACTTGGCTGGAATGGTACTCCTGCTTGAGCAGGTTGGACTAGATGACCTCCAAGGTCTCTTTCCACCTCTGTTATTCTGTTAACTTCCCAGGAATTTCAGAGAAAACCATCTTTCTTAGTCATCTGTAGACACACCCCGCCTATTCCCCAAATTCTATGGCTTCCCGCACTAGATATTCAAATAGCGCTCCATGGCTTGGGACCCGGGTACTTACGGGACCGCCTGCTGCTACCATCGGCCTACCGCCAGCCAGTGCACTCCCACAGGGTGGGCCTCCTTGGGGTGCCATCAGCTGGGCGATGCCGGCTGGCGGCTCCGAGGGTGCGGGCCTTCTCTGCGGGAGCACCCTCCCTCTGGAATGAATCACCCCCGGAGATGCGGACCATCCCTGACCTACGAACCTTCTGGCGCGCATTAAAGACCCACCTTTTCCAACAGGCCGGTCTGGCCTAGTATTATTAAAATTTATTTAATAATTAATTATTTATTTTTTTAACTTTTTTACCCTGTTTTTAGTCTTGTTGTACTTGGAATCTTCAGCCATTAATTTAATCTTTTTAAATCTATTTTAAACTTTTCTCTGTAATAGTATTGTTTTATTTGGGCTGTACACCACCCCGAATCCCAAGTTGGGAGAGGGGGCGATATATAAGTTTAAATAAATAAATAAATAAAATGTGAGGCAAAGGTAGTGTCTTACAATTTATTCAGGGCTAGATTTTAATACAACAAAACGTTTTGGTGGCTAAATGCCTGGAAGAAGTGACTTCAATGGTTACGTTTGACTTGCTCACTATTAAAACAAACAATAAAGTCCATCAGATGGTGAGACTAAGGAAGTAGGAGTAGGAAGGAAGTGATGTGGGGGGGGGATTGGAAAAAAAAAACCCTCAGCAGTTCAAAGGGACTGCCTCTGTCTCCAATTGCAACTCAGCAAAGTGGATATTTCACCTTTCCCAAAAATGCAGAATGGACGCAGCTATGATAGGCAACGGTGAAACTCCAGGTAGTGTTTAGACTACAACTCCCATCCTTCCTGCGGGGATGGGAGCTGTAGTTTGACAGCCCCTGCAGAGTTACGCATCGCTAGCAGCGGAATAGAGTTAAAGCAACTGGAGCTAGGAAAATTGTCAAGCCGGGGAGAAAAGGAAGAATTAAAAACAGGAGCTATCAATTCTCGACGTAGTAATACTGCAATAAAAAAAAAAAATATCCACTTTGCCTTTTGTTGATTCCTCTACCATTTGGGTTTTGGGTTCTTCATGAGTACACTGGGCATAAAAAGATTTCTAAGGTTCAGGCGGTATTAAAAAGCAGCTTTGGAAAAATCAAGTTTTGGATTTGGGAGGTTCTTTTAGGAAGTCAAAAAGAGGAAGGATGAAAGTCAGCTCAGAATGACAATGAGGAAGTGGCATGTACTTGTTCCAATTCTGCAAAGATTTAATTTGGAGTCAATCCAATCCGATCTGTGCATCAAATCAATTCCCTTGGAGAGTGAAACGGCACGTCTCCAAAATCTGCTAAGTTATTTTGGTGTGAGCGCGGGAAAAGACCTTTTCTCCATCAGTTTGGACCCTGGGATCAGTTGTCCAGAACCGATTGGAATCCTTCCCATCCATTTTTCCAATCCAACCAGCCAGTTGAATTGTGTTCTGCACAGCCTACAAACATATCGCATGTTTAAAAAGAGATTTTTAAAAACGACGGTGCCACATTTCCTTCAGTTTCACAAGCTTCCAGTTTTGTCCATGTTGATAGTCAACCATTCAGGCCTTTCAACCAAAGGCGATTTTTCTACTTCTCCCCAAAAAATTCAAAACCTAACCAAACGCAGTTCCCCTCCCCCTCTCCCACCCCCCCAAGATTAAACTTTTCTATCTGAAAAAAAAAAAAATAGGGAAAACGGAATCGTTCCGTTCTCTTTCGCACAAAGAATAGCAAGGAATACTTTGAAGACATCGTTTAAAAGATCCAACTTATTATAATAAAAGAAACTGGGATGGCTGCTTTGGGTGAAAACACCTTGAGGGTGGACATCTACCTCCAGATGCAATAGAAAAATGTGCATCCCAGCTGCCTTTCTTTAAAAGTTCCTAGCAAAAAGAAAGAAAGAAACAGTTGCCTTTCTAAAACCATGTCTGGTTTTAGAGACTTTTCCACAGAATAAAACTCAGATTTCAATCTAATAAATTGACCAGTGATGCACTGTGACATCGACAAAGGGAAACCGTTGCAATTTTTGTTCAGGTTCAGACATTCTGGTATTCAATTGCAGGAGTCCTTGATCTTTGCCTGTGGGTTATAGGAAAATGAGTTAGTCCTCAGGTTTATGACAACATTCCTGGTGCTAAGCGAGACATTTGTGAAATGGATTTTACCCCATTTTACCACCTTACTAGGCGCAGGTGTTAAGGAAACACTGCAGCTGGTTAAGCTAGCAACACAGACGTTAAATGAATCTCGCTTCTCCATAGACTGGCCTTCTCAATAGGTCACAAAAGGGGAATCACGTGACTTCAGGACACTGCAACTGTCATAAATACAAGTCAGTTGCCACTTTTTTTAGGGCCGTTGTAAACTTTGAACGGTCATTACTTGAATTGTTGTAAGTCGAGGACTATCTACAGTTAGCATCTCCACAAAATGTCCAGTGAGTAAAAACCACCCTAAAAGTTAAAGGTCTCCCTCATGTCAACTCATAAAATATTTCTATGGTCTTTTTAGAGTTGCCAACAGAAAGGGGGGGGGGGGGAAGAGCAGTACGGCAGCTTGGAAATCGAAAGTGCATTTCATAAATAGTTTTTCAAAGATAGTAACTAGGTGACTGAAGTTTCTGCCATGCAAAATTCTAACTGGAGAACATGATTAAGGACTCTTGACTATAGATGTGTCCCATTGGAGAATATGAATTACGATACACCCAGGGGATGGAGGGAAAACCAGGGTCAAGGGTGACAATGAATTGTGTGCCTCAGAGTCGGCTACACCCAGGCGGTGCCGGACGTGTTAACTCCCAATAAATCCATTTGAAGTTTTGGAAGTTTGGCTCGAGACTCGTGATTTGAGGTAACTGCCAGAACCCTGACACCTCACACATGCTTGTTAGTCGTTTCCTGCTCTAGGGGGCGCTGCTCATTTCCGTTACAAAGCCAAAAGAGCCAGTGCTGTGCGAAGACGTCTCCATGGTCATGTGGCCGGCATGACTAAATGCCGAAGGTGCACGGAAGACTGTTCCCTTCCCACCAATGGGGTCCCTATTTTTCTACTTGCATTTATTTTACATGCTTTCAAACTGCTAGGTTGGCAGAAGCTGGGACAAGTCACGGGAGCTCATTCCATTACACGGCGCTAGGGATTCGAACCGCCGAATTGCCAAGCTTTCTGATCGACAAGCTCAGCATCTTAAGCCACTGAGCCACCGCATCCCTAAAACCACCCCGGTGGACCAGAAATTATCATTTTTTTCCTGGAAGGGCAAAGTATCCCCACCTCCCAATTCTACCTCTTCAACAATAGCTTGGTATCCCGGATTATCCAGCTCAAATGCTTCTACATCCACTCCCGCATCAGATTCTCTGTTGATTGTAATTTTGCCACGGCGAGCAAGTGCTTTGGGCTTCAAAGAAACAGACAAAGCAAGCTGTGAGTTAGAGCTTCTTTTCATTAAGCTAGCCATACCCAATTCCTGGAACCGTTCTTTGTATGTTTTAGCCTCCAACCCCCTAATCGTCTTTGTTGCTCTTTCTCTGCATCCTCTCTCTACAGCCTCAACATCCTTTTTAATCTCATGGCGACCAAAGAACCAGGTTTTAGGACTCAAGATTCAGAAGAGGAATCTGAAGAAGCTTCTCTAGCTGAACCTGTAGGATGTCAACCTTGGTAGATTCCAAGGCAAGAACTGCCGGAAGGTGATTCAAGTTAGGCCAACAGAAGCAATCAGATGAGGATGATGTAAGGCCACCCAGCCCCTCCCCCACAGCCAGAGAGTGGAGAGGAGCAGAGCCAAGAGGTTTTATGAGGTCCTTTGTCCAACAAGGGAGTAAATCTCTTGATTAGGGACCGCTGGCCACAGCTCTTACCAGCCAAAGGAAAGTGGGGACAAAAATTACAGCAAGGAGAAACGTAATGATGAAGACTATAGCATAGACTGGGACATCTGATTTTTTCAAGGAAGGCACCAGCCCAGCACCTAAGAAATGAAAAAAAAAAAAAGAATTAAATCAGGTCATACACCCATGGCAAACTCCGTATTAGCTCACACCGTATTATCCCGGAAAGGGTTAAGCAGCCTACCCAAGGTTGCCAGGTTAAACGCCCAGCAGCTCCAGTAGGAAGCAAAGCCAGGAATTTAACATCCATGAACATCTCCAGCTTCTCCTTCTTCTCTTCTACCTTTTACAAAGCAGCCCAACCCCAGCATTTTCCCCAAGAGCCTGAATCCCTGGCTTCAACGGGCTTGAAGAAATGAAGGTTATCCAGCAGGTTCTGAGCAGTTCTGGAGAACCAGTAGCGGGAATTTTGAGTAGTCCGGCCAATATCACCTCTGACTGGCACTGTTCCCATCTATTCTCCGCCTCCCATTAAGTCCCAGCTGATTGGCTGGGTCTTCTTCGGTTGCCCTGCACAGGAGAACGGAGCTGGAAAGCAGGTTAGTGGGGTGGGGAGGGAATGGAGATTTTACAGTACCCTTCCCCTGCCTTACCCACCAAGCCATGCCACATCCACCAAGCCACACCCACAGAACCGGTAATAAAAAAAAATTGAATCCCACCACTGGTTGTAGCCCAACATGGATTTAGAGGACATTTGAACTTCCTCTTAGAACAAGTGGTCCAAATGAAATCCTACCTGCCACAGTAAAGGAGAACCGATCCACTTGAAAACTTGAGGAATCTAAGTAATCTTTTGGATCAACCGAAAATGCCAGAGTCTGGAGGACATCCTTGTTGCTTGGCGCCGGTTGCTGGAATATCACATCTCCATAACAAACGAGAGAGCCACCTCTACACAATTGCAAGAGAAAAGACATGGCTGAACGAGGTCGATTTAGTTCACACCTGGTGTTAAAACCCGGGTTGCTAATCTCACAATGACTAGCCAGGTTCGCCCATTGCACTAACCCAACATCCAGAAGTCACTTTACGACTCAGTTCTCTGAGCTGAGTCTCTATAGAGGCCCCCAAGGTTGCTGGTTTCGAGAAAAAGCTAACTTTATGGCTTCATCCTAGACCCAAAAAGAGTCTGGACGCCAGCATTGCCAAATTACTACACTAGGAAGGTGTACAGTACTGTGTATTCACACTAACTCTCAGTTATCTGAGCCTGGACCCATAACCAGTGTTGAGGTATTCCCCATTAGGAGAATGAGTGCACACTCAGGGAAACATAGTGAAAGTGGTGATGAATAACACACAACCAACATAGAGATACACTGAATAGTAAAATGTAAATTTTACTTCCAGTAAACGGGTAAACAAAGTCCAACCAACAGTCCAAATCATATACGGTTAAAGCAGTTAGTATTCAAAACAATCAATCCAGGGATAATCCAAAAACAAAGTCCGTTTCTTTACCAGTATCATAAACAAAATCCGGTAAACAGAGTTTGCGAACAGTTGCAAGACTCACAGCAATTCAAGCAGAATGACGATCAGGTAAAATGCAAAAAGAACCAGGTTTCTGACTCCCTCTTATGGCCGTTGGAGGAACCTCAGCCAATCACAATTACAACGTTCTCTTAAAGATACAACAGTATTAAATGACTATCCTGGTTTATATATTGCCAACCCAACTGGTAGGTGACTATCATTCCTAACAAGTAGGAGTTCTCCAAATAGGATGGATGCCAGCATGGCCAAATTACTAACTGGGCAGGTGTAATCCAATCAAACAGGTAGACACTAAGTTGAAAAAAAGTGATCTCAGATGGCATCAGCAACAGGTTACCTAATAAGCAGGCTATGACAAATTCAGTTAACTTACGTGATTTTACGGACGGCCACTTGGAGAAGATTTTCGTATTTGCCAAGAATACGTGTAAGCTGGAAAACAATCATTTCCACAAGATTAGAGCTCTCCTTACTCATCACCTTTTCAGTTGTTACACACCTCATTGTTCCAGTTCCAACTTGGCAGTAGTCTCCAAACTTGGCAACTTTAAGATTTGTGGACTTCAACTCTCAGAATTTCCCAGCCAGCATGGAATTCTGAGGAATTCTGGGAGTTGGAAGTCCATAAAATTTAAAGTTGCCATGTTTGGAAAAGCCTGCCTTACACCATGTGAACTTTAAAGAAGAATTATCCTGAATTGCTTATCCAGAGCTGAACCTCCCATGTATTTCCAAGCTAAGCTTAGGAAATCTACAGCTTCTAAGTTATCGTTATCACAAATATTGCAGAGGTGAGAAATTTAGAATCGTCCTTCATCAGAAAAATCTATCATTCAGTCCCTGCTAGAAAAGAACTGTGCATAGACCTAAGAAAATTAGACTTTATAATCTATATACCCTTTATTGATTTAAACAGGCATTAAATATACATTCTTTAATGTTCACAATAACGAACACCAAAAAGAGTTTTGCAACGGATGAATTTAAATTTCCAGTAATCGTTTATATCTCACCGTATCAGAGAGATCTTTTGCGATGTTCTGACGTTCTACAGAAGAACGGTCCAACATCTTCTCATTGAATATTCTGTTGGTTATCAGGAAGGAAACTGGAAAGACTTGAAGACTCAGCTTTGAACCTAAAATCAGAGAGTTGCACCTAAGGAAAAAGGTACATCTACCCTGAACCCGAGCTCAGGCCTAAAGTCAGCCATGGATCTGTACCTACTGACCATTGATGGAGAGTGAGATGAGGTCCACGGAGACATTTGAAAGCCCAATCAGTGCTTTGAGAATCCAGTGAATGTCCACGTGACTATTGCTCTTGATGAAGATATTTCCGTTTATATCAACACCACCTTGGCTATTTCTGTATGAGAGGAATTATATTAAGACTTGATTTCCAGGAGATGTGAAAATTCAGCATTCAATATTCATTTGACTGCAAGCATAGATGATTGATTGATTGATTGTTAAGATAGATTTAGATGAGGGAGGGGGAGAGGAAGAGGGGGGGGAGAGAGAGAGAGAGAAGAGAAGGAGAAAGAGAAAAGGAAAATGTCCAGACCACTGGACAATCGATGCTTCCCAGAAAGTTGCTACTTACCGTTTATCAACAAGCGAGATCAAATGAACTGCATATCGGGTTCCAAGCAACAATTTCATCTGTACAGGCAGAAAATATTGTTATCACTGAGTCATAAATTCAGTTTGCAGAGTTAAGGATTAACTCTGCATCTCAACAGAACAACACTTACGATCTTTACGGGCAAGTTCTTAATTTCTCATCCCTCCCAAAAATCTGGAGCATACTTACAACTCATTAAGCTTAAGGTTTCCTGGCACAGAACATCATCAAGGAAAGTTATCTGAGATCTTAATTTGGAAGCAGTAAACCAAATATGGGTGTAACCTACCCATTTAAATGCCTGGGGCATTTAATTAAACCAAGCAGGACTGGCTAAACTCATCCACAATGGGCCTCTCTTCTATCAGGTGTTCTCCATGACTGAAGTCAGGGGCATTGCCATTCCATTACCTTGATCTTTAGACTTTCCATGTGTTCTTGGACAAAGTTCTTGTCATCAAAGGTTGATATGGACCCCATTTCCAGGAGACTGAAAAATACAGCCAACTTCTCAGGTTCTAGATTTTTCAAGCTGAATCCTAGTGAAAACAGAGGACAATTCTAGGAAGCATGTTGACAAGCAGAGGCGTCTTCCCATTACAAATTAATTACAAATCAACTAATAGATGTAAATCTAACAAATAAATTTCAGTAAGCAAATAAAGTTTGCTACTGCCTTGTTGCGGGAAGGAAATTAAGTTCCTTAACTAAGCCCATTGTTTATGTAAATGAAGACTCAATCATCCAGGCCAAAAGTATCTAAAAAGGTTAAACCATGGCAACTGGACCAAAGCTGACCATTGCCTGGTGACTCACCATTTGAATGCAAAGATGTCACATCTATCTTCCAGTCAAAAAAGGCATCAATTCTCCAACTCTCAACCTTTGTCACAATTGTCCGTATGATGTCAGACGGGGTGGGAAGAAAGCCCGTTGCCTGGAACACCACCTGGCTCTCCACTATGACAGATCCATTCCTGTGGGGCAGAATTCAGAAGAATCTCTATAGGCACTTTTTGCAAATGTGGTGGCCTGACCTTCACAACACCTTCCTAGCATGTTAAGAATTCCAGGAATTGCCAGCCATTGGTCCAGGACGTCTAAATGCAACCACTGGAAGGGTTCCAGGTGAGACAAAGCTGTGTTATGGTTCCATCTCATGCATGGTGCCTTTGTCCAAAAAAAAGGAAGAAAATCTTTGGAGAGAATACTCTCTCCATGTATCCCTCCCATCTTTCCTGCTACATGGGCAGACAGGACTAACGATGGGCTAGAATTAGCATAGATTTTTTTTTCCAAATGATCCAACTGATTTAAATCTGCAATTGATCTGGTAAATTGATTCAGAACTTCTGTTCAAAGCATTCAGAGTTGGGGGAATTCTACATAGATGCAAAATCAATTTAGAAGAACCTATGCAAAAAGGACTATTATTATACCAACACATGAGCCCTTCTGAAGCTCAGAATCAATTTATTTTATTTATTTATTTATTTTGATTTGTCAATCGCTTACAAAATAGATGTACGAATAAACATGAGTATGAATACAAGAAATGGGCAGAAATAAATGGGGACAATAGGATAGGAACGGTAGGCATGATTGCGCGCTTATGCACAATTTAGAGACATCCCTTTCAGAAACCAAGAAAGGGCAGAGTACTGACCAAATCTCCATAGTGGTATTTCATACCCTTAATTCTATCTATCCTTAATTCCATGGGTTTCTTTCTGTCTAGAAACTGAGCGATAAATTTGGCAGCCTACTTACAAGAAACGAAGAACCTTTGCGTGCAGAAAATTCTCATAGGTAGACAACATCTTCTTTAACTGGAAGCGGAACATTAAAATAAGATTTGTTAAGGAGCAGTTTTGCCCAGAAGAATGTTAAAAATGTAGAAAGCTGGTAGAGAAAACTCTAGATGGATAATCCATGGATATTGCAAAATGTTTCTTTCCTTGTTCAACCACCAACTTTGTTGCAATGGTGGATACCAAGATCCACAAATTCAGGAAAGCAAGAGCAGCAAATCTCAGTAAAGTCTCTTTAATGCTAGTCTTGGGGTAAACAAAGACATGGAAATTATATTTCCAACCCTTATTAATAGCAAGTTCATTAAGTTCTGAAGACTTGCCTTCAGAAGTTCTGTATGCTCCATCACCCAGATCACTGGAGACTTTTAAGAAGAGCCTAGATAGCCAGTTGTTGGAATGGTAAGCTAAGCTGCCAATGGATATCCCATCTTTCTCTTGATTATTTATGTCTCCTCTCCCTTGTCCCAAAGATGCCTTTTCAAGAGACAACTGGGCTTTCCTGTTTCCTGAGGACACAGACAACCCTCCAAGTGGCCTCAATGACTCTCTAAAAGGATGAAATGACCAGCTGTCTGCAAGGAATATAAATCCTTCCACTCCCCACCATCCAGTCAGAGCCGAAGAAGCTTCTTGGATGAGAAGCAAAACGTCTTTAAAGAAAAACCAGAAAGTCCAGTTGCCTCTTGAGAAAAAAGCACTGTTGGGACAACCATGACCTGGATGACTGAGAATCTCCACAGATGTTCTCCCCTCCTTTCCACTGCATTCCCAGCCTTCTGTATGTCAGCTTGGAAGCCATTTTTTCTTTGGGGCTTCTGGGCTGCCACATTCAGTGCCTGGGAATTTGGGAGGGGAAATTTCAAGGAGTGGTGGAAGATTAGCCACAACAACATTCCTTTCCCATAGTCAAGGACATGTTACCCTGCACCTGGAGGGGAGTAACTGGGGATAAGTATCCAGTTGGAAAGAAATAATGATTGGACCATGTGATGGATTGTTGGGTGCAGGGGTTGGATTTTGGATCCTCTTTAAGCTAGGGAAAACCCGGAAATCTCAGATTTAGGGTATTCCTCAGATGTGCCAATAAGACATCTCTAACAAAATGGATCTTTGAGAAAATGATAGTCTTGGGAGTCTTTTCCTTTGGAGGTTGTTACTTGGAACGCTGACCCTGTGTTCATGCGCAAAAGATGAGCAGAGGCAGTGTTTTACTCCACATTTCCCTTGGTACCTTACATAAACAGCCTATGATCTCATATCACACCATATATAGTCCTTCCTTGCTTCTGTTGATTACCTTCTAAAAACTTCCTGTACTGACCTTGACGCACAAACAGACTGTTATTTATTTCTCAGCACCAAAAGACCCCACCAGACTTATGTCACTTACTTCAACCTTATCTCTATTATGGACAGAGGGGAGGATGAATTGACAGACCGCCTGCCAAGAAGAGCAATCTCTCTTGGAAATGCCCTTTGGCAAGCATCTCAAAGTCCTCAATCAGATCACCTTCCTACATGAAAATGTATTTAAGCCAAGAGAAGTCAGGGATGGAACTTCAGGGCACACCAGGAAGGTGCTACACTCTAGCTGGCATCAGACGGGGCCCATCCACAATCTTTTTCAGAGTTCCTATCTGCAGGAAAGAGACTTATGGATCCATTATCTTATCATTTATATTAATAAAGTTATGGGGTTCGTTGCCCCGTTGTCTTGAATCCTAAAAGACCTACCATCTCCGACAGTAGGAAATATAAGAAAACTTGCCTGAAGCCATTACTCCAATTGAAGAAGAGAGATTACATGTTTTCACTCTTGAAAATTTAGCTCAATAGTCACAAAGATCTTCAGAAGGATAGAGAATCAACCTCTGGCAACTTTTGCTGGATTTCTGATATAGCAAGGAATCTCCTGGAGAACACCTCTACACAACATATTGAATCAATAATCCAGTTTTATATCCAATATGTTTGTGTCAGGGCCTGCCTCCTTATCCATGAAGAAAACTATGGAGAGAGTTTTCATCCACAGATCAATCCTATCTAGATTAGTGACTGAAGAGACAAAGCTCTCCAGATGTTCCCTGATTCTAGTTCTTTATGAGTACTAAGCAACATCGCCAATGGTGAGGACCCCATTTGGAATTGCAATCTGATTAAAATCCAGAGGATAATGTGTCACCTATCTCAGTCTACCTACGTTAGACTGAGGAGCAGCATTTCAGAAGCCTTCTCACCCATTCTTACAATCTCTCTGATGCTTTTTAATATCTCTGCCCCTAGGTCCTGAAGGTCAGAAATTTGAGCCTCCTGAAAACCCTTTTTTGATCTTTGGAATCCAGAGCTCTCAGGTGTACCTGGTTACCTATCATAAAAGAATTCTGCCTGTTTGCTCTTTCAAATTATCAAGGGCCACTAAGGAACTATGGAAACACTGTAGACTGAATCAGTGCAGGAATACCCTAGCAAGAACATCAACATTGGATTATATTCATTTTTTTAAAAAAAAAGGAAGTTTCCAGGAAAGGAAGGGAAGGGAAGGGGAGACAATGCTTACTGTTAACTTAATTTCTTTTTCCAGTTTCTTATAACTTTCAGAAGATTTGTTCATTAAGGAGTATCTGTATTTTATTTTGATGAGACGAAACCACAAAGATAGAATGCGCACTGCTGGAACAGTTGAAGGGAATTTACCCAAGGTCAAATTCTCCTTCACGGACTGGTTCAACGGCGAGGTGGTGAATTTGGACCTGGTCTGCTGTGAAGAATGATCGTGTTGGGCTCCAGTCACAATTTTTGTTCTGGGTAATGTTGTTGTCTCTATCTCTTCGGATCTGGAGACCTTGGCATCCGCAAGGGTCACGTTCTTCTTGGGCTCCATCGTCCCTGAGATAGTGCTCAAAAACTTTCTAGTCAAGAATGGTTGGGAAGTCATGCTTTGAGTGGATATATTCTGAGGTGGTGTGAAGATACTCGCTGGGCAAGAGATGTTCCTACAAGTGGTTTTTGACTCAACTGGAAGAGTTCTTTGAATGGTCCACAGCGTAGTTGAAGCAGAAAATAAAGGAGTTGCCTGGTTGGATTTGGTCTGCAGGACAGATGATGGATATGCAGAAACATCAGAATTACTGGATGTGGAGAATCTTGAGCTACCAATGGGCAAAGTTGTTCTGCCGATCGTTTGTATATTATTTGCAGTGGAGGTACCTGTGATCTGGTGTCCCAATGCATTCTCCAAGATGACCATCACAGAAGAGGTACTTAAGCCAACTCTATGAACTTTTGTAGGTAAGGACAGTGCTATTCTACCCACTGTATTCCTTGACTCTAGAGGAAGTGGTGTGGCACTGAATGATTTTGTACCTCTAGGCATCACCTGCCCTTTTCTAACCAGGTGGCCCTCCGTAATGTTAATAAATGTTTTCAAAGTTGACTCAGGAACACTGATTCTAGAGAAGGGAATGGAGGTAGCGCTTGATGATGAAGAGTGGTAGGATGGTGTGATTAAAGATCTATCCAATTCTATCAAACCTGGAAGAGAAACTGTGGGATGAGATTCTGATGGACTGGGAAGCTTCTGTTCAACAGAAGGACTACCAAAAGACTCCAATGGAGCACTAGTGGTGTGTCCTTCTGGAAGATCAGTGTAGGTCAGTCTAGTTGAGATTGCTCCAATTGGATGTAGAACATCTCCTATATCTAAACGTGGGAGTGATGGAACAGAATCGTTTTTTGTGGTACCAAGACTAAATACCTTCGTCACCAAGGAATCTGCAATTGTCTCAGGCTCAGAAGATTCCTTTGAGGTTTGCCACATGGACAAAGGAGTGGTAGAACTTAGAGGAGATAATGGAGTAGCTCCAGTTCCCCTCTTTGACAAGGCATCTACTGGCTGAACACTGGTCAATTTTCTGACTGAATCAATTTCCATAGCAGTCAGAGGAGAATTTGAAGTAGGTATCTCTTCCATACTTGGTGTGATCTGTCTCTTTCTTCCATAGTATTGGGTATCTAATAGCTTCCCGTAATCAGTAGTGTGGGCTGTAGTTTCCAAACGATCGGTCTGAAAGGAAACTCGGAGTCTAGTTTCAGCATTTCCAGAAAGCAGTGTGCTAAATGGTGAAGAGGTCTGATGGTTCAAGAAATTGACACCGATACTGGTTGTATCAGTTTCATCTTTTGAGATGGTACTCACTGTTGGATCAATGTAACCTTCAACTACGGAAGAAGTGTTGTCCTTTGGTTCCAGTTTGATTACTTCCACAAGGGAGTTATTTAGCATGTTATGAGAAGTCAAGGAGACCTCACCTTCTTTTGAAGTTCCAAAAGATGAAGTTGCTGGAAAGTTTTCGCTGTGTTCTTTCAACACAGAACTCTGGCGTTCAAGAGAAGGATTGGCTTCCTTCAGAAAGCCAACAGTTGCAGTTGCAAAAGGAAGCTGTGTTACTCCAAGTGAAACTTTGTGTCTTGGTGTCGTGGCTACAGACGTAGGAATAGTATCAGTAGGGCCTGGCACCATCTGATCGCTCTCATTATTAGCCACATCAAGAGAAAACTCCAATGTAGATGAACCTGGTGGACTGGAATTTGTCAATGGCGTCATGAAATTGACTTCAGGCTGATGAGATCCATGCAAGATGGAATCCGCTGTCGATTGTTGGGCTGAAGGACCCCCTCCTGTAACTAAGCTATGGATAGGCGATGAGGCTGTGACCCTTTCTTCAGAAGGATGGATTGCTGTGGAATTCTCTGGATCAAGATGGGATCTAGCAATTGCAATTGACGGAGGGAAAACTTCATGGAGCTCAATCCTTCTGGAAATGCGTTCATGTGAAGACCAACTGAGGCTCAGAGGTTCCATTTGCTGCTGAGTGGGAATCCCTCTGGTCTCTTCTGACTGATATTTTGTTGAGGTAGCAGATGTGGGCATAGCAACATGAGCGGTGGTTTCAACTGGGTATCTAGCAGAGACCCAAAGGGAGGAGAAAGGATGAGTTACAGGAATGGTGACATCTGTTGGGGTGGCAACCAATCCAGCAGTATCATATTCTTCATTATACCTGGCTGTCTGGTCAAAGAGGGTCTTTCTTGAGTTGGGCACATGAGATGGAATAGAAGTGGGACCTGATAAGTTATGGCTACGAGATGTGAAGAACTTGGAAGCATCAGAGCTTTGAGCTGTTCCTTCAATACTTGATGGGAGAAACCTTGATCTTCCCTCAATGGTGCCAAGAGACTCTGTTCCAGTAGAAGAAACCGTATCCTGAAGACCCATGGAATGAACACTGGCTAATGTTGAGTAAGATCTTCTGATGCTCTTTCTGTCATCACTGAAAGCAATAAGATGTTGAGGAGGGGAGGTATGAGACTGGCTGGCATTTCTCTGGCTTACACCAGTTTGATTAAATAACCTGCTAAAAGATAAGTCTGTTTTGGGTTGGCCCCACTGGGCATGTCCAAGATTTGTGGGTTTCTCGGTAGAGATGGTCGTAACATTGCCAGTTGGCCAACCAGTAGCAGAAACTGTATTTAAAAAGCTTTGATCTTCCTTGCTGGCAGCAGTGGTGAAGAAAAGAAGGAGAATGAAGAAGAGAATGGGCCACCTTAGTCTTCTGTGGGCAAAGGGCTGGTCTGCAGGCTGAGGTCCTCCTGTCCCTTGGCATGCTGTAGTAGAGGAACCCAACATGGCTGCTTCACTATGAAACAACAGGAAGTAAAAATTATGTGAGCAGGTGTGCCAGAATACTCTTCCTCAAATCAAATTGGGAGCAACTAAAGTACAACTCCTAAACTCCCTTTTTGTGATCCGCTTCCAAGCCAAATACAGTGGTACCTCTACTTACGAAATTAATTCGTTCCGGAACCCATTTCGTAACCTGAAAATTTTGTAAGTAGAGACGCATTTTACCTATAAATGCCCTAATCCGTTCCAAGCCCCCAAAATTCAGACAGTAATTCTTCGTTATTACTTCCTGCTTTGCTGGATTGCTAGCGTGAGACTGAGAACGTGGCGCGGTGCGTACACAAAGATCCCTCCTAGCCAATGGGATGCCAGGAAGATAACCAATGGCAGAGCAGCTCAGACGCGCCATTTTCCAACAAAGCCTTTCGTATCTTGAAACATATTCGTTAAGTAGAGACAATATTTTCTCGAAGACGCGCTTCGTAACCTGAAACTTTCGTAACTAGAGCCTTTCGTAAGTAGAGGTACCACTGTAACTCAATTTTGGAGGGTTTTTGCAACACCCAAATATATTTAATTAGCTTGGGCCCCATTAGATTGTACAAACTTGTAAGCCCCAAACATCCTAACTAGCAAGTTTTAGGCTGTATGTGAATGCATAAGCCACCTTCCATGAGTAAACTGCCATTTTATCTGTTCGGGGATAGCAAACTTTCCTCCCTGAGGGGCCTGTCTGGACTGCAAGTCCCATCTTCCTCAGCCAGTATGCCCAACAGCCTTGCAGGCTTGAGACCAAGAATGGAATCTTCTGGATTATGCAAGCAAGCAGCTTTTTTCTTCCTCTAAAAAAGCTAGCCTTGGAAGCTAAGCAGGGAAAGAACAGATTAATTCAGGGATGGGAGGTCACTGCCAAGATTTGAGACAGAAAAACTATCTCCAATAAAAAGATGTTTTGGCTTCAAGAAAAAAGCAAAATATCTTCAAGAAAAAAAGTAAAAAAGTTCAGTTGTCTTTTGAAAAAGCACCTTGTAGCAAACGGAGATTCTTTTTCAAGCCAAACCCTGCTTCTGATTCTAGCAGAACCCTGAATGCTAGCTAGAGAAAAGTAACTTAAGAGAATTGTGGCTTAAGGGAAATCGGTTCAAACTGGTGGGAGGAAAGCAGCAAAGGAGACGGCAAAACGCCGCTTCCCCAAATGTGCCCTTCGTTACATAAATCACAAAATCCTTATTTAAATGCATGTCCCTGATGGGTAATATAGGGTTCGTGCGTTATCCAAAGGGGAAAAAAAATCAACTTTTCCCCATTTTTTTTTTTATCGTTTACTCGGGTTTGAGAAAGACTAGGATAAAGCAACCGGCCTGGGAGGGCGCAGAAAAGAGGGAGGCTCTGGAGAAAGAAAGGGGCGCGCAGCAATACTTGTGGATCAGATCCTCAGAATTGGGTCTCTGGAAGGGATCCAATACTTTTGGGTCCCACGCGCCCCAGCGCGCGCGCACTCCCAAAGCCGCAGGGGGAATCACGCTGGAGGGGGGGGGGGGTTCCGCCCTTCAACCCTCGGCCCAGAGTCACGCGCACCCCAATCCTTTGAGGCCCCTTGCGCTTTTCCGGAGGCACCTGCTATCTTAAATGCCTCTCATTCTTGGCAAGGCCTTAGCAGGCAGCCCTTGCTCCAAAAGCGACTCGCCACGCGCGCGCGGCGGACTACAACAGGCAGCCAACCAGGCAGGCAGCCACATGGGGATTGTAGTCCCCAAGTCTTAGGAAAGGCTGCTTCTGGGGGGGGGGGCGGAACACCCCCGCAATGCACAGGAGGCGAGTTGAAATGCCCCGCACCTGACACCCCCCCCCCCCCTCTTACCTGCGACCTGGAGCGAGGAGAAGGAACTTGCGCCCCTCCTAAACGCCTAATTGAGGACGATTTGGTGGGCGGGCCTCTCTCGGATTCCCAGGTGGCCAATTAGCACCTTTTAGGCGACCGAGGGGCGCCTCGGGCGGGGCTGAGGGAGGGGGCAGGTGGAGGAGAGATAGCCAAACCAGGTTTGGCTTCTTTACGCAGGCTGGTTGCAGAATAAATGAATCAATAAATGAAGGACTCTGGAAAGTAAAGCAAAGCCAATTTTTTGAGCCTTTGCGTGGCAGGATTGCCAACTGACTAGCTGGGGCCTGCACCTATGCTTTTACCAAATGCCAGCAGGGATCACTCCGTGCCTTAAGTCAGTGCTTCACCAAAGCTGGGTAAATCGCCCAACATGGGGTAAAATTGGCTTTCCTTTGCATGGCCCATCACAATAGGAATATATTAAACGGACTTATATTAAAAGGAAAAAGTTAAGTGCCTTATGTCAAATGCCCCAACTTCTGAGCATGTGGTGAGCAGCTTTGCAGCCCAATTCTGCCCTCTGCCAACCGTTGAAGTTCAGCCTAAGGAAAGCAACTTTTAAACATGACAACTTTTAAGACTTGTGGACTTCAACTCCCAGCATACCAATTCTGGGGAGTTGAAGTCCACAAGTCTTAAAAGTTGCCAAGTTTGGGACCCCTTGTTCTGAATGGTTGAAAGTTAAACCCTCATTTCTCAAACTTGGCCATTTCCAGGTGGGGAGACTTCCAATCCCCAGACTTGTCATTAATGGCCACCCTGGTTATGGAATTTGGGGATTTGGAATCCACATAATTGCCAAGATTAATGAATGATGGTTTAAACTCAGTTTACCAGCAGGGTCACTGATCATACTGATAGAAAATAATATTTTGTAGCTCAGGGTTGGATTGTGGAGTCCTCTATGTTCTCAGAGCTTGGTTATGTTCTTGCAGACATTTTATTACCAAACTAGGTAACATCATCAGTACTAGAAGGGGGGGGGTGAGATTTGCTCTTATATTTAGATATTAGTGGCTTGCCTTCTCGGTGTTGGTGGGATCATCTTGGTGGTTCTTTCATTAGGTTGTGGTTTACTGTTATCTCGGTTGTCTGCATTGCTAGTTCCTTGCTTGGGGTATTTTTTACTTCTTATTTGTTGGTCTAGTTTGATGTTGATCTCTGTTCATCTGAGTGTTGATTTTTGGTGAGGTGTTTTTGTTTATTTTTTGTTTGGCTTTTATTTATTTAGGAACTTATATTGCTGCCTCTTCACACATGGCGACTCAAGGCGGTTTATAGGAATATAAAAACCTCATATATAAAACAATAAAACTAATAGTATTATAAATTAATATAATATCTGCTCTTTCTTTACTGCTTTTGCTCTCTTCATTCGTACTTTCGTTAACAATTATAAAGGAAAGCTTGCTATTATTTGCTTCTATGTTGACGTGCTTTCTGCTATTATGTATCTTAGATGAAAGAACCCAAAACAATAATTCCATTCAAAAATAAATAAATAAACAAAAGTGGAAACAGGTTAAGAAAGATGATAACTTGGAGAGACAAAAAAATCCCAAATCCCATTTAAAAGAATTTTATCCAAAATTTTTGTCACTCTTACATAAGCTAGCTAAGATATCCAAGCAGAAAAACAAAGGAAAATACAAATACTTCAAGTAGATTCTGGAATGTTTTTTTTTTTTTTGGAACCATTAAAAAAAAAAAACCTCAAAAGTTTAACCAAGATTGTGAGTTGATGAGAATCGACCTAAAGAAATTTAAAAGACTGGAGGGCTGAATTTGGAATAAAAGAAAAATCTCTTTAAAAAAGGCTTTGTATGAATTCTGGTTTGTTTCTCTACATAAGCAAATTGGGATTAATTTTTTTTAAAAAAAGGAAACTTTTTAAAACAGTTGACATTGAATACATCTAAAGGCTTAATTGTCATGTTTGGAATTAAGCAGAGACACAGTTCTTATCATAGTGGTTGTGTTAATAAGGCAAAGGTTCCCCTCGCATATATGTGCTAGTCCTTTCCAGTTGTGTTAATAGCTGCAAGCAATTCCCTACCAGGGCCATAAATCTTGTGTGAATGGTTGTTAATCTCTTCTGATTGTCTGCATCTCCTAAGCTTCCCTTTGACCTCATTATTTATTCTTCTTCCTTCTTGGCCTCCAGGCCAAGAATACAACACTCACAATAATAATAATAATTAATAGTAAATAATAATAATAATAATAATATATGTATATGAGGGTATGGCCTGTGTGTTTAAAACTGTCATAGAACAGCCCCATTAAGATGGATTTTTGCTGCAACAGGCAAACAGCTCTGATTTGATAAATATTTTAAGACTGGTTTTTTCAAAGCCCACCTTTATTATTTTTATAAACATACCTAATACTTCCTCCTCCTTCTGGTTTTCATCACAACCACCTTGTGAAGTGGGTTGGGCTGAGAGAGAGGGACTGTCCCAGCCACCCAGCTGGCTTTCCTGCCTAAGGCAGGACTAGAATTCCGGGTCTCCTGGTAGTTGGCCCAATGTCACCCAGCCAGCTTTCATGCCTAAAATGAGACTAGAACTCACCGTCTCCTGATTTCTAACCTGGTGCCTTCCCTACTAGAGAAAACTGGCTGGTTGGCTACTTCTTCCTCTGCCCCTCCATCCATTCATTAATGAGGTACACAAGAAGTGATTACAATAATTCTCATCAAAGGTCCATTTAGTCCATTCGTTAGATTGGAAGAGACTCCTACAAAGTCCCCATAGGTGGCCATCCAAAAGCCACTTAAACACCTCCAGCCAAGGTGAGTCCCTCTCTCAAGGATGTCTGTTCCACCGTTAAATCATTTTAGCAGTTTTAGTGGTTGGGCCAGTCTAATCTAGTGGTTAAAGCACTAGAAACCAGGACAGTTCTAGTCCTGCCTTAGGCATCAAAGCTGGCTGGGTGACGTTGGGTCAACCACCAGGAGACCGGGAGTTCTAGTCCTGCCTTAGGCAGGAAAGCCAGCTGGGTGGCTAGGACAGTCCCTCTCTCTCTCTCAGCCCAACCCACTTCACTGTCTCCTGGCCAATCACCAGGAGACAGGGAGTTCTAGTCCTGGCTTAGGCATCAAAGCTGCCTGGGTGACGTTGAGCCAGTCACCAGGAGATGGGGAGTTCTAGTCCTGGCTTAGGCATCAAAGCTACCTGGGTGACGTTGGGCCAGTCACCAGGAGATGGGGAGTTCTAGTCCTGGCTTAGGCATCAAAGCTACCTAGGTGACGTTGGGCCAGTCACCAGGAGATGGGGAGTTCTAGTCCTGCCTTAGGTATGAAAGCCAGCTCGGTGACTTTGGGTGAATCCCCAGGCGATGGTGAGTTCTAGTGCCACCTTAGGTGACTTTTAGCCAGTTACACTCTCTCAGCCCACCGAACCCCACAGGATTGTTGTGAGGAAAAACAGGAGGAAGGGATATTAGGCAGGGTACCACTCAAATAAATAAATAAATGCAGTGTATGACCATTATTAGCTTCATTTCTTCGATAAATTCACAGGTCGCCTTTCCCAGAGTGAGTGGTTGGATGCCATTTCTATGAATTGACTCATTTTAATTCCCAAACATCAGGAGCTCTCTACTTTCCTGGCACCTTGGATAGGTTTCTCAAACCGGCTGGCCGCACCAGAGTTTTGCTTCCGAGGGAACAATCAACAGAGACAGTAAGAGAAGTCGCGAAGTCACCACTTCCAAAACAGTGGTCTTAATTTTAATGAAGCACCTCTTAAAAACTGCATCCTGACCGAAAAGGGGGAGGGGGGAAATAATTAAATACAAAAGGCCAAATATAGGCTCCCGGTTTATGTACAACATTTACAGTATGATGCATTTGTTTCTCTTTGGCAGCACGGTACAATTTTGTCTTAATTTTGCTTTCTCGTCTGGAAGGAAGAGGCGAGGCAGGGAAAAACCTGTGGATCACCCCATCCCATCCCATCCCATCCTCATCTGAATTTGCCTGCTCAACAGAGAGACACACGATTTTGAAACAAGGTGGAAACACACAACATTTTCCGAGCAGAAAAGATCCAAACTGCAACCGGCTGTACATTCAAGATATAAACGAGGCCTTCTTCAGTTGGTAACTTAGCACCGATTTTTTCTCTTTATCAATTTGGCCAGAATTAGTGGAATGGACCTTCCAAAATTGTCCCCAGCTCATTTTTTACAAACTAACCTGAGGGTGCTTTTAGAAAAATTTTTTCTTCTTTTTCCCTGCTCTTTTTCGTTTTTTGATTCTCCAAGCTCCATTTCTCAGAAATGAATGTTTTTTTTAAAAAAAAATTACCTTGACCTGAGGGGCTGCAAAGGAGATTTGAACTATCTGTGTTTTATCCTTCCCGCCCCCCTTATTTTTTTAAAAAAAAGACACAATAAGCGCTTGGAGTTTCAAAAAAAGAAAAGTTATTTAAACTGAAATATCTGCTACCCGGTATTGAAAATTACATTTACAAAGGTCATGGATAAAAGTCTCCAACAGGAAGCCTATAAAAAAATTAACTGAAAGTCAAAACACCCTTGAAACCAGCAGCAATTCCTTATAAAGGCAAAATAAATCACATTTCTAAAATGTGCCATATTTATGCCCCTCAGGGTTGGGGAAACAGCACGGCCCTCCAAAAATGAAAACTGAAACACACAGGGGTGTGGTTTTGTTCCACGGTTTGAACGTGTACGAACCTGGTCATGTCACTTTTTCAAAGTACAGGTCCTTTTTTATATAACTACAGGTATAGTTTTCTTTGAACTGTATCATCGAGTGGGTTGATGGACTTCCTCAAGTGGAATTTATATAGGCCGATATAGGTAGTCCTTGAGTTACTATCACAATTGGGACCAGACTTTCTATCACTAAGCAAGACGGTTGTTAAAAGACATTTTTGACCCTCAGTTTAAGTAAAGCACTGCATTTCTTAAGCGAATCATGCAATCGGTAAATGAATCCGACCTTCTCAATTGGGGAAGCTAAACAAATTGCAGTGGTTCACTTAACAACCAGGGCAAAAAGGTGGTAAAAATCAGACCCGACTGGATTAAACAACTGCCTTGCTTAGCAACGTAAATCATGGCTTTCCCATAATGCCCTCGGACAAGCGTCATTCTAATGACACTCTAGGAATTGGACAAACTCACTACCTTTGGAACAAGCCAGAATTCAGGACAGAGGATGGGCCCACCAAAGAAATGTCTTGGGATGTCCTGAGAGTCCATCCCAACCCTGGAGAAGATCAGTAAAAGGTACCGTGAGATTCGTATTTCATTTCTGGTGTCAGTTGAGACAATAGGAAGACATTTTATAAACCCAGCTGTGGTTCAAAGCATTGTTCAAAACCCTGAAAGCTACTCCATGCGTGGTTTCTGGAAGTGTTATGGGGCCCTGAGATATGGAGCAGTGGTGGTATGCTACCGGTTCAGATCGGTTCAGCCGAACCGGTAGTAAAAAAGCCTCCGACGATCAGCTGAGAGGAGGGAAAAAAGCCAATAATCAGCTGAGAGGAGAAAGAAGAGAAAAGCCCTCCTAGCGGCCCCTGCGCTTTCCTCTTCTTTATCCTCTCAGCTGATTGGCGCTGCAGGCCTCAGCTGGTGCGGGGTAGGTAAGCCAACGTGTGTCAGGATGAAGTTGTGTCCGATGTAGGGAGGCCGTTTTAATTTGAAGCCTGTTGACACTTTCAGCTGTGTTCTAATCCGACAGACAGCCGGATGAATCAAATCTCCCCTCTTTCCCTCTCAATTTGACACACAAACACACACACCGCACACACACCCATCTACTCATTCATCCAGCTCCACCCAACCTTTCTTATAATCCTGCAGAATCTCGAGGTAATATTGCCACTCTGGCTCGCTGTCATATTTCACCTCATAAACTGTCTTCAAAGGGTTCTTGTGCGGTTTGTGAACGCGAAGCACCACGCCTTGATACCAGGCCTCTGTCTTGTCCTTCTCCTCATACAAGTGCCTGATCCTCTTCCCAACAAGTTCTGGATACTCGGAGGGCAAGGAAGAAACCTTGGCACGACTGTGTCTCCGACGCTTGAAACGCTTTAGAAGGAGCGGCGGTGGGACTTTCTTCCCCTTCCCTGAAGGACCAAGAATCTGAGGTCCTTGAATGTCCTGAAGAGCATTCTGGAATTGGATGTGAACCATGGATTTTCGGAGGTGAAGGATCTTGGAGGCCCTGGTGGTCCTCCTAGCAACCTTTGCAGTCAATTTAAGCTCGAGAGTCCTTGGCTGTTTATGGGATGGCCTCCTAGCACCAGGACAAAGAGCGAGTCCCTCAGTCTCCAAGGCCAGGTCTTCCTTAGGAAGCACCTTCATCCCCGTTAGCCCACAACCACGTTGTAAGGAAGGTGAGGAACATCTGGCCAGGGTCTCTTTATCTTCTGGTTGGAGAGTCTCATAATGCAAGGACGTAGTCCCAAAAGAGGCTGCCAATCCACATGTCTTGCCTTTGGTACTCTTCTCTCGGAAGTCCTGGTCAAGGGACTCGATGGTTGCATCTGTTCCTAACGCCTCAACATCATTGTTTGGGATCAACTTCACAGGATCCTCTGGGAAAATGAAAAGCACAAGAACAGTCAACCGAATGAGCATCTTCATTCAAAAAATGCTGTCCACAGTTGAGATCCTAAACTCATCTTCCAACAGTTCAATAGCTCTCTTTCATTCTCCAACTAATCCAACTATTCTAAAGGGAGAATGGATCCCCACTGGACAACTTCTAAGACTCACTTCATTTTAGATGATGGATTAGGAGATTCTTGGGCGACGTACCCATCCCCCCCTTCATCTCAGAGTTGTGTCTTAACAAAACCAAGAACTCCAGATGTGTTGGGATTACAGTTTCCAGAATTCCAGAAAAAGGAAATATAATCTCAACACACGTTTTGAAGAAGACACCAAATTCTCCAAGGTTGTCTTAATCAAGAGGTCCCCAAATATGCCTTTTCCTCTTCTGATGCTCCAGGAGATATCACCCTGCAGACCAATTGCCAAGGATTGTTCTGTCTGTCTGTCTATCCTACCCCTTTCTATCCCTATTATCATCATCATCTGTTTCTCATTCTCTCTCTTATCTCTCTACCTACCTACCTACCTACCTATCTACCTACCTACCTATTTCTATATCTATCCATCTGAAATCAGAACAGCCATTGCTCTTCTGTACATCAGATGTCTATTAATCCAGGGAAGCCAACGACCAAAAAAAGATAAATAAAACCCAATTATTTACTGACAAGATGCTTTTGGGCTTGCCTCTGGTTTGCAGAAGCATCATGTGCCGTTTGAAATGTCTTTCAGGAGCACCTTCAGCCCTGCCTAGCTATAATTGCTAATCTCTAAGGCCTTGTATTTTCCACAAAAGGCACCTGTAATGGTATAGGAGAATGACCTTGGGAAATAGGAGGAAGAGATGCAGCCGAGACAACTGTCTGATCAACAAAATCTGAGTCTGAAGAAAAAGGGACTGGAGAAAGTGACTCAAAATGGGAACCCCCTTAGTTTGGGGACAGTAAAAGTGAGAAAAAGGAGAGATCCTGTATGGTTGCAAGACTGATGCAAGATAGTCCAGGCAAGAAGCACAAACAGGAACACTAGCTCTGTCTTTATTATAAGGTTACTTTAACAGAATCTTGCAAGCCTGAAAGTACCAGGAGGACACAGATAAACCTCCAAGTGGCCTCAACGGCTCTCTAAAAGGATGCAAATGACCAGCTGTCTGCAAGGAATATAAATCCTTCCGTTCCCCACTATCCAGTAGGAGCTAAAGAAGCTTCTTGGATGAGAAGCGAAACGTCTTCAAAAGAAAAAAGGCCAGTTGCCTCCTGAAAAAGCACCTTTGGGACAACCATGGATGACTGAGAATCTCTACAGAT
Source organism: Bungarus multicinctus (assembly GCA_023653725.1). NCBI lineage: Eukaryota > Metazoa > Chordata > Lepidosauria > Squamata > Elapidae > Bungarus > Bungarus multicinctus. The sequence continues at coordinate 18,566,181 of CM042843.1, forward strand.
TCTCTAAAAGGACATTTCTTCCCCCATACGTTTACGGTCTACGAAACGAGGTAGGGTCTAGAGTGAAAACCTTTCGAGATGTTTACTCAGCTCCATTCTTTCTGTGGATCCAGCTGCCTCTTATCCGACCAATGTCTTGTCTGTGGCTCTTCCTCCTTTCTGACAAGGTCATTTCCACATACCACTACATCAACTGGTCAGCCTACAAGATTGAAGTATTGCAAGATTCTGTTCATGTAGCCTTAGAATAAAGACAAGAACTGGCATTCCTGGGTGGTGCTTCTCATCTGGACTACCTCGCAGGGATAAGCTCTATCTATCTTGCAAGTCTGAAAGGCTGTCTCTTCCCCCTCCTTCGTCTTTGCAGTCCAAGAAACTAGAGAGGGTCTCTTTTGAGACGTTTGCCTGGCTCCTGTTCCTTCTGGGGGCTACTCTGCCTCTTCTTATCTGTCCATTGCCTAGTGTGGAGTTCTTCCTCCTCTCCCCCAAGGCCATTCCCACATACCATTATAGCACCGAAGCAGCACAGCTAGCTGGCAAGATCGCAAAGAAGCCTAGCACCTCAACCTGTGCCCAAAGGCCTTCCACAACTCCAACTAAACCCAGCAGCAACGAGCAAGACGCACCCACACAAAGAACGGATACCTACTTGGAGGTGTGCAGGCGTGCTTGTGAAGTTGGACCTGGAAAAAATAAAGGTGTCAAGAATCATCTGAAATGACACTGGCTGGGAGGGGGACAGTTGGTCAGAGCTAATGAAAGCGAGGCTGTGAGCATGTGTGCGTGCGTGCGTGCGTGTGTGTGCGTGCGATGTGGGCAATGGTACCTCATGTTCCATCTTGCCCAATGCTGTCCACTGCCAGCTTTTCTAATGCAGCTCCTTCCAGCTGAAGTGAGACTAGAACTCCCGGGCTTCCCAAGCCAAACAGCTACTCTCGGGATACAACAGAGGGGAAGAAAGAGGTTGTTGAATTACTGGATCTTGGTAGGTTCTTCACCCCTGAATTACCGATAGTCCTCAACTTATGACCACAATTGGAACAGAAACTTCTCTCGCCAAGCGATACGATTTTTTTTAAGGGAGCCGTGCCTAATTTTGGTCATTAAGAGGATCCAACTCGTTGACTTTGCATGTCAGGAGGTCCCCTGGGAAGGATGCAGGTGGTCATCACATGACCCCTGGACACAGCAACCATTGTAAATATATGCTGGTTGCCAAGCACCTAAACTCTGATCGCAGGAACATCCAGACACAGCAATGGCCCTAAGGGTGAAGATCACTTGTAGGTCATTTTTTTCCAGCACCATTGTAACTTTGAAGATCCATTCAATGAATGGTCATAAGTCAAGGACTCTCTGTACATCAGAGCCATTTTCCCATAATTCCATGCCTTCTTTGCCAACAGTCTCATGGCATCCTCCCCTTCAGAGTTTAAGCACAGCCTACTCTCTTAAGATCCCTCTTCCCAGTCTTCTCCCCATTTAGAAAGCAGAATCCCACCAATCTTTGTAGAGTTCACTAAATCCTGTCTCGGGCATCGACCCTGACCACTATGCAAATTTTCTACCCACATCTCATAGGCAAGACCAACCAAAGCTGTGTCCATGCAAGTGGGAAAGTACAGTGACCAAAGCTCGGGAAAATCATAAACTTAGACAGAGAAGAGAAAAAAGGAGAAAAAGAAGAGCATATATTCAGTTCAATGCTTAAGTTTCTAAAGGAGGTTAGTTGTCTGTCCTTACCAAGCTGCTGCTTGACACACTCGTGCCAATGAAGGGTCAAGAGGTCCAGGTAAATGTCCGGCAGCTGTTTCAAAGCCAGCAGCTTCAACATCCGAGAAGTACAGCTCTTGAGGTCCAAGTCCCTCAACGCCTTCTCTTCAGACAAGGTGGTAGGACGCAGTTCCACCTTGTGGTCCTGCAAGACATGGTCAACTGACACACCAGGAAGATTGGGGAAGAGTTCCTCCTTCACCACGTGAATAGGGATGAAGGTGGCGCCAGCTCGTATCACGTGAGGAAAAGGACATTTATTATAGAGCAGGAATATCTCCAGTTGAGACTGCAACTTCTTGACAAGCACCTCTACATCCTTAAAGGTCAACCAGATCTCTTTGCCCTTGGAGAGCTTGGGGCCTTCAGAGACCTTTGAACCATTTTTGGGCTTGGTGGAGCCGACGGTCTTCTCCTGCAGCTCCACCAGTGGACTCGGCCATCTCCAGCCATTCCTTGAGCTGATCAGGGGAGGAGGTAGACACCGAACCAGATATTATGGCGCAGACAGAGGTGTGCAACGCAGTGAAATATTGCCTGGGTGGCTTCTTTTGACCAAGAAGTTTTTCAGTGGCAGGATCCAGAACTTGGGTCTCTTGAAGGGCAGGAGATCCAGGAGGGGCACTAGGAAGCAAGAGCGTGGACGAATCGGGCAGTGTAGCGTTCAAGCACTTGATCTGCAAGATCAGAGTTTCGGATGGTGTCGCAGTCTGGGGAAGGCTGGGGCCAAGCATGGGACTGTTTGGCTGAGTTACTTGCGTGTCAGAACCTTTTGGGAGAGAGACATCCTTGACCCCAGAGGCAGCTTCCGCTGCATGTGCTTTTAGGACTTTGAATTTCTTGAACAGAAATGCCGCAGAGCTGTGGAAATGTCGGTTACCTCTAACATCACCGTTGATGGGCAGCATCAAGGTCTCTCCATTTGCCTGGGAGACAGAAACCTGGCTGTTGGCTGCTTTCTCCTTGACTTCTTCACCTTGGATCTTTGGATCTCCAACATCTGGAGCCTTAGCTTTCTTGCGTGGTTGCAGAAGATCAGGTCTCTCTGCTAAGTCTTCCGTTTTAAAGCTGAGATCCAAGACACGGTCTTCTTGAGCAAGCCTCTCAACTCTACCGTTGGAAAGATTGGCAGGAGATGGTTGGCAAGACACAGGATCGGTTGGATTCAGAAGCTGGACCTTGAAGCTTTCCCAAGGGCCGGCATAATCTCCACCCCCTTGTCCTATTGGGAGACTATTTTTATTCAAATCAGCATCTCCACTTTTCGTTCTTGTATTGCGAGTGGTTCCTTCCTCCCTAGGCAGATTCAGCCGCGATTCTTCGGTCGACCTTTGAGAGCCTGTCCAAGGCACACATGCGTTGTCCACACTCTTGCCTCTGCTTTTGGGAGGCAACTCCTCAGCCTGACAACGTTTAGTGGTGTCCAGTTCCACCAAATCAGCAGAACCTTCTAAGTAGGCTCGGTATGGAGCTAAGCTAAAGACGTTGTTGATAACAGGCATGGGAGGGGAAGAGGTTGAGGAACCTTCACGCTGTTCGTGGAGTCCCTTCGGTTGATCCTCTGGGGACCAATGTCCATGAGATGTAGATTGGATGTTAGGAGACTTCAGAACATTTTTGGGCAGGGCTGGTTTGGAGTAGGGATTGTGGGAGATAACCGGGCTATCAGGAACAATTATGCAACCTCTGGGTTCATTATTGTGCATGTCGATGCTTCTCTTCCTAGATTCATAAGTTAAGGAGAATTTTTTGTGTGTCTCACAAGATTCCTCCTCCTTCTCGGTCACCTTTTCTGGTGGGCAAAGATCCTTCTTGCAACCGCTTTCCTCCATCTTTTCAACCCTGTTGTAACAATGAGACAGCCGATCTACTTGATGAATGGAAGAGAAAGCTTGCAGAGCAGAAGAGTTTGTGCTGGCTTCTCTTGCAACATGGCTACTCTCACACCAGTCTGGAAGGCCACCTCGGCTGCGCCAAGGGCTACAAGCTGGAGCAGGCTTTTCAGGCACAGCACAGGCAGGAACAGGAGTCTTGGGGGCAAAGTCCCCCTTGGCCGCCGTGTTGTGTGAGTGCTCGTGTTCCCTTGAAGGGTGAAGCTCTTTAGAGGGCGTCAATGGAGGTGGGCCCATAGCCTGGTAAAGATAGCTCTCCAGATGCCCGGGATAATAGCTATGAGAAGTTTGTTGAAAATACGACCCAGGGAACATCTGGCCATCTTCATGGCTTGGAGGAGACCCAAAACCTTTGCAGGCCGCCAAAGCAAAGACCGAGTTTGTTTTTTCCGCTTGCACGTAACTCTGATGATACAACAACATCTGTTCGTGAGAAGTGAGAGGATACGATCCTAGAGGGTAGCATGAAGGTGATCGTTCTTGATACGCTAGATCCTGGGAATTCACCAGCAAGCTGGAAGGAGGAGGAGGAGGAGGAAGAGGTGACGGTGGTAGCCTGGACCACATGTGTTTTCTCGAATTGCTACCCGCTGGGGACTCGGAGTTGCTTTTCTGGCTGACAGAGGCGTAGCTGGAAGAGCCATTCTGTGCACCCTGGCATTTCTCCAATGCCTTATGGTAAGGCATGAAGCCAGACGAGTGGACAGCGCCCTCTTTGGACCCGTGTTGGAACTGCACCGCACCATTCTCGGCTGCCAAGGTTTTCTTGGACCCAGCTGTGCCATAACCCCGATTCTCGGCACCTGTGGGAAAAACAGAGGACAGGGAAGACCATTCCAAACGTTTTGAGTAGTTCTCCATCTGCATTCGGAAGGTCAAAGCCCTTTTGGGAGCGTAGCCCGATTCCGCCCCGTACGCGTGGCTTCGGTAAACCGGTTTGGGGGCCGCCAAGGTGGAGCAAGCTGCAGGAGCTGGAGGGAGCTGCTGGTTTGGGTATCCCTGCAGCCAACCTTGCTGGATGACGCCCGTATGACCTACGTAGCTGGGCCACTGTCCGCGGGTGATACATTCATTGACCTTCTCAGAACCCGCAAGTCTCTGGCGCGCTTTCAAACTTTCCATTTCAGTCTGGCAGGTCGTTTTCTCTGTCCTCGGAGAGCGGTCAGGCGCACCAGCCGGGCAATGGTTGTAGTTCTCAGCCGCCGACCAATGAGTTAAAGTTTTGGGCACTTCATGGCATGGGAGTGGGAAAGTAAAATAGGAGCCTTTGTAACTGTAGTGGTCTTCCGCGGGGAGGTCCGCCAGCCTACTCGACTGGCACAAACCCACCGGGAGGACGTGGGTTGGCTCCCCCTCCAGTCGAGGGAGCTTGCTGTAACTCACGGTGCTCACGGATTCCAGGGTCCGCTTCTCCGCCATCGGGAGATGATTTCTGGCCAACGGGCTGGGCTAGGAAACGGAGCAATCACTCGAGTTGTTCTGAAACAGGAAGACAAGGGGGGGGGGAGAAGAATCAGTCTTCAAGCTTTCCCCAGTTCATGGTTATAAAACAAATATCTCATATTTACACAGTGGTGGGATTCAACCTTTTTTTTACTACAGGTTCTGTGGGCGTGGTTTGGTGGGTGTGGCAGAGGAAGGATACTGCAAAATCTCATTCCCTCCCCATCCCACTAACCTGCTTTCCAGCTCCGTTCTCCCATGCAGGGCAACAAAAGGAGACTCGGCTGATCAGCTGAGACTCAGGAGGCGGAGAATAGATGGGGCGGGGCCAGTCAGAGGTGGGATTGGCTGGTTCTCCAAACTACTCAAAATTTACACTACCAGTTCTACAGAATTAGTCAGAACCGGATGAATCCCAGCTCTCACTTTGTAGGATGAAATCTGGACCACAAGTTTTGTCTTCCGAGCTTTCGGATTTGTGCTGGAGCCTGTCCTCTGGGGACTTGAATCCAGCGTAATACCAAAAGCTTGGAAGAAAAAACATCTCTGGTCCTGGTGACCAACCCAAATTGGATCCTACAACAGATTGGATCCTACTTGACCCAGATTAACTCCTGCTTGAGGGGTTGCCCCAAAGAAGAGGGGGTCAATTTATTCTCCAAGCACCAGAAGAGCAGGACAAGAAACAATAGATGGAAACTAACCCAGAAGAGAAGCAACCTGGAATTAAGGAGAAACTCCGTAACAGGGAGGACAATTAACCAGTGGAACAGCTTGCCACCAGAAGTTGTAGTGCTCCATTGCTGGATGTTTTTAAGAAGAAACTGGACAACCATTTGCCTGAAATGGTCTAGGGTTTCCTGCTTGAGCAGGGGGTTGGACTAGAAGACCTCCAAGGTCCCTTCCAGCTCATTCATTCTATTCTATTCCAACATCGTCCTGGGATATGTATATCCGCCTTCATTCATACCATACTTTGTTTTCCAATTGTTTTCCTCTTTGAACTGATTAAAGACCCCCTAACATCTACTTACGACCCATTTTTTCAATGTTACAACAACTGCAAAGCCACACATACACACAACACACACACACACGATGGCATGTTGGGCTCTTGGCCAACACCCCAAAACCAAGGCAGAATTTATTTTCCCATCTCTCAGATTGCATACAATGCAGGCAAACAAACCCAGAAGACTTCGGCCACTTTTGTGGGAGGCTGATGGGAATTGAAAACCTGAAGCATAACAAAACGTAGAATAACACTGTTGGAGTGTTATCTAATCCAGGGGTCACCAACCGGTGGGCCAGGGACCACTGATGGTCTGCAAGAAAATTTTGGTGGTCCACAGAGAAATATCCCCCCCAAAGCAATTAATCCAGGCTGCGTGGACAACTACAGAGAATTAAGTCCAAAACATGATAAACAAAAACTGTAACTTAAAATCCAATCAAGGCAAGAGGAGTTAATTAGTTTGGCAGGGTAGGAGCAAGAATTCCAGATGTGAAGGACTGGCAGTAATTCAACACGGTGGGAGGATGCCAGAAACACAGATAAGCAAAGTCAACACAAGATAAACTCACATTTGCTCCCAGAAGCTGCTGCACTCAGCATGCATCTCTTTTAAACTCTCTTCCCAGCTGTGGCTAATTAAGGGAATCAGGGCCCTTTCCTCCCCCATAAGCCATGCAACCCACGTTGCTCTCTTCTCCATACCTCCCTGCATGCCCTAGGATGAAGAGGGGTGGGCCTGGGTCTTCCTCTGAACTCCCTCTCCCTTGTTCTACCTCTGCCCTGCTCTGCCCAGCCGGACTTTGCCCTTCCTCAGTTTCCCCCCACACAGCCAATGGAGCCACCTCCCGCTCCGTGTCAGCTGTTCACCTTCCTCCTCCGAGTCAGATTCCGACAGGGGCATGAAAGTAACTGTGAAAAATGATCCTAAGTCACTTTATATCCATGCCATTTTAACTTTGAACAGTTACTAAATGAACTGTTGTAAGACGAGGACTACCTGTATTTGCCCAAATTAACCGTCCTTGTAGAGTGTTCCCAATTTAAAAACAAAAAACTGAAAATCAATAAAGAGTCTAGCCGAAGAATCAGGCCACCTCACCCCTTAAGCTCAGCACGAGACTTCTTGGAAAGCCTTCAAATTGCTTAGTAATTAAGATATTTTTGGTTTCTTGGCTTCTCAGAAACTGCCATGTCAGAAGAAAAAGAGGGAGGAGAAGAAGTTATGAGTCATATTACCAAAGGAGCTTCTCTGTTTGAGCCAAACAAGGTCAGGCTGGAACTCTACAAATATCTCCTTCTACCGTCTCGCCCAAAGTTCTCCAACCTCCCAGAAACTCCTTCCTGGATTCCTGCCCTGAGCCTAACAGGAAGGAGACTTCGCTATCTATGCCTCCATAAATAGATTTATTTCTGCTCAATGAAGTAAGAGATCTGCCAATACTCAACCCGTGGCTGAGTTTTTAGGTGCCTAGTTCCTTCCTTGCACCTGGGATTAAGAGACCAATAAACTACAATTCCTGAGATCCCTCACCACTGGCGATGCTGGTTGGGTTGCTGGGAAATGTAGTTTGGCAACATCTGGAAGGTCAGATGTTTTCCCCCTTCCTCTTATTCTGCCTGAGCAGCGACGGAAGGGTTAAACGGCCCTTTAGGTCACATGCTAGCTGGAGAATTCTGGGAGTTGAAGTCCACACACATCTTAAAGTTGCAAAACACTGCCATAGATTATGTCTGGCTCTCCTTACAGTTCTCACAAACGTTGTTCTCTGATCTTGAATCAACGAGGCCACTCCCACCAACACTGGAAGGGCAAACCACTTGTATATAAACAGAGAGCAAATCCCACTCCCTTTTAGCACTGATGATGTTCCCTAGTTGGGCCATGAAACGTCTGCAAGCAAGCAACCAAACTCAGAGAGCACCACGAACCTCACGTGTCTGTGGAGATTGTCCATAATCCAGGTCAGGGTTGTCCCTAAAGTGCTTTTTTTTTTTTTTTTTTGAAAGACAACTGGACATTCTTTGGTTTTCCTTGACGTGTCACTTTTCATCCAAGAAGTGGAAGTGGAACGTCTTCAAGGAAAGCCTTTTTAAAAGGCACTTGTGGCACAAGGACCCCACCGTTCAATTCTGAGCTACCAATATTCTTTTCATGGGCAATTTGCCCCAGACAAATGTACAGTATGGCTGTCTTTCCAGGAAGTTTCTCAAACACAACATTGTTGTTAAGGTTTTCCAACAGCGTGGCCTTGACCGGGTTTTAGGAGAGTAGGAATGTTGTAACCAGCTTTTATGACCAATGCTGTTTGCTAAGTGATGAGAGAGAGAGAGAAGGGGGGAGGGGGGAGGGAGGGAGCGCTTACAAAAAAGAAAGATTAGGAAATTTTTTGAGAAAGAGAACTGGCTATAAACGGTGAGAGATATTCTACCATGTGCAGTCAGGAAGGTAAGAATTACAAACTGCTGTTAGAGAAATATCGGAGTTTGCAGCACATCCGACCAGCACACCAGTAAATATTTCAGCAGGATTCATTTATATAAGAAACCTCTCTCTCTCTCTCTCTCATCCACTTCACAGGGGTTGTTGTTGTGAGGAAATAGGAGGAAAGTATATTGGACATGCTTGCCACCTTGAGTTATTTGTAAAAATAATAAAGGTGGGATGCAACAAAGAGAGAGAGAGGGAGGGAGAAAGAGAGAGACAAAGAGAAATGGAAAGAGTGAGGGAGATAGATAGATAGATAGATAGATAGATAGATAGATAGATAGATAGATAGATAGATAGATAGATAGATAGATAGATAGATAGATAGATAGATAGATAGATAGACAGACAGATAGATAGATATAGATAATGTAGAGTGATGTAGAGAGATAGAGTGAGAAAGAGACAAACAGAAAGACAGACAGAAAGACAGACATGGGTGTATAGATGGATGGAGATAGATAGATAGATAGATAGATAGATAGATAGATAGATAGATAGATAGATAGATAGATAGATAGATAGATAGATAGATAGATAGATCATTTGGCTTCTTTGGGGCTCATTGGCATATGTAGTGACTCCCTCATAAAGATTTTTTCACCTGAAGACCCGAGTTGAGAATTCTTGACTTACTCAATATTTCATCCTTAACTATTATTTACAAGTAACTTAAAGGAAATATATATTTATATATTTTACTGCTTTTAATACTAATTTTAATTTATTCATAACCAAGTGACACATGGAAATTTCATAAGCTTGGATTTTTTTTCTCTCTCTCTCCTAATATACCAACCAAGATTGCACTTTTCATCTTTAAAAAATCTGAGTTGCTGGTTATTGGGATTAATGTTAGTATACCCTCTTCTCACTTTAGGAAATGTTGAACTGAGCGAGTTTTCTATATTCCTCCACATTTAAATCTCTCTTAATCAGGAGCTCACTGGCAAGCAAATTCCAGTCCTTTCAGATGAACAATTTATTAAAACGCATAATGAGCTTCCAATCACAAACGCTTATGCTTTTTAATAACTCCTCTTAGTCTGAGGAGACGCTACCAAATTCTGAACTTGGCAACCACAAACCGACATGGTTCTCATTTCCCAATGTGAGCTAATTTATGAGAATTTCATTGGCATTTTTTAAAGTACGGCATCTAATTGCCCTGAGACTTAGATTCCCTGGAGTGTTAATATATTTTTAAATTGTTCTCCTAGGTAGCATATCTTCCTCTCTTCTCTTCTTTTTGATTAAAAATTTAGCCCGTCATGACCTATAGAATGGAATGTATTCGCTTATTGCAAACAAAGGTTTCCTTATCTAGAATGAAACCAGATGTGTCCTTATCTAGAGTGAAACCAGATGTTTTCTCAAATAGGCATTTTTTCTTTCCGATACATACGGTTTTTGCTAAGCGTAAGATACATGCCTTCCTTTACGTATGGTAGGTTATGGTAGGCGGTATATTCATTTGTTTCGATCTCACCTCTTTCCTTTTATAAGATGGCATTGTCACCGCCATGATACATGCTCTTTCACTGATCCTTAATTTAAATGTACTGTAAACCTAGAAGGGAAATATTCCAAGGATACATTCCTGGGAGAGAGATTAATCTTAGCAAAGACAGACAAGACTCCCACATTTGGAGATTTTGGTGCATTGTGTTCACTCGTTGTTAGGTTGTTGGGTTTTTTTGCAACATTGCCTCACTTTCCAGAGATCCCTTGCAAAGAATTTATGACTTTGACATCTTAAGACTTCAGGAGTTTAAAATCTGACCCAGTACTTGAAAGATCCTGAGAAAACAGAAATGTAAACTGTGTCTGCGGTTTCTTGCCTATGTAAACCCTTCCCTGTTTAATTTCGTGGCAGGTAGTCCTTGGCTCAAAGACACAATGGGGGGGGGGGGCAGCATTTCCAAGGCAGCTGCTAAGTGCTTGATATTACATTTGGTCGTTAAACGAACCATGGCAATTGTTAAGTGATTCCCACATTATTTTTGCTTGTCAGATGCCAGCTGGGAAGGCTGCAAATGAAAATGACTTCATCCTTGGACTCGTCAAAAGTACATACCTGTTGAAATTGTCTAAAAATTGATCAAATTTTGACCTTGGAGATATTGCTGATGGTCGTAAGTGTGAGGATTGCTCAACAATTGCTTTTTTTTTCAGTGCTGTTCTAATTTTGAATGGTCGTGACATGAACAGATATAAATTGAGGACTATCTGGACCTTAAACCAAAAGAGAAGATTCCTATTTCCTTTCCCTTTTGCCTCTTTCAACAGGAAACCGAGGCCTGTGCAGGACATTAAAACCCACAGATGATTGCAGCTGAAACTCACTTAATATACAGTATATTCACTCAAACCGAATATATAGAAATATTTCTTCTGTGCATATCGTTTTTCATTTTTGACAGGTTTCCTAGGCAGTTCTTAAAGTTTTGTGTATATGCGTTGTGCATGGCATAGATAGATAGATAGATAGATAGATAGATAGATAGATAGATAGATAGATAGATAGATAGATAGATAGATAGATAGATAGATAGATAGAATAGAGAGAGAGAGAGAGATAGGATAGAGAGAGATAAGATAGACAGATAGAATAGAGAGATAGGATAGAGAGATAAGATAGATAATAGATAGAAGATAGATAGATAGAATAGAGAGAGAGAGAGAGATAGGATAGAGAGAGATAAGATAGATAGACAGATAGAATAGAGAGAGATAGGATAGAGAGATAAGATAGATAATAGATAGAAGATAGATAGATAGATAGATAGATAGATAGATAGATAGATAGATAGATAGATAGATAGATAGGCAGGCAGGCAGGCAGGCAGGCAGGCAGGCAGGCAGGCAGGCTGGCAGGCAAAAAGATATATCAACAGCAAGGAGCAAATATGTAACTTTTGCCCTCTCTTCCCAATGTAAATAGGGGCATTAAAAATGCCTTCAGAGTTTTAAAGGGGAGACAGGACCAATTTCCAAATAGATTTATTCCCCTCACCTCACTCCATCCAGAGTGTAAGTCCTACTCTACTAAAGCCAGGGTAGTCTACTCATGAGAAAATAGGGTCAAGATAGCACATAGATTACATGTCCCAGATGCATTAAAAAGAAAAAAAAACAGATGCAATATGAACAACTGGGATTCGAAATGCGACAAAACAAGCCACCTTATTCATCCCTTGTCTCTTTTTATATAGCAGGCGTATCCAAACCCTGGCCAACTTTAAGACTTGGTGGACTTCAACTCCCAAAACTCCTCAGGCTGGGGGGGGGGGGGAATTCTGGGAGTTGAAGTCCGCCAGTCTTAAAATTGCCACGGTTGGACGGACACCCCTGGCTTTGTGGGGTTAGCTTTTTTTCAGAGCAAAACTGCAACCAATCAGCACTGAACGGGTCAGCCTGTCATCCAATCGGCACTCGCTAACTCACAGCAAGTGCCATTTCCTATACACCCCTCCACGCACACACATCACTGTTGTGTACCCAAGCTCTATAGTTACCGCAAACATTGCTTTCACAGCTTAACCACTGCTCACAGCTCTACAGGGGGGTGCAAAATGTCGCCTTTTAAGAGCACAGCAAGCCACGGGTCCCCAGAGGAACCCTAAGCATGAATTTCATGCGTGTGCAAATACACAGATACATACATCCCACCTGTAAATCACCCCCTCCAATCCCTAAATGGCTCAAAGCCACTTTTTGTAGCCCTCCAACCCATAACAGATGACCTCAGGGAACGTGTAAAAAAGAAATAGAATAGAACACAGCTGGAAGGGACCTTGGAGGTCTTCTAGTCCAGCCACCCCCACCCCTGCTCAAGCAGGAGAACCTATACCATCTCAGACAAGTGACTGTCCAGTCTCTTCTTAAAATCTCAATTCATTTAAAACCTTTTTGTCAAAGGCAGAAGAAAACCAGCTCGGAAATCTCAAAACGACTCATTGAAATACGTTGTCAAATGCAGAAGAAAACCAGCTCTTTCTCCACAGAGGTTAGCTAAAGGCAGCAAATCCAGCAAAATAAATGCAGAGAGAAGTTCCCTGAGGATAAGAGGCTCCAGCAACGGAGTCAAAAAACTCAGAAGAGAAAAATCTCTGGTCCTGGATTGGATTCTTGCAACATTATCTGGGCCACATCTATTCCCCTCCTGAAAATCAGTTTGCTTTAAAAAGGCAAACTGGTTTTTTTTCCCCCTGGTTGCTCAGAAACTCCCATTTTTGTTGAAAAACCCAAGCAACCCTGACTTTTAACAGGGCTCCAGAACACATGCAGAGTGCTTTGCAATCCAGAGACTTGGCATTGAGCACAGCTTGGGGAAGTAAATCAATTTCTTCTTCTTCTTCTTTCTGTGGCACTCCCACATCTTGGCAGCTCCTTCCAAAGTGATCCTGGTTTAAAGCCGGCCAGTAGTGCCCAAGATGGAAGAAGGAAGGGGGCAGTTGGAGAACATGACTCTGGGTGTCCATTCACACACACACACACCAAAAAAGAAAACCCAGGCCTTTGGCTGCCTTCCAACCCCACCTTTCATAGACTAAACAGAGTTGTTGTTTTTTTCTCGACTTCTTGTTTTTTTTAAACATCTGTTTACCTGGGAAGAGACAATCGGTGCCAGCCACCACCCAAACAACACAACACAACCCCCCACCTCTTCCTCCCCCCCCCCCCACAGTCCCTACAGAAAGAAGAACACCTGGATGCTCTCGGCTACCTTTCCCTCCTCCCCACTCCCCCCCCCCCCCACGGAAAATGATGCAACCAGAATGCTTATCAAGCCCACATCTCTTTCGACACAGGCCTGTTGTCGATCCTTCCCCTCCGAAAAGAGGCAGGGGAGGGTGGGAACCGAAGTCCCATCCGACCTGGAGGATGTCCCGCTTTTGGGGAGAGGGGAGGGTAAAGAAAGGGGTGCCCTAAGCCGGGATGAGAAGGCTCCTCTCCCCCCCCCCCGCGCCCCCTTTGCAAATCTACTCGAGAGTTGAGCCCTTCCACCCGGGGATCCCTTTCTCGGGAGTTTGCCTGAAGTTTTCAAAGCGAGGAGCCGCCGCAGCAAATCAGAACCTCGGTTAATTAATCAATGAAGGTCTTGTACCTGATGATCCTTGACGCTTTGACGAGGGTATCTTTTCTTTTGTGCACACTGAGAGGCATTGGCACCGGAGACAAATTCCTTGCGCGTCCAAATCACAAAAAAGAATTCTATCTTATCCATCATTAATCATCATCATAGCGATCCGGAGCTTTCCACCGGTCGGGATGGGGGTGGGGAGAGAGGTGGAGGCGATCTCTCGCCCCTTCCCCTCCCCCTCCCCTCAACCCTCAAAGCCCGCAAGCCTGACTTCCGTGTAAACACGCCTCGGAGCTTCCTTCTCTCCTCGCCCGTCGCGTGCGAAGCGGAGGCAGCCCTTCCAGGCGCTCCGAATCCTGCCCAACACCCACACCCCGCCCGGTGGAAGCAGCCCGGCTGCGCCCGATGGGGGGTGTAGTGGAGTCTCCCTCCTTCTCCTCCTCCTCCTCCTCCTCCTCTCACCTCCGGCTCCCGCAGCCCTCGCCGCCGCCGCATCTTCTTCTCCGACCGAGCTTCTGCAACCCGGGCGGAGTGTTTGCAAAGGCGGGCGCGTCGGTTTGGGACACTTGGGGCGCGCTCGCCTTCCTTCCTTCCTTCTTTCTTTCTTTCCCTCTTTCCTTCCTTCCTCCTTTCTTTCTCTCCTTCCTTCTTTCCTTCCCGGGTCCGAGCTCCGTTGGCTCCTCGATCCGGAGTCGCTCCGCTTCCCACTAGGTTCTATAGCTCCGATTTAGTCGCAGCAGTAGCGGGCTCCGCGCTCTCCGTGCGCCCGGCAAGTCCTGCCAGCTTGATCCGGAGTGGCGGGGGTGGCGCGGCCGCTCCTCTTCTCCCGCCGGTCCCTCCCCGCCACCGCGATTCGCGAGTCAAGGGCGGGAGGAGGAAGAGGAGGAGGGGGAGGGAGGAAGGCACCCACTGGTGTGGTGATGGGGGGGGGGGGGGAGAGGCGGAGCCGGGACCCGGGAGCGCCCAGCCAATGGAAACCCAGCGTCCAAGCAGCCGCCAGAAGTTTGCGCCTCTGGTCTGGGAAAGGGGGAAGCCGCGCCTTGCTCTTCCTCCTCCTCCTTGGCACGACGTGTCTTCCGTCGGGTCTCCCTCCCCCTCCTTTGCACAACAGCCTTGGCAGGTCAGCCTGTCTCCCCTCCAGCAGCTCCGCGCGCCCCCCTCTTCCCACCCCTTGCAATTCCAGTGGGTTGCTTGCTACAGATCGCAGGCTGGGGCTCCCGAGGAAGGAATCCAAGCTGCCACGCGGGAAGGACGCCCCTTCCTCTGCGCCGATTGACTTCTAAGCGGGACGCCTTCCACCTCCCTCCCACCCACCCAACCCGCACCTACGACCGCCCATCATCCCCCGCCCAGCGTGGGGCACTTTTCGGTTGAGTTCTGTAACAGAGCGAAGACGAAAAGGAGGGAGGGAAGGGAGGAAAAAGGCCGTCCTTTGCAGGCCGCCCAGATGTTTTTAAGGAGAAAGGACGATTCGGAGATGAGTTTCGGGCATGCACGTGGCCCGAACCCACCGTCGGGACGGGGCGGGGCGGTGGGTGCGGTGGAGAACATACCTAGATCGGAAGGTTAAGCGAAGGAGATCGCGCAGCCCGACATAGATCACCTACTGAAAGAGCCCGTTTCCAAACCGGTTGTGAGACCCCTGTTGAATTACAAAATAAAATAAAAAAGAAAGACTTTGAAACAGGGCAGAGAAGAGCAACTAGGAAAGCGAAGGCGTGTATCGTCAAACAGATCGACCCAGAATTTTCTCACCTGAGCCACACAAATGCCCAGGCTTAAAATGTGTCCTACTGTGGAACTCTCTGGAGAAGGCCCTAAAGCTGGGGCAAGGTGGGAGGAAAGAGAAGAAGTGGATAACCAGCAGCTGAGGGGGCAGGAGGCAGTTACAAGTGAGGATGGGGAAGAGCTGAAGAATTAGGTTAGGCACACATCATGATAGATCATTATGGAGAAGGTCTATGATGTTTTAAGGAGAAAGAACGATTCAGAGATGCGTTCTGGGCATGCACGTTGTCGGGAGTAGATGGGTACGGTGAGGAACATACCAAGATCGGAAGGTGGCAGAGGTCCCCAAACCCCTAGCTTATCCATAGATCAGGGGGTCCCCAAACTTGGCAACTTTTAAGACTTGTGGACTGGCTGGAGGAATTCTGGGAGTTGAAGTCCACAAGTCTTAAAAGTTGCCGAGTTTGGGGACCCCCTGATCTATGGGTAAGCTAGGGGTCAAAAGCCACCTGATCAACAACCAATCCGGTAGGTAGATAAGGTTGGAAGCTTTGGGTCTCTATAATCCATGGACAACATCCAAATGAGTGTTCCCATTAATTCATCTCTTGGATGAATGGGATGGAACCCAGCCTAATGTGGCACCAACCACTGGGCACACCTGCCATGGGTACAGCAACCAGATTGCAGTAGATCCACTGCTGGTCCCAAACCAGTGACCAGATTTGATCCCTGGTTTTTTTTTTTTGTTGTTGTTGTTTGTTTCCCATCTGAATAAGAATCCATTTCTAGTTGGACCAAAAGACAAGGGATCCTTCAGCCAGAGTAGAAGATCCACCGTTGAAGGATTTTGTGTCACCCCTGAGGCCTCTAAGGAGAAAGAAGTCTAAAACCATGATGGGTGGATCAAACAGAAACAGATCAGGCGAAATGTCAACGCCGTCGTCGCTTTTAAAGTTGCCACTTTACTCTCTGCAGAATCCTAGCCCCAAATTATAGCTGTTTTTATCCAGTGTACACCCACTTATTTAAGTACGGTTAAAACAAAGCCCCAGGAGTTGGATTTGCACAACAGCAGGAATTGTAAACTCGCCCAGTGCACAACATAGCAGCCAATCCTATTGTTGGAAGAAATATCCTTCTGGGTTCAGTTCCAAGTGGGGAAAAAGACTCTGGAAACATGGAGGCTGTTTGGAAAGATGGTTTGATGGTGGACAGGACCACATGACCTGCAGCTCCTGGGTGAAAAATGGAAGGGATGCTGAGAATCCCTGGGTTTTATACCCTCTGTTGCAATTTGAATTTGAGCTTGTATTCTGATTGGTTGTCAGACTCCCATGGGGCCACGCAGGGGCAACTCTGTAGGGTGCCTTTGAGTCCCAAGCTTGGTTAAGCCTGAGTGCTGGCTGATGCAATCTTCCTAGGAGAGGCGGTGAGGTGGGTAGAGGCCTTTGTTATGTAGAATACTCTAGCCCAGGCCTTAAATGGCCCGCCCATTAACAAAAGTAGGGGGGCGAGCTTCTCCCTCTCTGAGTTTCTACTTCCCTTTTAGGGGAAATATTCTGCCTTTTCAATATTTCCTAGGAAATTTCATTTTTCTAGGAGAAGGGCGGGTGCTAACTTCCTACACTATTTTAGCCTGGCGATGCATGCAAATAAATGTTTTAAGGGGGAAATTTCACAGCCTAATTCAGAGATCAAGCAACGCTGCAAATCATATCCTAAATTAAAATTTTATATGCCAGGCAACAATGAATAAGATCCCTGTCTCTCATCACTTCCACCCAAAGAGAAAGAAAAAAAAAATACAATAATCCTCCTGTGCCCAAAGCTGAATTTGTCTTGCCTCTGTTTGATACATCAGCTCATTATTTCTGTTTAGATTTCGGCTAAATCAACAAACTTGGCTCAGCCGTCATGGACCTATCAAGTCAAAATTAAATCCCAAACAATAAATGGGACTTTACAAGGAAGGGAACATTTTATACTCTGTAACCTTTTAAAAAATAAATCAAACAGATCTGAAAAGTTTGCTTCTGCCCCTCCCCCCAAATCGCTTAACCCTGCTTTCCCTTTGGGGAGGTCGCACGACCCACTAATCCATCATCCAAAATTGACAACCAAAAAGACACAGCATCTTAAGCCCACCCCGGTGGTTTCTTAGCTGTGGGCACACACCAGGCAAACTATGGTTTATTCAAGCCAGGTTTTTAACATTCCAAGTTGTTGGTGCAAAACTCTGAACCATAAAAAGGAGCCTAGGAGTTGGATTCACACAATCCACTAGACCAGTGGTTGCCAACCAGTGGACCGGGGACCACTGGTGGTCCGTGAGAAAATTTAGGTGGTCTGCAGAGAAATGTCCCCCCCCCCAAAGCAATTAATCCAGGCTGCGCGGGAACACAAGGCTGCGCCACCCACATGGCCTGCAGGAACACAAGGTTTGTGTCACTTGCATTGCGAACAACACAAGGTAGTGAGGGGAGGGGAGAAAGGGCAGGGGGGGGGGGGACTTGTCTGACTTGCCCCACGTGCCTCTCCTGGCCTTGGGCTGCTTCTTTCTCCTTCTTTCTTCTTCTGCTTTTGGCTGCATGCAAGGAAAGCAGCCAAAGTTTTTCTTTCTCTCCCCCAAACTCTGCCAGAAATGAGTCTTTGGGACCCTGCAAGGCCTCCTGCTCCAAGAGGTTGCACTGACAAGTCTCACAAAGACTCATTTCTGGCAGAGTTTGGGGGAGAGAAAGAAAGACTTCTGCTGCTTCTGCTGCTTTCCTTGCATGAAGCCAAAAGTCTCTCTCTCTCCTGAGAACGGAGCTGGAGACAGTATCCTGCGATCCCAAATAAAGAATGACATTGATCAGTAGGAAAACGGGATGGGGGATTTTCCTGCAGACTTTTTTCCCAGGGTCTCTGGTCCGCGGGATATAAAATGATGAGTTTGGTGGTCCCTGAGGCCCAAAAGCTTGGCGACCCTTGCACTAGACTAGGCTAAAAGGGGTGGGTGGGTGGGCTTCTTGGTAATCCGTTGGTTCCTGGGCAAAAGAGAACTCTTATATGACACACCACCAGCTGACATGCTATTACCCATTCCCCTGCTTGGCTACACCTCATGTTTCCCTCGCCTCTCTCTTGCCAACGTTTGCCAACAAGGGAGACTTGGAGCATGATGCAAGACCCTTCTGGCTTCTGACAAGGTGCCAATTCAGAGTGGAAAGCTTCCTCTAACAAGATCCTCGGGGAGGAAGCCGTTGCAATCCCGTAGAAGAAAGCCAGTGAGAGTAACTCGTTCCTAGCTAGGAGGCCCAGCCAGCCTTGGCTGGACTGCAGCTACCATGGTGCTTAGCCAAACGCTTGGGTTGAGGGGGGGGGGGTACGGTCATCCAAGATCCTGGGCATGAGAGTCCTGTAGCTCCAAACAACATTATAAACAGACTTACAGGGTTGGAAGGGGCCTTCAAGGTCTTCTAGTCCCACCCCCCGCCTGGAGATTAAAATCATATGAAGGCCGGTTGCAGGGATTGGGTATGGCTAGTCTAGAGAAGAAGACCTTCAAGGTCCCTTCTGATTCTTGTTATTCTGGTCCGGAATGGTATAGGGTTCCCTGCCTGAGTAGGGGGTGGACTAGAAGACCTCTAAGGTCCCTTCCAACCCTATTCTATGTTCTGCTCTGTTCTTCCCAGGTAAAGGGTAAATGATAGAGAAATGAAACTTTCCTCAGTCCTTCCTCAACCACCCTTATTTCTATTTTCCTTTCTTTTTTCTCTTTTATTTATTTTTCCTTTCTTCTTTCCTTTTTTCTTCCTTCTTCGGTTCTTTTCTTTCCTTGTTTTTTTCTTTCTCTTTTTTAACTTCCTTCCTTTTCTTTTTTCCTTTCTTTTCTTTCTTTCTCTTTCCTTTCTTTTTCCTTTTTCTTTCTCTTTCCTCTTTTCTTTCCTTTCTTTTCTTTCCTTTCTTTCCTTTCTCTTTCCTTTCTTTCCTTCCTTTCCTTTTTCTTTCCTTTCTTTTTTCTTTCCTTCTTTTCCTTTCTTTTCTTTTCCTTTCTTTCCTTTCTCTTTCCTTTCCTTTTCCTTTCCTTTTCTTTCTTTCTTTCCTTCTTTCCTTCCTTTCTTTCTTTTTCCTTTCTTTTTCCTTTCCTTTCTTTCTTTCCTTCCTCTTCCTTTCTTTCCTTTTTTCTTTTCCTTTTCTTTCCTTTCTTTCTTTCTCTTTCTTTCTTCTTTCCTTTCTTTTCTCTCCTTTCCTTTCTTTTCTCTCCTTTCTTTTCTCTTTTCTTTCTTTTTTTCTTTCCTTTCTTTCTTTTCCTTTCTTCTTTTTTCTTTCCTTTCCTTTCTTTCCTTCTCTTTTCTTTCCTTTCTTTCTTTCCTTTCTCTTTCCTTTCTTTCTCCTTTTCCTTTCTTTCCTTTCCTTTCCTTTCTTTCTTCCTTTTTTCCTTCTTTCTCTTTCTCTTTCCTTTCTGTCCTTTCCTTTCCTCTTTTCCTTCCTTTCTTTTCCTTTCCTTTCTTCTTTTTCTTTCCTTCTTTCCTTTCTTTCCTTTCTTTCCTTTCTCTTTCCTTTCTTTCCTTCCTTTCCTTTCTCTTTCCTTTCTTTCCTTCCTTTTCTTTCCTTTCTTTTCTTTCCTTTCTTTCCTTTCTCTTTCCTTTCTTTCTTCTTTCCTTTTCTTTCCTTTCTTTCTTTCCTTTTCTTCTTTCCTTTTTCTTTCCTTTCTTTCTTTCCTTCCTTCTTTTTTCCTTCCTTTCTTTTCTTTCTTTCTTTTCTTTCCTTTCTTTCCTTTTTCTTCCTTCCTTCCTTCCTTCCTTCCTATTTTATTTTATTCTATTCTTATTTTAATTATTTATTTATTTGTTTGTTTGTTTGTTTATTTATTGATGGCTTATTCGGCCGCTTTTAAGGGGCTTTTGAGCGTCTGCATCCCACTGGCGAAATGACCGTAGAGAGCTTTTGCAGTGTCTTTTGTGTGGGGTTCATTCAGGATCTGGTGCGAGGTCATTTTCGTTACGCTGTGTTGTGTTTCCATTTGCAATGCTTTATTCAACTTTGTTTCAGGCAACTTTGCAGAAATTCAGGTACCGGGTGGATGATGATGGTTAATGATCAATGCTGCCTCATTCTTATTCTTTTTGAAGTTATCATTTATGGCGTCTAGAATAAAACCACCGTTAAAAGGTCAAATTTCATTCAGGGTGGCTTTTGTCTTCTTGATGGGAAAAGAGCCAAGGGTTATGAAAATGCAGGGTCCATAAAAGGGGAGGGGCAGAGGATGGGGGAGGGAACAACATCTCAACTCAAGGTCTCCAAAGACTTTGCAGTGACCTCTGTTTACATAACAGAAGATGTCAAAAGGCTTAAACCTTTCTTCATTCTTAATTCCCTTCTTTTATTTACCCAATTGCTGACTTCCACTAAATTGTTCAACCTGTATGCCAGCTTTCCGGTCTTCTAATTGTTCCAGTGTTTAAAGGGAGAAGCCAAACTTCTGGGTTAGATAGAATAACTGCATAAAGTGGAATGGAAGAATTATAAACCTGAATTAGAGCTTCCTTAAAGAGAAATAGCCTTTTTTGTGGACCCCACCTTGGCCGAATTCCATCAGAGAGAGTCAAGAGACTTAGGCTGAAATGATTGTCTTCTTGATTGGAAAAAGGGCCAAGGGTTATGAATACTGAAAGTATTCGCACCAAGACAAATTCCTTGTGTGTCCAACCACACTTGGCCAATAAAGAATTCTATTCTATTCTATTCTATTCTAATTGTACCCTATGACTATCATTAAGTACCTATCATCTTCACTCTTGATGAATGTATCTTTTCTTTAATATACACTGAGAGCATTTTCACCAAGACAAATTCCTTGTGTGTCCAATCACACTTGGCCAATAAAGAATTCTATTCTATTCTATTCTATTCTATTCTATTCTATTCTATTCTATTCTATACAATGATGGCTATTTGGAGCACAGAGGTTTGCTTATTGCTTACCTACTTAAATTGATTAATCCAATAAAATTGAAATTACAGAGTAACACAGTTGGAAGGGATTTTGCAGGTTCACAGTTCACAGGTAACCAGAGTTGGAAGGGACCTTGTAGGTCATCTAGTCCAACCCCCCGCCCAAGCAGGAGACCCTACACCATTTCTGACAAATGACAGTCCAATCTCTTCTTGCAAGTCTCAAGTGTAGAATAGAATTCTTTATTGGCCAAGTGTGATTGGACATACAAGGAATTTGTTGGTGCAAGTACTCTCAGTATACATAAAAGAAAAGATATATTCATCAAGAATCATGAAGTACAACACTTAATGATAGTCCTAGGGTACAATAAGTAATTAAATCATACTAGGAAACAGTCGAACAGTCAATAAGTGATGACGCTCCCACAACTTCCGAGGGCAAGCTGTTCCATGGGTTGATTGTTCTCACTGTCAGAAAGTTTCTCCTTATTCCTAGGTTGAATCTCTCCTTGTTCAGTTTCTATCCATTGTTCTTTGTCTGGCCTTCAGGTGCCTTGGAAAACAGCATGACCACTTCCTCCTCTCTGTGGCAGCCCCTCAAATATTAGAAGACTGCTCTCCTGTCTCCCCTGGTCCTTCTCTTCACTAGACTAGTCAGGCCCAGTTCCTGTAACTGTTCTTCATATGTTTTAGTCTCCAGTCCCCTAACCATGTCCCATGATTAGGATTAACCAGGATTATGATTCATCCCCCTAATTGAGTCCCCTAATCATAATCACTTAGTCTCCAAACCCAATTCCCTGCTCAACCAAGGAAACCTATATCATTTCAGAAAAATGGTTATCCAATCTCTTTTTTAAAACTTCCAGTCTTGGAGCATTCACAACTTCTGGAGGCAAGTTGTTCCACTGATTAATTGTTCTCACTGTCAGGAAATTTCTCCTTAATTCTGGGTTGCTTCTCTCCTTGATTAGTTTCCATCAATTGCTTCTTGTTTTGCCTTGGAGAATAGCTTGACTCCCTCTTCTTTGGGGCAGCTCCTCAAATATTGGAAGACTGCTGTCGTATCACCTCTAGTCCTTCTTTTCATTAAACTAGACATACACAACTCCGGCAGCCATTCTTCATATGTTTTAGCCTTTAGTCCCCTTTGATTTTTGTTTTATGACTTATGATTACTTATTGGGTCCTACTTCTGGGGTTAATTCTGAGTATATCCTTCCTTTCAACCATCTCCTCCCACTTATGACCACATGACTGTAATCTTGTTGCTTGTAACCTTACTATTTATATTGACTGTTTTCTAATATGATTTGATTGCTTATTGTATCTTGTGACTATCATTAAGTGTTGTACCTGATGATTCTTGACTCTTGATGAATGTCTCTTTTCTTTTATGAACACTGAGAGCATTTGCACCAAGACAAATTCCTTGTGTGTCCAATCACACTTGGCCAATAAAAGAATTCTATTCTATTCTATTCTATTCTATTCTATTCTATTCTATTCTATTCTATTCTATTCTACTCTTATTGTACCCTATGACTATCATTAAGTGTTGTACCTGATGATTCTTGACTCTTGATGAATGTCTCTTTTCTTTTATGTACACTGAGAGCATTTGCACCAAGACAAATTCCTTGTGTGTCCAATCACACTTGGTCAATAAAAAGAATTCTATTCTGTTCTGTTCTGTTCTGTTCTGTTCTGTTCAGTTCTATTCTATTCTACTCTACTCTACGCTACGCTACGCTACTCTACTCTACTCTACTCTACTCTACTCTACTCTACTCTATTCTATTCTTATTGTACCTATGACTGTTATTAAGTGTTGTACCTGATGATTCTCGACTCTTGACGAATGTATCTTTTCTTTTATGTACACTGAGAGCATTTGCACCTAAGACAAATTCCTTGTGTGTCCAAACACTACTTGGTCAATAAAGAATTCTATTCTATTGTAGGAAGTTATTACCCACCCCTCTCCTAGAAAAATGAAATATTGTAGGAAATATTAAAAAGGCAGAATATTTGCCCTAAAAAAAGAAGTGGAAACTCAGAAGCATAAACAGAAGCTCACCCCCTACCTTTGTTAATGGGCGGGCCATTAAGGCCTGGGCCAGAGTATTCTACATAACAAAGGCTTCTGCCCATCTCACCACCTGGCCTGGGAAGATTGCATCAGCCAGCAGTCAGGTGAAGCCATGTGGTCCAGACAAAGCCTACAAAGTTATCTAAGACCCCCGCCCCTGGGAGCCTGACAGCCAATGGGATATACGTTTCTTACACAGGAACAGGAAGCACTAAGGTGGGGCCCAACAGAAGGTATATAACTAAGGGTCTCTCAGCATCTCAGCCCTTCTTTTCCTTCACCCAACATCTTGAAGCCTGTGATCGTCCTTTTCACTTTGGAGCTCCAAGCCACGTGGTCCTGTCCACCATTAAACCACCTTTCCAAGCAGCCTCCATGTTTCCAGTGTCTTTCTTCCCCACTTGGAACTGAACCCAGACGGATAATTCTTCCAACACTATTCTATTCTATATAGCATTCAACGTTTGTCAACTTTGGAAACTTTGAAAAGCAGGCCAAGAAGGATTGGATGGAGGCTCCTTAAAGAGAGATTCATCCTGGAACAAAGGAGAAATTTCCCGACCGTGAGAACAATTAACCAATGGGAGAAGCTTGTCTCCTGATTTGTGAGTGCACCATCACTGGAGGTTGCAAGAAAAGACTGGACAGCCATTTGTTGGGATGGTATAAGGGTTGGCCTAGAAGACCTCCAAAGTCCCTTCCAGCCCTAGAATTCTATGATTCCAAGTCCACCCAACTTCCAAGTCACCATAGTTGAAAAAGACTGTGAAACGATTGTTCCTGCTTATATAATACCATTTTTAATCATACCGTACAGCAGAAGCATTCAACTTTGGTAACTTTTAAGACCCGTGGACTTTGACTCTTGGTATTCTGGCTGGGGAATTCTGGGAGTTGAAGTCCACAAGTCTTAAAAGTTCCAAGATTGGACACCTCGGCTCTTAGATAATCGCTTTTCCCTGAACGATGGCCTTTATTTGGGGGCTCTTATTTGTTCTGCCTCAGAATCACCGAGTGAATTTTCAGACTGCTTTTAAAAAAAGGTTGTTGTTGTTGTTTTTTTTCCAATGAGGGAAAGAAAAG
Source organism: Bungarus multicinctus (assembly GCA_023653725.1). Classification (NCBI taxonomy): domain Eukaryota; kingdom Metazoa; phylum Chordata; class Lepidosauria; order Squamata; family Elapidae; genus Bungarus; species Bungarus multicinctus. The sequence goes on from CM042843.1 coordinate 18,590,721, forward strand.
TTGATGAATGCTCCTTTGCTGGACTTGTTTGGGCAAAGTCTGGACAGCTGTCCCAACAAGATATCTTTGTTTTGCATTTTTGTTTGGTATGCTAGTTGGACTCCTTCTAACTCCGTCGGTTTAATTCTAACATTTTTTTGAGATAAGCTGGCCAAGTCGAAGACAATTTTCAATTCAAGGTCATTTAACAACAATGTCATTCTGATCAGAATGAATCCGTCTCCCAAAAAACGAAGCAACAGCTTTTTATCATCAAGCTTGTTATCTTATTTTGGCTGGTTGGCTGCAGACCTAAAGGCCATCTCCTTCCTTTACATTAGCTGTCCATCTGGTGGCATCTGGCCATTAAGTAGGTCTAGTTTAATGGGAAAAAAAGGACTTAGGGGGAGACATGATAGTAGTGTTCTGATATCTCAGGGGCTGCCCCAAAGAAGAGGGGAGTCAAGCTATTCTCCAAAGCACCTGAAGGCAGGACAAGAAGCAATGGATGGAAACTAACCAAGGAGAGAAGCAACCTAGAACTAAGGAGGAATTTCCTGACAGTGAAAACTATTTCACGGCTTGCTTCCAGAAGTTGTGGGTGCTTCTTCACCAAGAGGAGACAGGGCAACCATTTGTGTGAAATGGAGTAGCATTTCCTGCTTGAGAGGAGGGCTGGATTACAAGACCTCCAAGGTCCCTTCCAACTCTCTGGTTTTGGTGATTCTGTTCTGAGACTCGCTTCTGATTAAGTCTGGCAACAAGGCAGAAACTACAGTGACAGCAACATGTTTCATGGGTGGCTGACACAATGTGGTTGAGAGTAGGTGAGCTTTTATACCTTCATTGGGGCTTTGTGAGCATGGCGTGGCTTGGTGGGTGTGGCTTGGTGGGCATGGCAGGGGAAGGATACTGCAAAATCCCCATTTCCTCCCCACCCCACTAACCTGCTTTCCAGCTCCGTTCTCCTGTGCAGGGCAACCAAAGGAGACCCAGCCAATCAGCTGGGACTCAATGGGAGGCGGAAAAGAGATGGGGGCGGGGCCAGTCAGAGGTGGTACTGGCCGGTTCTCCGAACTACTCAAAATTTCCACTACCGGTTCTTCAGAACCGGTCAGAACCTGATGAATACCACCTCTGCACTCCATAGGTTCGCCATCACGGCCATAGGGGATCAAACCCAATGTTGATTAGGGTAGGTCCCCATGAATTCAGAGAGAAAAATGAACACCACCAATGGATTCCTCACGCATCGGGATGCTGAATTTTCGAGCCCGCCCTATCTACATTTCCTAGTAAAATGCATGGGGAAACCCCATAGGGCAGTGGTGGCTAATCTTTTTGGGCTCCTGTGCCAAAAATTGTTTATTTTATTTTATTTTATTTATTTGTCAATTGCTTACAAGATAATAGGTATAAGTAAAAACATAGTTATGAATACATGGATACATATAAGAAAAATGTAAAAGAAACAATAGGACAGGGACGGTAGGCACCACCCAGAAGGCAACATATGCCCCCACGCCCCCTACACATGCGTGCTTAACCCCCACCCACCCACGCCACCCCTTACCTGCACTGCACCTCACAGCTGAAAAACAGGAAGTGACAAAACGGGGCTAGTTTTCGACCTGCAAAGCCTGTAGAAGCCTGCAGAAGCCTCCCTCAAGGACGAAAATCAGCTATAAGGCGCGTGCATGCCCAGTGAGGTAAGTTTGCCTGCACCTCGCGTGCCATCAAAAATGGCTCTGCGTGCCATCTGTGGCATGCGTGCCATAGGTTCGCCATCATGGGTATATTTTGGTTAGGGTTAGGGTTGGGTTAGGTTAGGTTTGGGTTAGCATGGCTGGCTGGGGAATTCTGTTAGTCTTCATCCCACCTTAGGCACAAAAGCCAGCTGTTTGACCTTGGGCTAGTTCTTCTCTCTCAGCCCCGTCCACTTTACAAGGTGGTTGTTGTGAGGAAAAAAGGCGTAGTACGAAGTGCTGGGTGTGTTCATTGCGTTGAGGTATTTTTACAAATAATAAAGGCAAGAAATAAATAAACAAGTCATTCTTAAATGGAGTATTGACCTCCTCGCTGTCTGGTCCGAAAAAAAAAAATCAAGATGGTGGCTGCAATGGTGACGATGCAGTTGAACCCACTGAGGCTGCCATCTTGGTCTTCTTGGGCCTTATACTAAAGACCTCCCTGAAAGAGGAGTTCAAGTCTAGTAGGAGGCGATGAATTTTTATGACAAACGAAGCTCAGAAGAACCAGATGGTTAAATATGCCACGTCCTCCATGAAATCTTGCTGAGGCCCGTAAGTATCTACTCCAATGGAGGCCCATCATGGGGACAAATAGTTTGGATGCTACTCAGCTACTCCTTTGGGATAATACCTGGGTGCAGAACACAACATTCTTGTGTACTCTGCAAACACAGAAACAGTGTGGGATTATCCCCAGGCCAGATTTTGAACCTGAGGCAAGGGGAAGAGATAGGCAAATAGCACAATAGAACAGTGTTAGCTTTGGAACAGGATTTGATTGAGCCAATAAACTTTCATTAGTTTTGGCTATTGATGTACCGGATACAGTATCTTAGCTGATGGTTGAGTCAAAGGAGTCAAGGACAGAAAGACCTATAATAAAATGTTCTCCTTGGATTAGAGCGCTTCTAGATGTTTGCAGTTCTACCTGAAGTATTGTGAGGTCACAGAACATATTCATATGGGTTGGTTTGAGGTGGAGGTCTAATTTCTACTCGCTGCCCCTCCCCTCAAAAAGTTTCAGACTTTTTTGTCCAAAATTCAAACTTTCTAATAATGCCTCTCCTTTTGGCTTTGATGGTGATGTTTGCAATTAGTCAAAATCAGTCTTCCATGACCTGCTAAAATCCAGTCAAAATAAGTCTTCCGTGACCTACAGATCTTGAACATAACAGAAGCCAACCATTGGGATGTTGTGTCTCCCAGCTATATTTTGAAGGACACACGGACTGGATTAGGAATGAGCAAAAAGACATTTTGGAAGATTACAACAGACATTCATGCTAGCTTGGCAAGGAGTTTTAATTCCTGAATCAGTGTTTTTTTCCCCCCAAACTTTGGCAGCTTTAAGATATATGGATTTCAACTCCCAGACTTCCCCAGCCGGCCATGGTTGAGAGACACTGCAAAAAAAAATTTTTTAGCAATCGCTACCGAAAAAAATGGCATGTGTAGAAATATACACATTCTTATATTTTGAAGATAAAGATATAAGCAGGAATGGAGTTGTGCATGATCCTTTCTTTCATTCCTAAACTCCAGATAGTTTTTGAACATGGCCTTGTCCTGCTGTGATTTGGGGTAAAACTGTCGATCATGGTTGGTTGAAAGGCAGAGGTGGTATTCAGCAGGTTCTGACCGGTTCTGGAGAATCGGTAGTGGAAATTTTGAGTAGTTCGGAGAACCGGCAAATACCACCTCTGACTGGTCCCTCCCAGAGGTGGTATTCAGCAGGTTCTGACCAGTTCTGGAGGACCAGTAGCAGAAATTTTGAAAAGTTTGGAGAACCGGACTGGAGATTTTACAGTATCCTTCCCCTGCCACGCCCATCAAGTCATGCCCACAGAACCGGTAGTAAAAATTTTTGAATCCCACCACTGGTCCCACCCCCATCTATTCTCCGCCTCCTAAGTCCCAGCTGATTGGCTGGGTCTTCTTTGGTTGCCCTGCACAGGAGAACAGAGCTGGAAAGCAGGTTAGTGGGGTGGGGAGGGAATGAGGATTTTGCAGTATATCCTTCCCCTGCCATACCCACCAAGCCCACAGAACTGATAGTAAAAAAAATTAAATCCCACCACTTCAACAGGTGAGCTATAGGGATGAAGCAGTTAGAATGCAATATTGCAGGCTAGTTCTGCCAACTGCCAGCAGTTCAATTCTCCCTGGCTCAAGGTTGACTCAGCCTTCCATCTTTCTGAGGTCGGTAAAACGAGGACCCAGATTGTTGGAGACAAGAGCTGCCTCTGTAAGTCACTTAGAATGGGCTGTAAAACATTGTGAAGTGGAATATAAGTCTAAGTGCTATTGCTAAGTGGGAAGGAAGGAAGGAAGGAAGGAAGGAAGGAAGGAAGGAAGGAAGGAAGGAAGGAAGGAAGGAAGGAAGGAAGGAAGGAAGGAAGGAAGGGCTGTGATTACACAGTGGTTAGATTGCAGGCTGACTTTGCCCACTGCCAGCAGTTCAATCCTGACCAGCTCAAGGTTGACTCAGCCTTCCATCCTTCTGAGGTGGGTAAAATGAGGACCCAGATTGTTGGGGGCAGATATGCTGACTCTGTAAACCGCTCAGAGAGGGCTGTAGAGCACCGTGAAGCAGTATATAAGTCTAAGTGCTATTACTAAGTGCTAAGGTTTGACGCCATCATTCAACCTGCCACATATAAAGCAAATCATAGCAGTGCCCCAGGCTGACAGCGGTGGGTTGCCACTTGGCGGTTTAAACACTGAGTCACCTACACTTCCAAGAAAGTTGCAAGACCTCACTCTTTTTCAATGGAGAGATGGTGTGGTTGCAATCATATAATGCATTAATTGAAGCCGGGTTGTGTTTGACAGAGTAAGTGTGAGTCAGCCGGGGGTGTTTGGCAGTCAGATTTTTGTAGCATGGCTCTGAGGCTCAAACACCACAATGCCTAGCCTATGAGAAGGAGGAATGGATTTGTGTGAGACACCCCCTGCCTCTGCCAAATACAATCCATTGTTTTGTTGAGATTCTTGGTTAAGCAAGACATAAACATACAACTTTAAATAAAACATTCTCAAAGTTCCATCTCATCCTGGGCACCCCTTTTTTTTTTAACTATTACCGTCTGGCAGAAGGTACAGGATAATAAAAACAAGGACAAAAAGGCTGAAAAACAGTGTCTATCCCAGGGCAGTAGCTCTGTTGAATTCTACTGCATAGTGCAGTGTTGGTGTGGTGTCAGGAGTTTTCACTTCAATCTGTGGAGTGTGAAGGATGTGTATTTGTGTTTATTTTCACAGTCATAATGTACACTGAAGATGGAATTTAATTTTGTTGTATAAGGTGCAATGACAATAAAGCGAACTATAATAAAATAAAATAAAAACAAGGACAAATAGGCTGAAAAACAGCTTCTATCCCATAGGAGTAGCTCTATTGATTTCCACTGTATAGTGCAATATTAATTAATCAGGGGTTTTCAATTCAATGTACAGAATGTGAAGGATGTGTGTTTGTGTTTTATTTTTGTAGTTATAATGTACACTGAGGATAATATTTAATTTCATTGTACAAGTTGCAATAACAATAAACAACTAAACTAAACTAAAACTAAACTAAAACTAAACTAAAACTAAACTAAAACTAAACTAAAACTAAACTAAAACTAAACTAAAACTAAACTAAAACTAAACTAACGCTAACCCTAACCCTAACCCTAACCTAAAACTAAACCTAAACCTAAACCTAAACTAAACCTAAACCTAAACCTAAACCTAAACCTAAACCTAAACTTAAACTTACTTAAAGTTAAACTTAACTAAACTAAACTTACCCTAACCCTAACCTAAAACTAAACCTAAACTAAACCTAAACCTAAACCTAAACCTAAACCTAAACTTAAACTTAAACTTAAACTTAAACTTAAACTTAAACTTACTTAAACTTAAACTTAACTAAACTAAACTTACCCTAACCCTAACCTAAAACTAAAAGTGAACCTAAACTAAACCTAAACCAAACCTTTTCCTGCAACATTCATGCCTTACAATCGGCGTTTCTCAACCTTGTTCCCTTCCAAGGAGTATGGACTTCAATTCCCAGAATTCCTTAGCTGGCTGGGGAATTGTGGGAGTTGAAGTCCCACACCTCTTAAAGGGGCCGAGCTTGAGAAAAAAACGACCGTTCAACAACCCCTAAGGCCTGGCTGGTTTTTAGGTCTACCAAATGGCATGTTTCTGTTTCCCAAAACTTTCTCTACCTCCTCAAAAGAGACAATGTTGTTGGGGTTTTTTTTTCCTACCATGTTTTTCGAGAGCTTTGGGATTTATTATTTTTTTTAATTGGAGGGTCATTTTGCTCGTCTTTGAGGGAGGTGAGGCAGCCAGAATACAGTATATTTATTTACTTATTTATTTATGTTTATTTTATTTTGTCAAGCGATCGTTAGATAACAGGTATAAGTATAAACATGGTTATGAATACATGAAACGGATACGGATAAGAAAAAGGAAGAAACAATACGACAGGGACAGGTGGGCACGTTGGTTACTAGGTAATAGGTATAAGTATAAACACGAGTAAGAATACAGGAAATAGGTATGAATAAATGGGGACAATAGGACCGGGATGGTAAGCACGATTGTGCACTTATGCACGCCCCTTACAGACCTCTTAGGAATGGGGTGAGGTCAATAGTGGAACCAGAGGTGGTATTAAACAAGTTCTGACCAGTTCTGGAGAACCAGTAGTGGAAATTTTGAGTTGTTAGGAGAACTGGCAAATACCACCCTTGACTGGCCCCGCCCCCATCTATTCTCCGCCTCCCGAGTCCCAGCTGATTGGCTGGATCTTCTTTGGTTGCCCTGCACAGGAGAATGGAGCTGGAAAGCAGGTTAGTGGGGTGAGGAGGGAATGGAGATTTTGCAGTAACCTTTCCCTGCCATGCCCACCAAGCCACGCCTACCAAGCCATACCACGCCACCAAGCCACGCCCACAGAACCGGTAGTAAAAAAATTTGAATCCCACGACTGAGTGGAACCCAACAGGGTGAAGATGCTTGAACTTCCAGCGATGAGAAAGTGAAGCTGTTCCATTATCGTGCCATGCCAACGCAGCTTGCGCCATCGAAGGGAGAAACCTGAATAAGCCACTAATGACAATCAAGACAGCCACTATGTCTGCCAATATCCTTAATCATACGTGTTCTGGGAAAGTTTTGTTTGAAGAGCACTTTGGCTAGGTTTGTTCTGTTCTTTTTGGTGTTCGGATAGGGAACGTCCCAACTCTGAGCGACAATTGGCAGTGTTTCACCCACCTCCAGGCGTACTTTGTTATGGATATTAAAACCAGATGTTGGAGCCAGGAGCTTTGCCCTGTGTCTTGTGAAGGGCCCGTTCTTGTTTAGCTCCCTGGGTTAATTTATTCTCTCCTAAGAAGGCACTGTGCCTGGTGCTGAAGCACATCTCCTTCCCTGCTGTCAAGCCAAGGTGCAAAGGCTATTACCAATGCCGAAGAAGAACTGGCAAAGAGATGCCCAAATCCTAAGCTGACGACAGGCAGGAAATCTAGAATGAACACCGGCTAAAGTGATCTGTGATGGCTGCAAGGCAGCCTCTCTTGATTTTTCCATCAAGGCCTTCCTCACCAATGAGTTTGCTTCTTCCTTAAAACAATGGCTCTCGTTTCATTCATTCAGTCAAGGAGACATCTGGGTGACTGAATTTGGTTTCTGTGTTTCACTACCTCTACCTCTATGAAAACCATGCAGGGGGGTTTTGTTTTGCTTTGTTTTGTATCTTTGCAGATGATATAATTATCAATTTGTTCTTCACAAAAAGAAAAAAAAGATTGGTTTCTAACCTTAGAAATGAGTTGCAATTTTTTGACCCCAAATTCTTGGGTGGATGGGTAGGTGGGTGCATGGATGGATGCATGGAGGCATGAATGAATGGATAGAGAGAGAGAGAGATGGAGGAAGGGATGGAGGAAGGAAGGAAGGAAGGAAGGAAGGAAGGAAGGAAGGAAGGAAGGAAGGAAGGAAGGAAGGAAGGAAGGAAGGGATGGATGGATAGATGGATAAATGGATGCATGCATGTATGAAGAGATAGCTGGAGAAATGGAAGGATGCATGGGTGGATGCATGGAGGCATGAATGGATAGAGAGAGATGGAGAAGTGGAGGAAGGAAGGAATGGATGGATGGATGGATGGATAAATGGATGCTTGCATGCATGGATAGAGAGGTAGAAGGATGGAAGAAGGGATGGATGGATGGATGGATCAGACAGACAGACCTCATTGGTGACCAAATTTATTTCCTTGGTTAGAAAGGAGACAATTTCTAAGCTATTACATAACTTATACAGCATAAACGTATTTCCCAGAATTCTTAGCAACAGTCCTGCAATGCTGGAGGATTCTGGAGAATTGAAGTCCACGCATATCCGGAGAAAAGAAATCTGGAAAACACCAAGTTAGTCAACCCTGTAATCCAGATGTTAACTGTGACATCAGGTTTTGTGTTTGCTGTTTGGAAAGATTTGGTACTGTATAGATTTCTTTTTAAAAATAAAAAGCTTGAGTCAGAAAGGGAAGGAAATTCTTCTCCTCTGCCAAAGACAAGCTCCCTATGGATGGACCAGGAAGGAAGAACCACACTGGCTTCAACTTGGTATCTTTCATCATCTGGGATAAATTCAGAATTCTGAAGCCACAGTTGGAATTTCTTGGTTTATAGTGAATCCACCAAGGCAGAAATTCTCTCAAGGATTTCAAACGTTCCTCTGGTCGCCAAAGAATCTCCATCAATGGCCCTCTTCCATTCTGATCCCATTCCTCTCTCCACAATCTCTCACAGCGTGGATCATGTGCAGATCCTTCTGCTCTCACCAACTGCCTGTTTTGGGGGGCTTTCAATTGGTCAAACAGTGTAGGGAGGAGGAGGAGGAGGAAGAGGAAGAAGGAGGAGGAAGAAGAGGGAGAAGAAGAAGAGGAGGAGGAAGAGGAGGAAGAGGAAGAAGAGGAGGAGGAAGGAGGAGGAGAAGAGGAGGAGAAGAGAGAAAAGAAGAGAAGAAGAAGAGAAGAAGAAGAAGAAGAAGAAGAAGAGGGAAGAAGAAGAAGAAGAAGAAGAGAAGAAGAAGAAGAAGAAGAAGAAGAAGAAGAAGAAGAAGAAGAAGAAGAAGAAGAAGAAGAAGAAGAAGAAGAAGAAGAAGAAGAAGAAGAAGAAGAAGAAGTTCTTACAACAGGTATAAGGGACCAAGAACGTTGGCAATCCATTTGTAAATTTTCTCTTTTTGGCAGGTTCATGATGAGATCAAATTAAACTGTCAATGTTTTTTTTTTAAACCCTGTTAGGCAGATGTTGGTTACGATAGCAAAAGGAGAAAAACCGGTTGAATTTTGACTTGGTCCCAAACCAGGAAAAGCAGGGGAGGGGAGGGCAGCCTTGAAAAACCTTAAAGAGAAGATGTTGTGGGGAGGGGGGGGGAGAGCCAATGGAAGGTACTGTTTATCTTTTCATCTAACAGGTGGAGAAGTTTTGGCTCTTGGACTGCAAAAGCTTGGGAATTGCACAGTGCCTCCCTTTCTCTCTCTCTCTCTCTCTCTCTCTCTCTCTCTCCTCACACACACACACACACACACAAAAGAAGGTAAGCTCAGAAGCAAGAAACTGGATGGATGTCAAATCAACCTTTTCACTGAATGAAAACAATAGGATGTTAAGGAATATAGTTTTAATTGCAATATTCATCCGAAGGGATTCCTCTACCCTAACATGCTAAGAGTTACAGTTTGGCAAGGCTGCAAGGCTCCCCCTCCGAGCTGTTAAAAAGCTCCTGGAGGACTTTGCATCAAGACAGGTGTGTGTTTTCTTTTGTTCTTTCATTTTATTTGTGCATTTTTCTTTAGCATACATGAGCATTTTAATAAACAGTGGTATTGTCTGTGTGGGGGGACTGGAGGCTAAAACATACAACGAACGGTTGCAGGAAAGTCTAGGGAAGAGAAGGACCAGGGGAGACATGATAGCAGTCTTCCAATACTTGAGGGGCTGCCCCAGAGAGGAGGAGAGGGTCAAGCTATTTTCCAAGGCACCTGAAGGCCAGACAAGGAATAATGGATGGAAACTGGACAAGGAGAGATTCAACCTGGAAATAAGGAGAAACTTTCTGACAGTGAGAACCATCAACCCATGGAACAGAAGTTGCTTTCGGAAGTTGTGGGAGCGCCATCACTTGAGATTTTCAAGAAGAGATTGGACCGCCATTTGTTAGAAATGGTGTAGGGTCTCCTACTTGGGCGGGGGTTTGACTAGATGACCTACAAGGTCCCTTCCAACTCTGATGATCTGTTATCTGTCTGGGTCAATTTACCTATACATAATATCAATCATAACCACAATGTTTACTTGTATAGAGTAGTATTTTTCTTTTTAACATGGGGTTTGTTTGATGAATGGTTAGACAGTAGAGGTAGAAATCAGAAGTGGGAAGAATAATACTACATACAGGTAAATGTTGTTATTATTAGGACTTGTGTGTTTTAACACACCCACAGCAGCCCCCGAGTCTATCCATCCATCCCTAATGATGCCTGGCTGCCTCCTTGCCAAGGAAGGAGGGCTGGTTGGCTCTTGGCTGGGGATGGGAGCAGAAAACCCTGATTCTGAGTCATGCTTCTTATCATCAAGGGGCACAATTATGTGTTTCTGGCACTGGGGTGGTAAGAGTTCTTCAGGAAACCCTTTGGGCATTATTACCTAGAGGTCATGCCAAGGTCTCCCTCAGATTCACCCCTGGCAGACTCAGCCCAGGGGGTGTGTGAGGTCCTTTAACCCAGTGTTTTCTCAGCCTTCCCAACTTGGAAGATCTGTGGGCTTCAGCTCCCAGAGTGCTCCAGCCGGTGTGGGAATTCAGGTCTGGGAGCTGAAGTCCATGCATCTTTAAGTTGCAAAGGTTGAGGAACATTTAAATATGGACTTCAACTCCCAGAATTCTCCTTCCTTCCTTCCTTCCTTCCTTCCTTCCTTCCTTCCTTCCTTCCTTCCTTCCTTCCTTTCCTTCCTCCCTTTCATCCACCCAACACTTTTTTCCTTCCTTCTCTCCCTCCCTCCCTTTCCTTCCATCCACCCACCCACCCACCCATCCATCCATCTTTTCCTTCCTTCCATCCACCCAACATTCCTTTTCTTTCCTTCCTTTCTTCCTTCCCTTTCTTTCTTTCCTTCCATCCATCCATCCACCCATCTTCCCTTCCTTCCTTCCTTCCTTCCTTCCAAACATCCTTCCTTCCTTCCTTCCTTCCTTCCTTCCTTCCTTCCTTCCTTCCTTCCTTCCTTCCTTCCTTCCTTCCTCCCTCCCTCCCTCCCTCCCATGATAGAGGCAGCTAGGTGATATGGCAGAGTTGGGTGACTTCGGGGCCAATCATTGGGAGTCAGAGAGTTATAGTCCCAGCCTAGCCATGAAAGTTAGCTGAATGTCTTTGGGCCAATCCATCTTTCTTTAGTCCAATCCTCTTCAAAGTGGTTTTTGTGGGGAAAATAAGAGAAGAAGGGAGATGTGTTGAGTTTATTCACCCCCTTGAGTTATTTGTAAAAATAATAAAGCCAGGATACAAACAACTAAATCAATCTCTCTGAATGGAGCGAAATTCAAGTACGCCTTTACATTGAAAGCCTGGGTTATTTAATTTCACTAGGCAATCTAATGTCTAACGAAAGTTTGAAGATTCTCGTGACACAAATGGATAGGTTATTTAACTAGATTATACTAGCTTATTTAGCAGGCTAATTTCCCTAATAGGGAAATTCTGCATGCTGTGTCTGGGCCCAGAAATCTTTTTCAACAAGTCTTTTTCCGTGGAATGAAACTTTGCAACAAGGAAGGAGAGGGAGGAGAAAGAAGGGAGGGAGGGAAGCAAGAGGGAGGGAGGGCGGCAAAGGGACAAAGGGGGGAGAGAGGAAGGAAGGAGGGAAGGAAGGAAAGAAGGAAGAAAGGGAGGGAGGGAGGGAGGAGGAAGGAAGGAAGGAAGGAAGGAAGGAAGGAAGGAAGGAAGGAAGGAAGGAAGGAAGGAAGGGAAGAAAAAGAGGGAAGCAAGAGGGAGGGAGGGAGGCAAAGGGACAAAGGGGGGAGAGAGGAAGAAAGGAGGGAAGGAAGGAAAGAAGGAAGAAAGGGAGGGAGGAAGGAAAGGAAGAAAAAGAGGGAAGCAAGAGGAAGGGAGGAAGGAAGGCAAAGGGACAAAGGGGGAGAGAGGAAGGAAGGAGGGAAGGAAGGAGGGAGGGAAGGAAGGAAGGAAGGAAGGAAGGAGGGAGGGAGGGAGGGAAGGAAGGAGGGAGGGAGGGAGGGAAGGAGAGAAGGAAGGAAGGAAAGACTACAGGTGTTCAGCCTTCTGGCATCCTGATATTCTTATAGCACTTTTCACAAAGGATATCTGGTTCATTTCCCTTCTCCATTTTTTCCTTATCAGCAGTTTCCTTCTTATTAGCCTGTTTCCGTTCCAACTGTAAACACTGAATGGTTTTACTGCTTTAATTGTCAATAAAGGGCTTTTTCTCGAGTAAATGGGTGGGGACGCATTCCCAGAGGGCAATATCACAAGGCCGACGTGTCAGCGGCAATGCATTTACTTAGGTTACAAGTTACAAGCCCAGATCTCACAAAATTCCCCTTTTGGGTAGATAATTCTGTGGGGGGAGGGGGGAGAGAGAGAGAGAGAGAGAAAACCATAAATAAACACAGCGATGCCAGTTCTCCCCTCAGGTAAGCTGAGGATACCATAGAAGTTATTCAATAAATAAATATATCTACAGATCCCCTCACATCCTGGACATAAATTGTTTCAACTCCTACCCTCAAAATGACCTTTTAGGGCTCTGCATTTGTCAGAAATGATGTATGGTCTCCTGCTTGGGTGGGGGGTTGGACTAGATGACCTACAAGGTCCCTTCCAACTCTGTTCCTCTGTAATCTACACATCAGAACAACTAGACATAAGGACAGTTTTTCCCCCGAATGCCGTCACTCTGCTAAGCAACTAATTCCCACAACACTGTCAAATTAATTACTAAGACTGTACTACTATTCTTCTTCTCATCCTTACTAGTACCTATCTCTTCCCACTTATGGCTATATCCATACTGCTTGTATCTTTACAACTTATATTGTTTTTATTGTTTCCTAGTTTGATTTGATTGCTTATTAGTATCCTTATGACTATCACTAAATGTTGTATTTTTTTTTCTTGGCTTTCTAAATAGCAGCAGCCTTTATTGTGCATGTGTAGTTTTTTTAAAAAGCAAAATGTTTCAAATTTGAAATGTTTTGAGGCTGGAACATTTTTTTTTTTAATTTTTGAAAAACCTTTATTGAAAGTTGAAACATTAAAATACAAATAAATTTTAAAATAGCTTTTTACAATTCTCAATCATCTTTGACAGTACTAAAATATCTTTGCTACGTACACATAATTCCGTACATTTCTAGTTATTCATATACATATCTATACCTTCTTCTAATCTGTACATTTCTTATTCCTATTCCTATTATCTAACCATTGGTACCCATTTTCCCAAACTGTATAATATTCCGAATCTTCCTTGTCCTTTAACTCTAAGGTGAGTTTATTCATTTCTGTGCAATCTAAGATCTTTTGGATTACTAAACAGTCTGAGGGCATACTGTCTTTTTTCCAGTATCGTGCGAGTGCAGTTCTCGCTGCTGTAATTATATGCAAAATCATGTATTTGTATATTTTCCCTTAATAATCCCTTAATAATCCCCAGGAGGAACAGTTCCAGTTTCAGTTCTATTCGACATTTTGTAATTTCATATGGCCATTTTTGTATTTTGATCTAGTGTTTTTTAACTTCAGTGTTTAACTAAATGGCGTATCTTATGATTCTTGATGAATGTATTTTATTTTTTCTTATGTACACTGAGACCATAGGCACCAAAGGCAAATTCCTTGTGTGTCCAATCACACTTGACCAATAAAGAATTCAATTCAATTCTATTTTACTCTATTCCTATTCTATTATTTTACTGATTTCTATTTCTAGTCTATTTTGAATTCTATTCTATTCTATTCCATTCTATTCTATTCCTTCTATTCTATTTTCTATTCTATTCTTTCATTCTTTCTATTCTTTTTATCTTTTATTCTATTCTATTATTGATTTCTATTTTGAATTCTATTCCATTCCATTCTATTCCATTCCATTCTATTCTAGTTCTGATCTATTCTATTCCAATATCTATTCTATTCTATTCCTGTCCTGTTCTGTTCTTAGCAAAAAAAGAATGGAAGAGATGCTGACAGTACCTGGGTTTTATACCCTGTGTTGGGATTTGAATTTGAGCTTGTATACTGATTGGTTGTCAGATTCCCATGGGGTCATGCAGGGACAACTCTGTAGGCTGTCCCAAGTTTCAAGCTTGGTTGACCTTGCTGGGTGATAATGTAATGAAATGGCTTTGGACAATTCCTATTATGGCTCTACCTGGAGTAGATACTTATTATGTAAAATAGACTGGTCCAGGCAGAGTAATGGCCCATTAGCAAAGGTGGTGGGAGGGGGGGGGGAAGCTAAGTTTCTGCTTCTCTTGAGTTTCTACTTTTCTTTTTAGGGGAAATATTCTGTCTTTTTAGTATATCCTAGGATATTTTATTTTCCTAGGGGAGGGGTGGGTGCTAACTTCCTGCACTGTTTTGTTGCTGAAATCGTACTTTTGGAGTGGTTTACATTAAATTTATACTTGTTGTGTGCTCTTGTGCTGTTCTGATTCAAGCTGCAATAGTCATTAACTGGTAGAGCTTTGTAACAGATAATTGTATGTACTATGTATAATCTTAGCCGGCGTAGTTCAAGGTTGTCTAAGCCTAGAATCTCAAGTCTGTTGGTGTAGGGTGTATTCTGTTGCGAGCAGAGGATTTAATAGCAGGGAGAGATCATGTGATGTGGCTCAACGCACAGCCTATTTGGTGGTGGGGGGTTGACTTTCTTCCCACTAATAAACCCGGGTGAAATCAATCCAGCCCACGGCCCGTGAAGACACCCGATGAAAAACAATACTCAAAACAAGGGCCAGGCGTTTTCCCCCATGGCCAGCTTTTAAAGCGCTCCACATCCTTCTCTTGGCAAAACAAAACTTTAGCCTCTTGGGAGCTGCATCTGCTGGGCAATAATAAAGACCATGATGAAATTCTTGTTTGGGCTTGCAGGAGGTTGGAAGCGGAGTTGACAGTCTTCTTCCAGCCTCCGCAGGCAAATCAAGCTGGGATCAGCACACAGCACGCAAGCCAACTTTGAAGCCCTTCCAAACAGCCAAAGACCGAAAAATCCCAGATCAGCGTAGTAGATCAAGGTTAATATCAGACTAACTGTCATGCCCCTGGTGGAGACTGACTTTGAGGGAGAGGAGGAACAGCCAACAGGGAGGGGAAGTGTGGCTCCGGAGGGTGTGGTGGAGGCTGGGGAAGGGCAGAGGCCGGTTGGGCAGTCAGAGGAGGACCCAAGCCCATCCCCTCTCCATCCTAGGGCATGCAGGAAAGAGAGGATAAGGGTGAGACGTGAATGGCATGGTCTATGGGGGAGGAAAGGGCCTTGATCCCCTTCATGGGCTGCAGCGGTGACAACTGAATAAGAGGGCGGACATGCGTAAGGGGAGTGCTGGAAACAAAACTTGGAAATATCTCTAGTTGATGGTTCCTCTCTGAGTTTGGCGTCTTTCCCGGTGTGTGTGTGGATGTCTTCAAGCCCTTATCTTGCCTGGTTTGTGTTGCTTTTTTTCCTTCTTCTTGTAACTGTTTGTGTGGGAGTTTTTTGTCTTCCGTCAAGAATATTCAGAGCTTGGAAGCAAAGTGAAGGAAGAAAAGGGGCTTCAACCTGTTTTCTGTGACTGTGTTTGTTTTGTATCCCACCCTGAATCATCACACTAACCATCTACAACATACAATGTGAAGAGTGCAACAACCACAGTGTAGGACAAACTGGTAGAAGGCTGGCTGAACGCCTCCACGAAGAGCAACTGACAGTCAGAAGACAGGATGAAAATGCTTTCATTTCACAACCTAGAGACATATTTCGCCCTAGTTTCAGTTGGGAAAATGTCACCATCTAAGAGCAAGGCAAGTCCAAAAACGCCAGGGAGTTTCTAGTGTTGATAGAAATATCCTTGTGGGTTCAGTTCCAAGTGGGGAAAAAGACACTGGAAACATGGAGGCTGCTTGGAAGGTTTTAATGGTTACAGGGCCACATGGCCTGGAGATCCAGAGAAGAATAATCACATACTTCAAGGTGAGAAGAGAAGGGGAAAAAGGGAAAAGGAAAGAAAAAGTGTTGAGGTGCTGAGAGTACCTGGGTTTTATACCCTCTGTTGGGATTTGAATTGGAGCTTGTATTCTAATTGACTGTCAGACTCCCAGGGGCGGGGGTCTTAACTTTGTAGGCTTGGTCTGGACCACATAGCTTTACCTGAGTGCTGGCTAATGCAATCTTCCCAGACCATGTGGTGAGATGAGTAATCCTATCATTTCCTGAGGGCCATCCTTAATCCCATCACCCTGGAGTTCCTTCTTATGTAAAGTATTCTGGCCCAGGCCTTAATGGCCCACTCATTAACGAAGGTGGGGGTGAGTTTCTGCTTCTTGAGTGACTATTCTTTTTAGGAGAAATATTCTGCCTTTTAATATTTCCTAGGCTCTTTCAATTTTTCTAGGAGAGGGGTGGATGCTAACTTCCTTCACTAGATAAAAAACAGGTTGCTGGTGTGGAAAGTGTTGGAAGAATTATCCGTCTGGGTTCAGTTCCAAGTGGGGAAAAAGACACTGGAAACATGGAGGCTGTTTGGAAAGATGGTTTGATGGTGGACAGGACCACATGGCTTGCAGCTCCAAAGTGAAAAGGACCATCACAGGCTTCAAGATGAAGGAAAAGAAGGAAGGGCCGAGGTGCTGAGAGTGCCTGGGTTTTATACCCTCTGTTGGGATTTGAATTTGGGCTTGTACTCTGATTGGTTGTCAGACTCCCCATAGGGCCATACAGGGCAATTCTATAGGCTGTCCTGAGTCCCAGGCTTGGTTGAGCCTTGCTGGATGATGATGTAACAAAAGGGCTTTGGGCAATTCCTATTATAGCTCTACCTGGAGTAGATTTTTGTTATGTAAAATAGACTGGCCTAGGCCAGAGTAATGGCCCATTAGCAAAGGTGGGGGTGAGCTTTGGCTTCTGAGGTGAGTTTCTGCTTCTGAGTTTCTACTCTTCTTAGGGGAAATATTCTGCCTTTTAAATATTTCCTAGGATATTTCAGTTTTCTAGGAGAGGGGTGAGTGCTAGCTTCCAACAGAAGTTAAATCCCACCCCTTTCCTAGGAAAATGAAATATTTTAGGATATACTAAAAAGGCAGAAAAGAAAAGTAGAAACTTAAGAGAGGCAGAAACTCACACACACAACACACACACACACACCTTTACTAATGGACCATTATGCTGGCCTGGGCCAGTCTATTTTACATAAAAAAAAGATCTACTCCAGGTAGAGCCATAATAGGAATTGCCCAAAGCCCTTTCATTACATCATCAACCAACAAGGCTCAACCAAGCCTGGAACTCAGGACAGCTTACAGAGTTGCTCCTGCATGGCCCCATGGGAGTCTGACAACCAATCAGAACACAAGTTCAAATTCAAATCCCAACAGAGGGCATGAAACCCAAAGATTCTCAGCATCTTTTCCTTCACCCAACATTTGGAAGCATGGGATCGTCCTTTTCACTTTGGAGCTCCAAGCCATGTGGTCCTGTCCACCATTAAACCATCTTTCCAAACAGCCTCCATGTTTCCAGTGTCTCTTTTCCCCACTTGGAACTGAACCCAGAAGGATAATCCTTCCAACACTGGAATTAGGTATGTCTAGTTTAAGGAAAAGAAGGACTAAAGGGTGACATGACAGCAGTATTCCAGTACTTGAGGGGCTGCCACAAAGAAGAGGGGGTCAACTTATTCTCCAAAACACCTGAGGGCAGAACAAGGAGCATGGAAGGATGGAAACTTATCAAGGAGAGAAGCAACCTGGAATGAAGGAGAAATTTTCCTGACAGCGAGAACAGTTCATCAGTGGAACAACTTGCCTCCAGAAGTTGTGAGTGGCTCCAACACTAGAGGTTTTCAAGAAGAGATTGGGTAACCATTTGAAGTGGTGTAGGGTTTCCTATTCTTTTGCATAGTCTATAGATGTTGTTAATGTCTGGGTGTCTCTTGATTGATGATTTGTCACAGTGCCAGGCTTCTAGAATCCTACAAAGTTGGAAGGGATTTTTGGAGGTCTTCTAATCCAAATTATAACTCTGAAATGTTGCTAAACAAATACGCTCTAACTTGAGGACAATCTGCATTATGATAAAATTTCAAAACTTTTACTCTCTTCCTCCGTTCCATCCTTGCATTTTACGGGTCTCATCTTTGCAAAATGACCATCCATTAAAAAAACAAACACTTTTTTTTAAAAAAAAAGACAACAAACAACCCAGCAACCACATAAATTCTGAAGAAGAAGAAGAAGAAGAAGAAGAAGAGGAAGAGGAAGAGGAAGAAGCAGAAGCAGAAGCAGAAGAAGAAGAAGAAGAAGAAGAAGAAGAAGAAGAAGAAGAAGAAGAAGAAGAAGAAGAAGAAGAAGAAGAAGAAGAAGAAGAAGAAGAAGAAGAAGAAGAAGAAGCAACAGGAGAAGGAGAAAGAGAAGAAGAAGGAGGAGGAGGAGGAGAAGGAGAATCAGAAGAAGAAGAAGAAGAAGAAGAAGAAGAAGAAGAAGAAGAAGAAGAAGAAGAAGAAGAAGAAGAAGAAGAAGAAGCAACAGGAGAAGGAGAAGGAGAAGGAGAAGGAGAAGAAGGAGGAGAAGGAGAAGGAGAAGGAAGAGAACTTTATTGTCATCGTACAAGTACAACGAAACTGTGGATGCACCCTAGCAACTGTTTGTGTTAAAATGAAACCAAAGCACTTAAAAAATAAAAATAAGAAACATAAGAGCACCCCTGCTTACATTTGGAAAAAAATCAAATATAGAATACTTTATTGGCCAAGTGTGATTGGACGCACAAGGAATTTGTCTTGGTGTAAATACTCTCAGGGTGCATAAAAGAAGAGATACATTCGTCAAGAGTCGAGAATCATCAGGTACGACACTGTATAATAAGCAGATGGCAGAAAGCAATGCAAAACAGTGAAGGAAGAAGTGGCATCAAATTAAAAAGAAAGAAAGGATGATGAAGGAGGAGGTGTGAAAGTGGTTGAAACTAGATTGGTTAAGATCTACTTAGCAAGTGTGGGGATTCACCCCTTGGGAGGGGCTGAGGGGGGGGAAGGAGCGTTTCTCACAGAGATTGATTGGCTTATACACGGAAGTGAAAAATACCAATTTGGTTTTGAGTCATTTTTCAAAAGATAAACTTCAGCTCTCAAGCACTGCATCTGAGTCATTTTGGAAGTCTGTCACTTGGGCCAAAACCAGGAAGCAAGCCATACAGGTAGTCCTCGACTTGCCACCGAGCCAAAAAAATTATGTTGTTAAGCGAGACATTTTTTAAAATTTTTACGGCCTTTCTTGTCGCAGCTGTTATGTGAATCCCTGCAGTTGTTAAGTTTGTCACAAGGTTGTTAAGTGAATCTGGCTTGCCAAGCGTCCACATTTTGATCACTGACCACTGGGGATGCTGCAACGGTCATAAGCGTGCAAAATGGCCACGAGTCACTTTTTAAAAACTTTTGAGCGGCCACTAAAAGAACCGTTGCAAACTGTTGTAAGTCGAAGGCTTATTGTTTTTAAAGCAGTATTGCCTTCAGCAAAATGGGTGGGATACAAGTTTGGCAAAATAAATATCCTGACATTTTGTTACAGTGCATTCTTCTTCCTCTTCCTCTTCCTCTTCCTCCTCCTCCTCTTCCGCTTCTTCTTCTTCTTCTTCTTCTTCTTCTTCTTCTTCTCTTCTTCTTCCGCTTCTTCTTCTTCCTCTTCTTCTTCTTCTTCTTCTTCCTCTTCTTCTTCTTCTTCTTCTTCTGCTTCTTCTTCTTCTCTTCTTCTTCCGCTTCTTCTTCTTCCTCTTCTTCTTCTTCTTCTTCTTCTTCTTCTTCTTCTTCTTCTTCTTCTTCTGCTTCTGCTTCTTCTTCTTCTGCTTCTCCTCCTCCTCCTCCTTCTTCTCCTTCCTTTTCTCCTCCTCCTCCCTCTTCTCCTCTTCTCTTCCTCTTCCTCTTCTTTCTTCCTTCTTTCTTCTTCTTCTTTTCTATTCCTCCTCCTCCCTCTCCTCCTCCTCCTCCTTCCTCCTTCTTTTCTCCTCCTCCTCCTCCTCCTCCCCCCTCTTCTCCTCTTCTTCTTCATCTTCTTCCTTCCTTTTTTCTTCTTGTTCTTTTCTCTTCCTCCTCCTCCCTCTTCTCCTCTTCCTCTTCTTCTTCTCCTCCTCTTCCTCCTCCTTCTTTTTCTTGTTTTAGCAAACCACATTACAATTTTCATTTCTGTTGGAAGAAAAATCCAATTCCAAGTTGGGAGAAAGACCCTGGAAATAAAATGGAGGCTATTTGGAAAGAAGAACTCTGTTCATGGATGAGCAGAACCAACCACAGCACGTAGTTCTGGGACAGCTGACAACTTGGTTGAATGAGTGGGTGGATCTTATTGTAGGTTTCTGTGACTTTGAAGTTTGCATTGTTCTTGGGAATTGGAAAAGGAAGAGTGCTTTTGTGTCTTTTGCTATTTCAATGGTGGTGGATTAATCCTATTGGGTCCTAAAGGTCATGTCCTGTCCTTAGAATTTGGGTGGGAGGATGCAAATTTTAATCCCACCGGCTCCAACCTTCTGGGCCTTTGTTTATGAATAGATTGGCCTGGATTTCTTAATGGGCACAAAATATATCCATCTCTAAAGACTTCAGGCATCTGCTGGAAACGATTAACGAAGACTGGGAGCTGCTTTCTGCCTTTAAGAACATGTTTACTCTATTTCTCTTTTGGTCAAACATTCTATCCTGCTTCTTTTAATATTGAGAATAAAGAATATTTTAATCTGGGGAGTGGAGGGGGGAACTTCTTACATTTTTTTTTTTAAAAAAAAGCCCCCATGCACAGAAAAGCAAGCATGCAAAGCAGAACGCCTTCAGATCATTAACATGATTTTATTTAGAGCAAAAAAAAATAAATAAAAAATGTTGGCAGGAAAACTATTGGATTCATGCTTTCAGCTAGGAAAGGGGGTGGTGGGGGGAAATCCAAGAGAATTTTGAGCCGATTGTCCAAAATCCACCCTTTAGAGACCGGAAAGCAAGCAAATCAAAAACCGTATGTGCTAAAATAACCCTAACATAATTAGTTAGCAAAGCTTTCGATGGAAACCAAAATAGGAATTCCCCATTCTGGCGTACGTATGGGATATAAATCTCTAAAACTTCTGACAGCCGTTCCGTGGCAATTAAAAGTTGCCGAATTCTGCCAAGGGTGCAGGAAGAATTTCAACAATGCGGGCTGGTTGTTAGCCTTGCATTATATTAAGGAAATCCCTGCTATGCCAAGGTCATCATATTGCACTTCAGAGCACTGCGGTGGTGGAGGAGGGCGGGAGAAAAGATTTCAGTTTCTGGGGACTTTAGCGCTGGAAAAAGCCACACTTCTCGTCTCTGTTTTAAGTTTTCAAAGACTTCTACAGTTTTACCGCAAAGCAATGCAAAACTTTTGCTTCGGGCTGCCCAGTGTTGAAACGATCTCTACGGGTTCAGAGATAGAAGATTTGTTCTTGCTGATTAGGAGAAAAGCGGAGGAGGCCAAGCCACCCACTGAAACTGATCGTCAAGATTAGCGGTCGGCTGTAAATCACCTGGGGACTTTATGGAAGAAGGCATAAATATCCCAACCAGAGCAGCCAAATCAGAGAAAACAGCCAGGACGCTCCCTTCTTCTTGCAGTTGAATTGGGGATCACAGGTAGTTCTTGACTTACGACCGCAATGAAGCCCAAACTTTTCGGTTAATGAGCGAGGCGTTTGTTCGGTGAGCTTTGACCCCCATTTTAAGACCTTCCTTTGCCACAGTTGTTAAGTGGATCACGGCGGTTGATAAGTTAGGAAGACGGTTGTTAAATGAAGTTTAGGTTTGCTTGTCGGAAGGTCGCAAAGTGAGTTTGCTTGTCGGAAGGTCGCAAAGTGGGACCCTGGGATGCTGCAATGGTTAGGGTTAGGATTAGGGTTGTCTAATCTCTTCTTTAAAACCTCCAGTGTTGAAGCACCCACAGCTTCTGGAGGCAAATTATTCCCCTGATTAATTGTTCTCACTGTCAGGAAATTTCTCCTTAGTTCTAAGTTGGTTCCCTTCTTGATCTGTTTCCATCCGTTGCTTCTTCTCCTGCATTTTGGTGCTTTGGAAAATAGGTTGACACCCCCCCCCCTCTTCTTTGTGGTGGCACCCAGTGGTGAGATTCATTTTTGTTTTTACTACTGGTTCTATGGCTTGGGTGTGGCTTGGTGGGCGTGTCAGGGGAAGGATATGTAAAATCTCCTGTGATGACCCAGGGTGGGATACAAAACAAACACAGTCACAGAAAACAGGTTGAAGCCCCTTTTCTTCCTTCACTTTGCTTCCAAGCTCCGAAGATTCTTGACGGAAGACAAAAAACTCCCACACAAACAGTTACAAGAAGAAGGAAAAAAGCAACACAAACCAGGCAAGATAAGGGCTGGAGGACGTCCACAGATATCACACACTGGGAAGGACACCAAACTCAGAGAGGAACCATAAACTAGAGATATTTCCATGCTTTGTTTCCAGCGTTCGCCCATACGCAGATCCGTCCTCTTATTCAGTTGTCACAGCTGCAGCCCATGAAGAGGATCAAGGCCCTCTCCTCCTAAGTAGACCACATCTCTCCCTTATCTTCTCCTTCCTGCATGCCCTAAGATGGAGAGGGGATGGGCCTGGGTCCTCCTCTGACTGCCCAGCTGGCCTCTGCCCTTCCCCCGCCTCCTCCATAACCTCCGGAGCCACACTTCCATTTCCTGTTGGCTGTTCCTCTTCTCCCTTAGAGTCAGTTTCCACCAGGGGCATGACATCTCCATTCCCACCCCACTCCAGGGGGAAGATTACCACCAGTTCTCCGAGCTACTCAAAATTTCTGCTACCGGTTCTCCAGAACTAGTCAGAACTTGCTGAAGACCACCTCTGGTGGCACCACAAATATTGGGAGACTGCTATCATGTCTCCCCTGGTCCTTCATCGAACTAGCCAGATCCAGTTCCTGCAACCGTTCTTCATGCATTTCGGCCTCCAGCCCCCTAATCATCTTTCTTGCTCTTCTCTGTGCTCTTTCTAGAGTCTCCCCATCTTTTTAATAATATCGTGGTGACCGAAACTGGATGAAATCTTCCAAGTGCGGTCTTACCAAGGCATTATAAAGTGGTATTCCTGTGACCGAGACTGATGTGATTGGACCCTGTGTCACTAAGCAAAGCAATTGTTAAGGGGCTTGTGTCCGAATTTCCCAAAGCTCCTACAGTTGGAATGGGAAGACAGGACTGCTGGACAGTGCACCATGGCCTAAGTTCTCACATGCCATCATTCCTGACCAGAAAGCCAAGTCCAGCTGAATGAATCCGATGCTTCATAAAGCTACCACGACCATGTCCATATGCTCTCAGGATTGTCTGCAGCACAACCTGGTCCTTTTGCAAATCAAACATGCATCCTGCACGAGTCAAAAAGCGGGCTGTGAAAATACTTACAGATCCCTCTCATCCCGGACATAAACTATTTCAACTCCTTCCCTCAAGACGACGCTATAGAGCACTGCACACCAGAACAACTAGACACAAGAACAGTTTTTTCCTGAAAGCCATCCACTCTGCTAAACAAATAATTCCCTCAACACTGTCCAACTATTTACTAAGTCTGCACTACTATTCCTATTAATCTTCTCATCACTCCTTATCACCCATCCCCTCCCACTTGTGACAGTATGACTGTAACTTCTGTCGCTTGTATGCTTACAATTTATATAGTGTTTCATAGTATGAGTTGATTGCTTATTGTACCCTATGACTATTATTAAGTGTTGCACCTGATGAGTCTTGACGAATGTCTCTTTTCTTTGATGTACACTGAGACCCTTTGCACCAAAGACAAATTCCTTGTGTGTTCAATCACACTTGGCCAGTAAAGAATTCTATGCTATGCTATGCTATGCTATCAATAGGATTCTTTCTCTCAAGGCCTGCTCTCCTTCCTTCCCTATTCTAGCAGGAGGATGTTCCCCTGCCTTTTAAAGGCTGCAGGGACGAGTCTATCAATTAAAGGGCCTGGAGGGAAAGCCAGTGGCCCATCCTCTCACCAGTCTCAAGGATTTTCAAGCTGTAACCTGTCTGAGCTGCAGGATGCAACTTGCAAGCGGTTTGCCCAGTTGCCATGGGGGGAGAGAAAAAAACAACAACACCCTTCCGGCTAGCATTGCAATCATTCCTAGTCCCAACTATCTTCGGCAATCAGCCTCTGGAAGTCGAACAAAATTGTGTGCACCTCACTAAGCTCAGCCTCCCCATATATTGGGTGTTTGCAAGCAAAAGTGGCTCACCCATTCAGCTGGGATCATCTAAGGACTCATCCTTAGAGACTGGTCAACCATTTGTCTGAAATGTTATAGGGCAGTGTTGGCAAACCTTTTCGGCACCAAATGTCAAAACGGGAGTGCACGCATGTGGAGGGAGAGCATCGGAAACCGGAAGAGCAGCTCCGCGGCGCCCGCACACCGCAAACTAGAGGAGCAGCTCCACGGCGCGCGTGAGTGGGGGCGCTAGAAAGAGGAAGAGCAGCTCCACGGCGTGCATGCATGTGCCGGGAAGCTAACCTTCCGGTTTTCTGTGCACGCATACACGCCGGCCACCTGGTCTTCCAGTTTCTGGCATACATAGCTAATATTTGGAATGGGCTCTCCTGCTCCAGCAGGGGGTTGGACTAGATGACCTCCAAGGTCCCTTCCAACTCTGTTATTCTATGAACAATTCTATGAACATGCAAGCACGAAGATCAGATGGCGGTGCACGTGTGTGGGCTGGAAACCAGGAGACCAACGGACAACGGCTGGCGTGCCCAGAGTGGTAGCTCTGCATGCCACTTCCAGCCCGCATACCATAGGTTCACCATCACGGGTATAGGGTTTCCTCCTTGAGAAGGTGGAAGACCTTCAGGGTACCTTTTGACTCTGTTATTCTGTTATCCTGTTGCTGGAATTGGGTATGTCTCGTTTAATGAAAAGAAGGACTAGAGGTGACATGGTCACAATGTTCCAATATCTCAGGGGCTACTATAAAGAAGAGGGGGTCAACCTATTGCACCTCCAAAGGCAGGACAAGAAGCGACAGATGGAAACTAATCAAGGAGAGAAGCAACCTTAGAACTAAGGAGAAATTTCCTGACAGTTAGAGCAATTAATCCGTGGAACAACCTGCCTCCAGAAGTTGTGGATGCTCCAACACTGGAAGTTTTTAAGAAGAGATTGGTTAACCATTTGTCTGAAGTAGTATAGGGCTTCCTGCCTAAGCAGGGGTTGGACTAGAAGACCTTCACGGCCCCTTCCAATTCTGTTATTCTGTTATTTTGTTGTTCCGTTACTCCCACCACCCTGGGGAGAAGATCAAGAGTAGAGGTCCTTCAAGATTCCTTCCAACTTTTATGATTCCTCATATGGGTTTTTCAGTGGCGGGATTCAAAAATTGTTACCGCCGGTTCGATGGGTGTGGCTTGGTGGCATGCTTTGCGTGCGTGCACACACTTTGCATGCGAGCGCACGCCAAACACACACTTTGCCTCCTGCAAGCCTACACTCTCCCGGCAGTTATTGCACAAAGCAGCTGTGCTTCAAAAGCAAGGGTTAAAGGTGACTATGGGAGCCCAGGATGGGTGGGCCCAAAAACAGAGCAGCGGAGAGAACTGGTTCGGTCTCTACTGCTCATCGGCGCTACCAGCTCAGCAGAACCGGGCCGAACCGGTAGAATGCCACCACTGGTGCTTTTACATCAAAAAAGAAAACTTCATCTTTCTGCACCCAGACGCTTTAACACAGGAGTCTCCAACCTTGTCAACTTTTAAGGCTTGTGGACTTCAACTTCCAGAATTCCCCAGGGAGAATAAACCAGGATTTTAGATTTTTGATCCTTTAAATTGGCAGTCAATTTTAAGAGCTGATATTTGGGGCAACGGTTGCACTCTTTGCTCCTCGGTTATAGAGCTCCTATCTAAGGCCAGATTTCTCTAGAAATACGAAGCGATTGCAGATAAGTCAGAATGCGGCCTATGAATCACTGCTGGCTGAAAATAGAAAAGAATCAGCGATGATCTGGTTAACAGATATGAACTGTTGTGGTTTGAAACAAGGAGAAAATTTAGACAACGTTGGCCTTGGCGATATTATAGGAAGAGCCGCTGCACCAGTTCATCTGAAGACTGTACAATCATCTCAGAAATGAATGATTCCGGTTATATAACTCTTTGAGAAATGTATTTTGTCATAGGCTTCCATGGAACTAGAGAGGAGAACTTCAGAGCCACAACAGGAAGTTAAAACAGAATGAATTTAAGAAAAAAAAAAAGATGGGGGGGCATCCAAAAAGCAGAAAACCTTGAAGGTGTTTTAGCCTTCCTCAACTTCCTGATTTCATCTCAAGCACAGAACGTGCGACCAGCCATAAAAATATGATTGTTGCAGTTGTTATTGGAGATGGTTAATAACGTCACTTCTGATATTATTTCACTTGACTTTTTAGATAAGGGGAAAAAGAGCCTCCACCAATGAGTTACTTTTTCCTTATCTAAAGGAAAATAATACCAGAGGTATTATTATTACTAAATAGTATTATTTTTACTAAATAGTAGTATTATTACTAAAATAATACCAGAGGTGACAATATTAATAATAACTGCAACAATCATATTATTATGGATGGTTGCACATTTTGACAGATGTTGAGATTAGAATTCTCAAGGAGCCAGGATAGGCAGAAATTATTGTTTAATAATATTAAATATATCTTTGTCGGATGTAAGCTGTTCCGAGTAAAGCTGCCTTTTGCAATTGACTAATGATCATGATTTTTGTCAATGCCGGTGGTGTTTAAGGGGTGTACCGGATGCTTTGGAATTGCTACGTTTATTGGTACTATATTTAAGCTAAGTTTTTATAATCATTACTGTTTCCTTAATAGCGTGCTTATCTGTACATTTTGCAGGAATCAAGGAAGGACAAAGAAAAGTTAATTCGATAAGAACTGGTACTATTATTAAACGGAGGAAAGATAAGCTCAACTACCGTAGTATATGGATTCAATAAAGTACTTTAATTCTACTTATACGTAACTCAAGAGCACCTTCAGACCGACTAGCAAGTCTAACTGATTAAGAATGTTATTTGTAAGACACAACGCTGTTATTTCGGGAAGGAAGGAAGGAAGGAAGGAAGGAAGGAAGGAAGGAAGGAAGGAAGGAAGGAAGGAAGGAAGGAAGGAAGGAAGGAAGGAAGGAAGGAAGGAAGGAAGGAAACATTGATCAAAATGCTTCCTATATTCAGTTGCTACTGATGACCTTAACCAATACTCCTATCCAGTATTTCTCAACCTTGGAACTTGAAGATGTATGGACTTCAACTCCAGAATTCCCCAGCCAGCCAAGCTCTCTGAGGAATTCTGCAAGTTGAAATTCACAAGTCTTCAAATAGCCAAAGTTGGACATCCCTGATCTAGAAGTTGCATCTGTGGGACTCCCAGCCTAGTCAACGATAGGATGCTAGAAAGACAGCAGGGCAAGAAGTCTACACCCATCTGCCACATCTTCTATGGACTTCTGTTAGATCTCTCAGGCTGGGGAAATAAAGGCGATATTAGTTTAAAACAGAAAGGAGGGCGGCAGAAAGGAACATCAACAAGAGGAAAAGGGAGTGTAAGTTTGATTTGGCAAGTCCAAACAAAGGAATGACAGAATCGCCAGAAGCAATGAAGCCAAGAAATAAAGGTGGGGCAGAGAAGGGGAGGGGGTAGATGGACCCATTTCTTCCTCACCATTCACCTTCCTTCCCTGAACAGGAAATACCCAGGTATGAGAAGTTGCAAATCGGACGTGTATGTTCTTTTAAGCCTCCTGACTTATAAAACAACAGTGACAGATGTCTTGGGGCTACAAGATCAAAGGGCCATTGTGCTGAATTTCTCAGCAAACCAGGCCTTGTCCTTTGCCCAAACCCACAGGAATGGGAACAGCCCTATTGTTTTGACATGGGCTCGTCAACCACAGAACTCAAATCTTTCAATTGAAGGCACAGCTTTGAAAGAACTTTGGACACAACCAGGCAGAGTGTCATCTCCAGCAAATAAGGAAGTTAACAATGGGAAGAAGTCCCTAGTTTGCCTAACCCAATGAGATCTCACTCAGTCAGTAAGTCCATCTGCTGTTGTTTGAATGATCACAGATCAACGTCACACTTCTCAGAATTAAGCTATAGAAGGCAACTCGTAGTATCGGACAGCTACATTCATTTCTCGAGATTTCTGTACGTTGCGGAACCAAACCCTTTGAACGGCAACTTGGGAGTACACTGTTCTTGTTATTGTCATGTGCTAAACCACAATTTTTCAATCTCAGCCACTTTCAGATTGCTTATAGACTCTAAAAAGAATGCAGAGAAGAGCAAGATTAGAGGACTGGAGGCTAAAATATATGAAGAACGGTTGCAGGAATTGGGTATGTTTAGTCTACTGAAAAGAAGGACTAGGAGTAACATGATACCAGTCATCCAATATTTGAGAGGGTGCCACAAAGAGAAGATCAAGCTATTCTCCAAAGCACCTGAAGGCAGGACAAGAAGTAATGAGTGGAAACTAATCAAGGAGAGAAGCAACCTAGAACTAAGGAGAAATTTCCTAACAGTGAGAACCATTAATCAAGGGAATAACTTGCCACCAGAAATCATGGGTGCTCCATCACTGGAGGTTTTTAAGAAGAGATTGGATAATCACTTGTCTGAAATGGCGTAGGGTTTCCTGCTTGAGCAGGGGGTCAGACTAGAAGACCTCCAAGGTCCATTCCAATTCTGTTATTCTGTTAAAGGTGTGTGGACTTCAACTTCCAGAATTCCTGTTTGCCAGAGGCGTGCTTAGAATTTCAGAGGCGTTTAATGTGGAGTTTTCTGGATGCAAAATTCTACCTTTGGCTGAGACCAGTTTATCTACACTTCCATCTTTCCTCTCTTTGCTCTGGAGGTTAGTTTTGGAGAAGAGGAATGGGAACATACTCCTCTAGAAAAGGAAACCCTCGAAAGTTGATAAGGAATGACCCACAATTTTTTTTAGTGAGGCAGAAACCGGCCCTCCTTCGAAAGCTTTTCCCAAAATTCTCTGAAAACGTTTGCAAAAGACAGCAGCCCATTCTGGCTGGAAATGTCTGTCTTTCCTTTGTTTCTCCAGATACTCCTGCCTTCCATTCACATTTTGCAAAATAACTTGGAGAGGGGGAAGGGAAAGCAGAAGTAGAACGCACAAGCCCACCTTGTGCAAACACGCCTCCTGGGATAAAACCTATTGTTGCAAACAGAAGCAAAACCAGGTTTTGAGAAAGTTTAAAATGGCTTCTTATCCAGCCAGTTGCACAAGAGAGTACTTGGCCACAACAAGTCTTGAGTGAGTTGAAATTGTGAAACCCACGATGGAAAGCAGATGTTAACCCCATTGTGACATATCAGGAGTCTGAAGACACTGACGAAATGGGGATGGCATTACATCATCTCCACCGGCTGCCTGTCATTTTCCGAGTCCGGTTCCAAACGCTCACGTTGATTCCAAAAAAACCCTCCAATTATTTGAGGTTGGAAGAGCTTTAAAAACTGCTGCCTCAGCTCCATTCTGGATTTTATTTTACTTATGCTTGTGGTTAACATTTCCAGGGGAAAACTTGATCTCTGCTGAGATCACAGCAACAGCATCCCTGAGCAGAACCTTCTCAGTGACTTCTGCCACATGATGCAACAATATCAATAACCACTTCCTTGTCCTCATCTCACAGATCAAGAACCTTCGCCATTTATTTTTTATTTTATTTTTATTTATATTATTTTGTCAATTGCTTACAAGATAATAGGTATAAGTAAAAACATAGTTATGAATACACGGATACATATAAGAAAAATAAAAGAAACAATAGGACAGGGATGGTAGGCACATTGGTGCGCTTATGCACGCCCCCTACAGACCTCTTAGGAAAGGGGTGAGACAGTCAATAGTAGACAGTCTAAGGTTAAAGTTTTTGGGGTTTGAGGAAGAAACCACAGAGTCAGGTAGAGTATTCCAGACATTGACCACTTTGTTGCTGAAGTCGTATTTTCTGCAGTCAAGTTTGGTGCGGTTAACCTTGAGTTTGTATCTATTTGCTCTTGTGTTGTTATGGTTGAAGCTGAAGTATTCATTGACAGGTAGGACATTGCAATGTATGGTTTTATATACAATACTTAAATCGGACCGAAAGTGGCGTAGTTCTAGGTTTTCTAGGTCTAGAATTTCGAGTCTGGTGGCATAAGATATTCTACAACTATTAGAGGAATGGAGAACTCTTCTTGTGAAATATTTCTGGACTTTCTCAACTGTGTTAATATCAGATACGTAATGTGGGTTCCAGACTAATGAGCTATATTCGAGTATTGGTCTAGCAAATGTTTTGTATGCTCTAGTTAATAGTGTGATATTATCAGAGAAAAAGCTACGTAGAATAAGGTTAATAACTCTTAACACCATTTTGGCTATGTAGTTACTGTGAGCTCTAGCACTTACATCATTAGAGATGTGTACTCCAAGATCCTTGACAGAGTTTGGATCATCAACAAGGTCTTGACTATTCAGCCTCTTTATTTAGCTCATTTTTTAGCCTAGGACAGTGGTGGATAACCTTTGTGGGCTCCCTTGCCAAAAATTGCGCTTGCGTGCCAGTACCCAGAAGGCAATGCGTGGGCGGGGCGCGATCCCCCACGCACCATGCACCTCTGCGCATGCGATTCCCCCTGCATGCGCTGCGCAGCTCTGCACATGCCTGCGCATCGCCTGAGCATCCAATGCCGCTCATGCATGTGCACCAAATACCCGACAATCAGCTGTTGAATGGACGGCGTGCATGCATGCACAGTGGGGCTATTCCGGACGACCTCTCACATGCCGGCAGAAGTGGCTCTGCGTGCCACTTCCAGCACGCATGCCATAGGTTCGCCATCACGGGCCTAGGAAATGTCTGGTCACCCAATTTAGTTCTCAATTTATGATTGGCCGTTTAGCAACCATTCAAAGTTATGAGACTATAACTATATAACTATATAGTTAGAAAACTGTAACAAAAACCAGGTTTCAAAATCCCAACATCCCATGACCACACCTTGGGTGCTTGGCAACTGCCCTGCATTTACGGTCATTTGCAGTGCCCCATGGTATAGGGTTTCCTGCCTGAGAAGGGGGTTGGACTAGAAGCCCTCCAAGGTCCTTTCTGACTGTTATTCTGTTCTGTTCGATTCTAAATTCTCTATTCTATTCTAATTCTATTATGTTATATTATTTGTGATTTATACTGGTTTTGCAGGAAACCAGGGTTTATTCCAGTTTCTGGTAAAAAAAACCCCAACCCTATCCATAATGAACCAAGAGATTTATTTATTAAATTTGTATTTCATATTTCTACAATCTCTTAAAGATCAAAGGGTTTGCTTTACGGCTGCTATATTCACTTAAAGACCACCACAAAAGATGTCATAAAATTGGGTGATTTTTTTTTACGGTGACCAGCTTTTAACAATTGTCGTGACTTAGTTATGACTGTAATTATCGGTTGTAACTGGAGGAGCAACTGTACCCTTTTACAGTTGGTCTCCTATTTCGCTCCGTCCTTGTTTTGAACTGAAGCAGCGCTTAAGTTTTAACCGTGGGAGTATCTTGATGTTTCAAATCTGATGTTTATAAGGGCGAATTTCATTGAAGGCCCAGAGGAATAGAAAATATTTGCGCTCAGAAACCTCAGCCTTCTAGGTCATTTGATGTGGATTCATTCCGATTCCAAACATAGGTTTTTATTTTTTTATTTTTTAAAGTGGATCCAGATAACACTGAAAAACAGCAGCTGTGGTCGACATCTCCGTGTCTGATTTGAACATAGTCCTTGGAGCCAGCCAACTGTGCGATGGTGTCAGTGAGCCCGGTAAACAAACACCCAATTAAAAGAAGAAACAACTCTAGCAAGTCCCTAAACCTTAGCGTATAAACATCAGCGGTGCTGGAGAACGTCCAAGCATTAGAAGCCAATGGGGGATGCAATTTTCTTGCTCTGCTCTGCAATTAAAATTATGTCAAGCTAGGTGCTGAACCTCTGCCTGCCTCTGGCAGTGGCTCCTTCCAGGATCCCTGTTAAAAATACTAAATGGCCTATGACTTTGTTGTTTGTATGTACAGCGAGAGCTTTTGCACTGGGGACAAATTCCTTCTGTGTACAATCACACTTGGCCAATAAAGAGTATTCTATTCCGCAGTCTCTTCTCTTCTCATTCTTTTTCCTATTCTGTTCTGTTCTATTCTACCATTCTAATTCTATTTCTATTCTAATTCTATTCTATTTGTAATTTATTCTGTTCTATTCTAATTCTATTCTATTTGTAATTTATTCTGTTCTATTCTATTCTACTATTCTAATTCTATTCTATTTGCAATTTATTCTGTTCTATTCTATTTGTAATTTATTCTCTTCTGTTCTATTCTACTATTCTAATCCTAATTCTATTCTATTCTGGGAGGTGAACATAGAAGGAGGTGAACAGTGAACAGTTGAAGGTCTGGTGCTTCAGAACAGATTAACTATCTCATTAAGATTCTGTTGTTGACAGATAGTCCTTGACTTATGACTACAATTGAGCCCCATACATCTGTCACAAACAACACCATTGTTAAGTGAATTTTATGTCCCTTTTTTTGGAGGGGGGGAATTAAAATATTGCAGTTGACTCTTTTCAACAAAGAAACATCCTTTCTTGACATTTCTTCGACCGATCGGATAGAGCTAGCAGAAGTCTTGATTGAACATAGTTGCCTTCTAAGGAAGGGTGCCGCAACCTTGGCAACTTCTAAGCTGCCTGGACTTCAACTCCCAGAATTCCCCAGTTGAAGGTCTGCCCATCTTCAAGTTGAAGTTGCCCATGGCTGAGAAACTCTGTTCTAAGGGATTTGTGGCTGATGAAACAATGAGAGATGGTTGCCTTTCCTTTTGGGAATGGACAGGAGCTGACACCATCCTTCAGAGATGTGGAAGGTGGAATCCCACAAGGTCAGGAGGCTGGCAGAGTAACGTGCCTCTAATTGCCACCTTGCCTCTTGCCAACCAGCCGATGCACAGCTATAATTAACATGAATACAGATCTTCTTTCTCTTGTAGCACCTTGAAGAAGAAGCACAAGTGGCTGGGAGAAGGAAGATACCCCTATAGAAAGTGAAATAAGAAGGCAAATATTAGTCCTGTGCAGAGATGGATAGACTACCTTTAGAAATCAAAGATAAGGGTGAGACAGAGTCATAATACTGGAGTAAAGACATAAGTCTGGAGTAAAATGTATCAATGGCTGGAGTCAAGGAAAAAGAAAGAAAGGGTTGACGCTTTATAGGAATGAAAGCTAAAGTTTTGTAAACCCAAGAGAATGGAACATAACGGACAAATATGAGACGATACGAATGCCTGAGTATAAAAAGACGGTTGTAAATAGGTATATAATTGTAGATAAATGCAAATAGAAATAATATGCAGCTAGTACTATACTAATAACGTAAGGAGTAAGGAAATTAACTGGTATGTATATCTTTATACAATAGCTTGTATGGCCAAAATGATGGCCAAGAAAGTCGCACTGTGTTCAATCGTTTTTAATGTTTATTCAATAAAATGAATTAATTAAAAAAGAAGTATAAGTGGGAAATTTATTTTAGGAAAGCAAGCAACCCTCCCCCCCAAAAAATCGGAGTCTTCCAACCCAGATTTTTTTCCTCCCTTCCCACCCAGATGCCCCTGGATTGTTCCCAGACAAGACAGGACCCAATCCTTCTTCCAACCGCTGTTTCTCCTGCAATCTTCCCCCGACAAGGAGGTAACAAGGAGTCCTCAGGAGTGCCTGGCCCTTCAGGCAGGTAGTCCTTGACTTATGACCACAATGAGCCCCCCCTCCACTGTTGCTAAGCGAGACAGCTACTAGGTGAATTTTTTCCCCGTTTTTACGACCTTTCTGGCCACCGTTGTTAAGCGAATCACTCTGTTAACCTAGTAACCCGGTTGGGGAGTGAATCTGGGTCTTCCCGTTGACTTCGCTTGTTGGAAGGTGGCCACAGAGGATCCCATGAGCTCGGGATGCTGCCACTGTCATAAATATGGGTCAGCTGCCAAGGGGCTGAATCAATCATGAGGCCATGGAGATAACAGATAATCAGAGTTGGAAGGGCAGAGTAGGTCATCTAGTCCAACCCCCCGCCCAAGAGGGAGACTCTACACCATTTCTGACAAATGGCAGTCCAATCTCTTCTTGAAAGTCTCCAGTGATGAAGCTCCCACAACTTCCAAGGGCAACTTCATTGGTTGATTGTTCTCACTGTCAGAAAGTTTCTCCTTATTTCCGGGTTGAATCTCTCCTTGTTCATTTTCCATCCATTGTTCTTTGTTTAGCCTTCAGGTGCTTTGGAAAATAGCTTGATCCCCTCCTCCTCTCTGTGGCAGGCCCTTCAAATATTGGAAGGCTGCTCTCCTGTCTCCCCTGGTCCTTCTCTTTACTAGACTAGCCAGGCCCAGTTCCTGCAACCGTTCTTCGTATGCCTTAGTCTCCAGTCCCCTAATCCTCTTAGCTGCTCTTCTCTCTGCTTTCTCTAGAGTCTCAATGCTGCAAACAGTATGAGAGAGGGTGATAAGTCCCTTTTTTGAGAGCCGTTTTTAAGTTTGAACAGTCCCTAAATGAAGGGGCCGTTAAGTAGAGGACTCTCTGTGGACAGACCCTCATTGAATTTACCCAACCGCCCCTCGCTGAAGTCCCTCCCAAAGATTTGGCCGTCTTCGTGCACTGTGCAATAAATTCCACGGGTTTAATGGGTGGCCTTCCGGATGCGCTTTAAGGTTCTGGTTTTGACCTTTAAAGCGCTCCATGGCATCGGACCAGGTTATTTGCAAGACCGCGTTCTGCCAGTAGTCTCCCACCATCCGGTGTGCTCCCACAGGGAGGGACTCCTCCGGGTCCCGACGGCTTCCATGTGCCGCCTGGTGACCCCGAGGAATAGGGCCTTCTCTGTGGGGGCACCTGCTCTCTGGAACGGACTCCCCCCAGAGTTGAGAACGACTACCGACCTGAGGGTGTTCAGGTGTGATTTGAAGACCTGGCTCTTTGAGCAGGCCGACCTGGGCTGATTTTAAATTGATTTTAAATTGGGTTTTAATCATGGTTTTAGTATTGGGGGTTTCTAGATCTGGAAGCAGCCCATATTTAATTCTGTTTTAACATTTTTATATGTATTGTTTTAGTTGGCTGTGCACCGCTCTGAGTCCTTCGGGAGAAGGGCGGTATATAAATTGAATAAATAATAAATAAATAATGATACGCCGTGGGAAAAGTTCTATCTAGACTGTATTGATGGGGGTAGATAAAGCCTCCAAATCAGAACAGCCTGTGCTTCCGAACAGAATGGAAAAACCTCATGGAGACTTTGCCAATCTGGCTAATCTGTATATCTACCCACCGTAGGGTAGCCGGTGTACCCATTAAAGACCGAGGATGTATCTGCTGCAAGGAAAAAGGAAATGGTAAGGTAGCCTTTTCAGGGGAATCAAGAGAGAATTGTGGCAGAGGATTATTGTTCCTGCAAAATAGGCTTCCGGCTTTTGCAGTAACCTTCCCCTGGAGTAGGGAGGGAATGGAGATCCTTCCCCTGCCACACCCACCAAGCCACACCATGCCCACAAGCTACGCCCACAGAACCGGTAGTAAAATATTTGAATCCCACCACTGTTTCCAACCATGGCTTCTTGTCTTGCCTTCTGATGCTTTGGAAAATAAGTCAACCCCCTTTTCTTTGGGGCAGCCCCTCAAATATTGGAAGACTGCTTACCTATCCCCACTAGTCCTTCATTTCTTTAGATTAACCAAAGACTTAATTATTTTGTAAAGCGATTATAAGATAACAGGCATAAGTATAAGCATGTTTATGAATACATGAAATGGATACGAATATAAAAGAAACTTTTATATTGTTTGCTCTTGTGTTGTTATGGTTGAAGCTGAAGTATTCATTGACAGATAGGACATTGAAATGTATAATTTTATATACTATACTTAGATTGGACCGAAGGCAGCATAGTTCTAAGTTTTTTAGGTCCAGAATTTCAAGTCTGGTGGCATAAGGTATTCTGCAACGAGTAGAGGAGTGGAGAACTCTTCTTGTGAAATATTTCTGGACTTTCTCAACTGTGCTAATATCAGATACATAATGTGGGTTCCAGACTGATGAGATGTATTCGAGTATTGGTCTAGCAAATGTTTTATATGCTCTAGTTAATAGTGTGATATTACCAGAGAAAAAGCTATGTAGGATTAGGTTAACAACTCTTAATGCCTTTTTGGCTATGTAGTTACAATGGGCTCTAGCACTTAGGTCATTTGAGATGAGTACTCTAAGATCCTTGACAGAGTTTGGATCATCAACAAGGTCTTGACTATTCAGCTTGTATTTTATTTTCTGATTTTTTTTTAATCCAGGCAGCCCCAACGGACTGTACGTGACAGCTCTCAGAAATCACACTTCAGCCAGCATTGCAACAAAAAACAATGAATGACATCTGTTAATTGCAAGAGTTGTACTTCACACAACTTAAGGTTGAGAAATGTTCTCCAGAGCCCCAGTTTCCAGACTCTTAAGCCAAGCTCTTTTAAGCTACACACATTCTCAGCCTTATGGTCCAGCTCCTAACTGCCATCTGCTGGGGAGACAAACACACTTTTTGGCAACCAGGATGGTCCTTGAAGGCATAAAGGTCGACCTCAAGTACAGGTAGTCCTCCACTTACAACCACAAGGCAGCCCCAAAATTTCTGGACTCAAGCGAGACATTGGTTAAATGAGCTTTGACCCGATTTACTGCCTCTCCTACCCCCGTTGTTAAGCGAATCATTGCAGTTCGTAAGTTAGTCCCAGGGTTGTTAAATGAACCGGGCTTCCCTGTGGACTTCGGTTGTCAGCAACCATCATAAAATCTGAACCGGTTGCCAAGCGTCCAAATTTTGATCACGTGACCGAGGGAAGACTGTTCAACGGTCACAAATCACATTTTTTTCAGAGCTGGGGTAAACATCGAACGGTCACTAAATGAACCATTGCAACTCAAGGACAGCAAAGCACATTCTATTAAGGATTCTACTAAGCTCTTTCTCTCCAATAGGACAAGTCCTGGAAGGTCAACGACATGCAACAGATCGTCTTTGTCAACTCATAAAATATTTCTATGGACTCTTTAGAGTTGTCAACAGAAAGGGAGGGAGGAAAGGGGTTTGAAAGGGCAGTGCAGCAGCTTGGAAATCAAAAGTGCATTCCATAAATAGTTTTTCAAAGATAGTAACTAGGTGACTGAAGTTTCTGCCATGCAAATATCTAATTGGAGAATATGATTGATGACTCTTGGCTATGGATGTGTCCTATTGGAGAATACAAATTACAATACACCCAGGGGATAGGGGGGAAACCAGGGTCAAAGGTGACAGTGAATGATATGTCTCAGAGTCAGCTGCACCCAAGCAGCGCCAGACACGTTAACTCCCATTAAATCCTTTGGAAGTTTTGGAAGTTTGGCTCGAGACTCATGATTTAAATGGGGGTAACTTCCGGAATCCTGACAGTCTTATTTTGACCGTTGCCAGCTTCCTTTGTGGTTTTACAAAACCAGATCTTCTGTAGGACCTCCTTTGGGCCTGAAGGCAAAGAGCTTTCTCTTCCATGCCGTGTGTTGGCCTGCAGAGCACATCCTGCCTGTATCCGCTTGCACAACTGGGTAGACCAACATCCGTCGGTTTTTATGAAAACTCAACCTCACTGGCTACCCCTCTGCAAGGCCACTTGGCACCTGGCTGCCGAGGTATTTCCAAACATGACCTTCCTTTACCTTTGAGCTTCGGACCGCAACTTTTCACAACAGCTATAAAAATGTTCTTCCTCACTCAAGAGACCGGAGTCACCAGGAGCCATGGAGCACACCGAGAGGCTAAGCAAGGTATGAAGCGGCAGATCTGGCAGTATCTGTTGGCTGGCAAAAGATCTCCAGATCTCCACCTGCTACCTGAGGATTTTGAGTGATGGCCTCCTAAGATACTTGGCTCACTTGCTACCTGATGACTGTGGAGATTTCTCAGTCACATCCAGGTCATGGTTATCCCAAAAGGGCTTTTTTTTTTTCTTTTCTAAGAGGCAACTGGGCTTTCGGGTTTTTCTCTGAAGACGTTTCGCTTCTCATCCAAGAAGCTTCCTCAGCTCTGACTTGGATGGTGGGAAATGGACTTGCTACCTGATCTTTTTGACTGAAGATACCAAGGGCTGGGAAGTGGCATAGGCAGTGCATTGAGTTGGGTCATGTCCCCAAGGATATCGCTGCTTTCCAAACCCCAAATACAGCTTACAAGAAGTTTAAACAATATGTGAACAGCTGGTGGAGGGATGAAACTATGATTCTGATCACAAAAACGAGACAGCCCTGGAATTTTTCAGCCACCTTTCCTCCATTTGGCTGTGCAGATGATTCTTGACTCTTGATGAATGTATCTTTTCTTTTATGTCCACTGAGAGCATTTGCACCAAAAACAAATTCCTTGTGTGTCCAATCACACTTGGCCAATAAATAATTCTATTCTGTTCTATTCTATTCAGATACGTAGACTTCAACCGAGTTTCCTTTTCTCAAGTCAGTGAGATGTTGGTCAAGCTCACAATCCCAATGAAAAACTTAACCAACTTGGCCACAGCTAATTTAAAAAAAAAAATTATTTGCTTCTGAATTTTACAGCCCCATTAAAACGCCTTTAACTTATGTCCAAAGCTGGGAACTTTGACATGTGAACTTAAAACACTTTGCTAGCTCTATAAGGCCCTCTTCCCCAAAGCACCCATCATGCCTTGCAAAAGTTGTAAATCTATTCCGCCACTTATGACCACAACTGAGGCCAGAATTTGGTTTTAAGTCCTTGCAAGTATTAAGATAAGTCACCATGGTTGTTAAGCAAATTATTAAGTTATTAAGCAAATCGTAACCCAGCTTATCCAATGGATTGGGGGGGGGGGTGTTCTGGGGTTGTTTTTGCCAGATCACATGACTGTGGGACGCTGCAACCAGTTGTAAATGCAAGCTGATTGCCAGCCCCCCCCCCCCCCCCCCCCCCCCCCCCCCACACACACCACACACACACACACACACACACAAAAAAATGTGATTACATGATGGAGCTACAGTTATAACAGTAATGTCAAACCCAAAAATGACCTATATGTAGCCATTTTAGTTCGGCTTAGTATATATTCTTTTTCCTATTTTCTCTGTGGCAGTCATGGGAGGAAGGATTTTGGGCTTGCCACATTCCTAGAGGGGGAGGAGTGAAGATAGAGACAGTTGTTTAGGCTAGGTGATTCTTCTTCCCATGGGAAATGAGCTGTCTGTGTTTGGGCCCCTGAAGGTGGAGATTTATGACATCAAGCAACTGTTGAATTACTTCTATTGGAAAATGTGACTTTTGGGGTTTTTTTCCAGTTCATCCTAACTTCAAATTGTTGTTAAGCAACTAGTTGTAAGTGGAGAACTACCTATCACGGGCCTGGCACCAAGCATTTAAAATGAAAAGATCTTTGATATTTTTATCGATCTATTTATTTATAAAATTTATAGGCCGCCCATCTTACCCCAGGATAAAAACTCTTGGATAGCAGTTGTCCTGTTTGGGAATGGGTGGGGGGAGGGGGGGAAGAGAGACGAGTTATTGGGTTTTTAAAAATATTTGTAATGCACTCAGGGACACGTAAATAAACTCTGTGGCAACAACACACATGCGTCTTTGTTTCACTCTTGACACTCTGATTTTATCTGACAGGTCACTGACCCGTCCATGGACACAGATAAAAAAGAAATAAGGTAAGCTTGGCTCCCATTTTTTAATTTAATCAATCCCCTTTTCTCGGTACTCCCGTTGATTGTGAATTGGGAGTGATTTCACAAGGTTGCTCCTCTTTCTTGGTAAAGGAATTCCTGGGCATTCTCCGCCCCTATTCACCAGCCCACAAAGCAGCCCCAAATCAACATGCTAAGAACATCCTGTGTTCTGGCAGAAGCACCACACCGAGAGAGGCAATGTTTCTTTCTCCTTTGATGTCCGCATTCCTCACGCCGTGAGCCCATCAGAGCCACGGGCAAGTTTTCCTGAGGGTCACTTCCCCAGACAATCTGGGGCCTTGGGGTTCCCCCAAGCAACTTGAGCCTCATCCGAAAGGAATGGGGGATGGAGGTCCCTGGATTCCAGCAGCGGATTGCAGAAATCACATCTGGCAAGGCCGAGGTAGGTCAAGTTTGTGGCGAGCTGCCAATTCAGGAGGCAAGCTTGGCAGGAGATTCACAGAGAGGCAACCTGCATCAATCCATCCCTCTCGATCCCCTTCTCTTCTCAAGGGCTTTCAAAAAAACCCTCTTGAAGCCCGAAGTGTAGATGAAGCCCAGACCAGAAGAAGTGCAGATTTCAGGCTGAAACAAGAATGGAGGTTGTCCAAACGAAGCAACTTGAGTGACCCATTGGAGATGCATCGTAAGAGGATAGAACAGAATAGATATTAGAATAGAACAGAATAAGGAAAAAGAATAGGGTAGGGTAGGGTAGGGTAGGGTAGGGTGGAGTAGGGTAGAGTAGAGTAGAGTAGAGTAGAGTAGAGTAGAGTAGAGTAGAACAGAACAGAGCAACAGAATTAAAAACTAGAATAGAGTGGAATAAAATTAAAGAATGGAATGGAATGGAATGGAATGGAATGGAATGGAATAGAATAGATATAGAATAGAATAGACTAGATAGAATAGAATAGAATATAATAGAATAGAAGAGAATAGAGCAGAGCAGAGCAGAGCAGAGCAGAGCAGAGCAGAAGAACAGAATCAGAACCAGAACAACGAACAGAACAGGATGAAGAATAGAATAGACAGAACAGAACAGAGCAACAGAATTAAAAACTAGAATAGAGTGGAATAAAATTAAAGAATGGAATGGAATGGAATGGAATGGAATGGAATAGAATAGAATAGAATAGAATAGAATAGAATAGAATAGAATAGAATAGAATAGAATAGAATAGAATAGAGCAGAGCAGAGCAGAGCAAAGCAGAGCAGAACAGAACAGAACAGAACAGAACAGGAATGAAGAATAGAATAGAACAGAACAGAACAGAGCAACAGAATTAAAAACTAGAATAGAGTGGAATAAAATTAAAGAATGGAATGGAATGGAATGGAATGGAATGGAATGGAATAGAATAGAATAGAATAGAATAGAATAGAATAGAATAGAATAGAATAGAATAGAATAGAGCAGAGCAGAGCAGAGCAGAGCAGAGCAGAACAGAACAGAACAGGAATGAAGAATAGAATAGAACAGAACAGAACAGAGCAACAGAATTAAAAACTAGAATAGAGTGGAATAAAATTAAAGAATGGAATGGAATGGAATGGAATGGAATGGAATAGAATAGAATAGAATAGAATAGAATAGAATAGAATAGAATAGAATAGAGCAGAGCAGAGCAGAGCAAAGCAGAGCAGAACAGAACAGAACAGAACAGAACAGGAATGAAGAATAGAATAGAACAGAACAGAAC
This sequence comes from Bungarus multicinctus, assembly GCA_023653725.1. Classification (NCBI taxonomy): domain Eukaryota; kingdom Metazoa; phylum Chordata; class Lepidosauria; order Squamata; family Elapidae; genus Bungarus; species Bungarus multicinctus. The sequence continues at coordinate 18,632,335 of CM042843.1, forward strand.
AGAACAGAGCAATAGAATTAAAAACTAGAATAGAGTGGAATAAAATTAAAGAATGGAATGGATGGAATGGAATGGAAATGGAATAATAGATAGAATAGAATAGAAGAGAATAGAATAGAATAGAATAGAATAGAATAGAGCGAGCAGAGCAGAGCAAAGCAGAGCAGAACAGAACAGAACAGAACAGAACAGGAATGAAGAATAGAATAGAACAGAACAGAACAGAACAGAGCAACAGAATTAAAAACTAGAATAGAGTGGAATAAAATTAAAGAATGGAATGGAATGGAATGGAATGGAATGGAATAGAATAGAATAGAATAGAATAGAATAGAAATAGAATAGAATAGAATAGAATAGAATAGAGCAGAGCAGAGCAGAGCAGAACAGAACAGAACAGAACAGGAATGAAGAATAGAATAGAACAGAACAGAACAGAGCAACAGAATTAAAAACTAGAATAGAGTGGAATAAAATTAAAGAATGGAATGGAATGGAATGGAATGGAATGGAATAGAATAGAATAGAATAGAATAGAATAGAATAGAATAGAATAGAATAGAATAGAGCAGAGCAGAGCAGAGCAGAGCAGAACAGAACAGAACAGAACAGAACAGAATGAAGAATAGAATAGAACAGAACAGAACAGAACAGAACAGAGCAACAGAATTAAAAACTAGAATAGAGTGGAATAAAATTAAAGAATGGAATGGAATGGAATGGAATGGAATAGAATAGAATAGAATAGAATAGAATAGAATAGAATAAATAGAATAGAGCAGAGCAGAGCAGAGCAGAACAGAACAGAATGAAGAATAGAATAGAACAGAACAGAACAGAGCAACAGAATTAAAAACTAGAATAGAGTGGAATAAAATTAAAGAATGGAATGGAATGGAATGGAATGGAATAGAATAGAATAGAATAGAATAGAATAGAATAGAATAGAATAGAATAGAATAGAAAATATGGAACAGAACAGAACAGAACAGAAGCTGGAAGGGACCTTGAAGGTCTTCTACTCCAGCCCTCTGCTCAAGCAGCAGAACCTATAGTACCTATACTACCTATATCCTGTAAGAGCCAGTAATCCATTGAGTCTGCTCTTTGAGGGTTTTTTTTTTTTGGGGGGGGGGGGGGGGGGAAGGGGGGAAGGGCTTGTTTTAGTTTTCTTTTTAATTATTTTATTTATACTTGTATTTACTTCTTCATTTATTGGGTTCCTTATTTCCTTTTTAAATCTTAGTTGGATGATGGAGGTGTGTCTTTATCCCAAGCATCTTTACTGAGGAATGACCCACTACCTCCACTGGAAGTTGGCTCCGAGCTCCCGCTACTCTTTCTGCAAAGCAGGTGGCAAAACAACTCTTTTCCAGCTTTCCTTTTCCTGATATCCCTCTTTCCAACCTCAGGGAGTAAAATTCCACGAAAAGCGTGCGAGAGTACCTGCAAGTCCGGGATCAGTTGGGCTTCAGCAGGCCCCGTTCCAACAGCGCCGCCTTTGTTTTTCCCACAATGGTTGAAATCTCTGCCATGGCCCCTCGGCCTGTGTGACCAGAAAGCAGGGAGGTCAGTTGTGGTTGTTAGGTTGGGGGTCTACCTGTAATGTATCTTTCCACCTCGCCCTAATGGGATTGGAAGGAGAGCAGAGGTGGGTATTCAGCAGGTTCTGACCGGTTTTGGAGAACCGGTAGTGGAAATTTTGAGTAGTTTGGAGAACTGCCCAATCCCACCTCTGGCTGGCTCCGCCAACCCCATCTATTCTCTGCCTCCCATTGAGTCCCAGCTGATTGGCTGGGTCTCCTTTGGTTACCCTGCACAGGAGAACAGAGCTGGAAAGCAGGTTAGTGGGGTGGGGAGGGAAGGAGGATTTTGCAGTATCCTTCCCCTGCCACACCCACCAAGCCACGGCCACAGAATACCATGCCCATCAAGCCACACCGACAGCTGATCGGCTGGGTCTCCTTTGGTTGCCCTGCATAGGAGAAGGGAGCTGAAAAGCAGGTTAGTGGGGTGGGGAGGGAAGGGGGATTTTGCAGTAACCTTCCCCTGCCACACCCACCAAACCATGCCCACAGTATGTAGTAAAAAAATATTGAATCCCACCACTGAAGGAGAGGCCCACTGACCTTCGTCTCCACAAACCAGTTTCTTCACTATGCAAGGGATCTCGACGTAGCCAAATTCTTTCAGCTGCCCCACCTGCCGAGCCGTGATGGGGTGCTCCCACATAAGGGTGTTCATGGCAGGGCAGAAGAGCAAAGGTTTGCTCACGTCCCAGGCACGGATGATGCACGTCTGCAGAGAAAGGCAAAGACTGAGGAGGGCATGGCCACCGATGGGGGACCTGACCACAAGGAGAATGCAGTCAGACCTTTGGAGGCGGAGGCTGGTTGATTTATAAAATAAACCAAGAAGTAGAGAGATTGGAAGACCATGGGGATGTTGCATTGGTCCTAAGTGTGAAAAGAGGTCATGAGTCATTTTTTTCAGTATCATTGTAGCATTGAATACTCACTGAACAAACGGTTTTAAGTTGAGGACTACCTGTGCTCTATCTTGAAGGACTGACATATCTTGATGATGTAATTGTTATCATCTGTGCACCCAACATGCTCATCATCTCCTCATGGTTTACACAGGTGCCATTATTGCAGAAGGTTATGAAACATCAGCTTACCACACATATCTTAATGAGGAAGAGCTGGAATTAAAAGTGTAAACGCAATGCTCCAGTAACTCACCAATAAGTTGTCACAAATGCCACTTGCAATTTTGGCAAGGGTGTTTGCATCCAGAGGAGCCACCAGCATGAGGTCAGCCCAACGCCTCAAGTCAATATGGAGCACAGGATCGGTGCGCTTTTTCCACAGCTGAGGACAAGATACTGCTTCAATTAATGTCATTCACCCAGCATGCTTCATCGCTTTCTACATAAATACAATCCAGGTTACCTGCTGTGGTTTGCCGGCAGCAAGTGCAGACGGCTGAGGTCTGGGAGAGTGAGGACTCAGATGAGGGGCCTGCATGTGATGCAGGGATGGGGCCAGGACCATCAGGGGGTGGATTGCTGCCGTCGGAGATTGGGGAGGCTGGCAGCAGCAATGAGGAAGAAGTGCCCGAGGAGCCTGTGCTCAGTGCACGTGCACGCAGGGCTGCTCGAAGGAAAGAGCAGCTGCAGCAGCACAGGCAACTTGGGAGTAAGGCTGCAAGGTAACGGCCCCTCCCTCAAGGGATAAAAGCCAGCTGAGAAACTGGAGTTTTTTGCGGCAAGCAAAGAAGTTTTTGCACTCAAGCCTTGTGGACGTTCGGACTCTCTTAGTTTGTGTTTTGAAATATTTCTTGGCAACTTTATCGAGTGTCCTTGGCAGCCTTGCACCACCTTGGCAAGGCTCCTTCTTATCGGAGGCAATTAGTTTGAAACAGCCTTTTAACCGTGAAGGAACGGAATTAGTAAAGAATCATTAAAAGGTTTTGCTGTTACCTCCGTTTGGTGTTTGTTTCCTTGGAACAAGGTTTGGGTCAGAACATTACCATACTTTCCTGCTCATCTTCCTAGGCTTGGTAAAACGAACTCAGAACCAACCAATTTATCACAATTCAAACAGTGCAAGATATAAAAACACAAGATAATTTGCTGCTGCATTCTACACAGTTATCAACCCGGGTACAAATAAAAGCTCCTTAGCCATAAAGGAGAAGCTAAAGCTTTTTGAACGATACTGACCTGCCATTCATCGGAGTCGTCGTAGATCGTTACAGGAATCTCTTCGGCTTTATAGAAGTGTTTTGCACTTTCTGTTGTCACCACCAGAACTTCCAGCTAAAAAGAGACAAACACTGGTATGAATGAGGGGTGTCTAAAATGGACCAGTAAATAAAAACGACGAAAAACTGCTCACTCCAGGTATCTTCAGAAGTTCTGCCACCAAAAGGGGCAACTTTAGCGCAGCCACGCTCCCAGTTACCCCGACTAGGATGTGGGCATTCTTCTCCGAAGACCCGGGGCAGATTGATGACAGAGGAGACACCTTAGCCTCCATGATCAGGCTGAGAGAGATCCTTTTTCACCTGCAAAAGAAGGAAACATGAGGACTACTGCTCCAAATTAAATGCCTCTGTACTGCATTTGGTCAATTGCAAGACTCACTGGTTAATTTTACGCTCCAAAGCTATGTTCCATCGTGGGGGACAAGGGCAAGACAGACAGACAGACAAGACAGACAGACAAGACATATTTTCAGCTAGATTAGATGATAGAGGGGAGGGAGAGAGGGATGGACGGATATATATAATTGTGATAGATAGATAGATAGATAGATAGATAGATAGATAGATAGATAGATAGATAGATAGATAGATAGATAGATAGATAGATAGATAGATAGATAGACAGACAGACAGACAGACAGACAGACAGACAGACAGACAGACAGATAGATGATATAGATTATTGTGATTGATAGATGATATAATTGTGATAGACAGATAAACAGACAGACAGACAGATATATTTTCAGCTAGATTAGATGATGGGGGGAGGGAGAGAGGGATGGATGTATAGATAATTGTGATAGATAGATAGATAGATAGATAGATAGATAGATAGATAGATAGATAGATAGATAGATGATATAGATTATTGTGATTGATAGATATGATGTAATTGTGATAGACAGATAGACAGACAGACAGATATATTTTCAGCTAGATTAGATGATAGGGGGAAGGGAGAGAGGGATGGATGGATATAAATAATTGTGATAGATAGATAGATAGATAGATAGACAGATAGACAGATAGACAGACAGACAGACAGACAGACAGACAGATAGATGATATAGATTATTGTGATTGATAGATATAATTGTGATAGACAGATATACATAGATAATCAAGAGAGAGAGAGATGATATGATATATGATATAGATAATTGTGATAGAAAGATGCAGAGACAGAGACAGACAGACACAGACTGATAAAACGCCCCTCCAACTCAGCAGCAAACCCAGCTGTTTTTCTAGTGCCACATGGGGATTTTCAGGGGTAAAACCCACCCAGGCCTTATTCCTATTAAGCAAAGAACCAGAAGAAAAGCCCCGAGGATTGTGGAAAAACCCCAAGTGAGAGCAACGTCTGAAGAGGCTCAATCTTTGGCCAGCCACAAAGCTTCACTGGGGGAAGTAATCGCTCGTTCTTTGCAGGTTGGTCTACTTTACAGGGAGGGTTTGGGGTGGGGGGAGAGAGAGAGCGATGTGAACTTGCCTTCAGCTTTCCCTGCCTTCAGAGTCTAAGATCCGATATAAAAATATGTAATGGAGGCGAACATACGTGTCCCAGGATAATGTTGCATGATCCAATCTGAGTCGGTATAACATATAAAATGACATATAAAAACTACATATCAAAAGGGAAGAAAGGGGGGAACCGATAAGGGTACACAACCCACGGATCAAAAGTTCCGGCCGGCGGATGTCAATAAAGAATGTACCTTCCGGTTCTTTCTGGATCATAGAAAGCACGGCCGCTTTAAACGGGCTCAACTTCCGTTTCCTTCCCGAAGTGGTTGACGACGGCTCTAGCGGCTGGACGAACTCTTCTGACTCCACTTCCGGGTAGGATGACCATAGATTGGATTCCTAGACCCATACGCAACTCGCTTCTCCCTCCCTCTTCAGGAGGATGGAAGCGATGCCCAAAATCAGAATTTTAGTTTTTAGTTTTAGAACAGAGACCCTGCAAACTTGGCAACTTTGAGACTTGTGGACTTCTGGGAGTTGCCCAGAATTCCCCAGCCAGCTGAGGAATTCTGGGAGTTGAAGTTGCCAATTTGGAGATCTCTGTTTTAGAATGTGGACCGCGGAGCAAACACACATGATTTGAAAGCTAAGATAGGAGTCTCTGTTTTTAAGAGGAATCTTATATTTCTTCAATGGCTCTCCTGATGCTGAATTTGCTGGAAACCCCTCTTCATATTACACATTTTTGCAACTTGGACACTCTAAGCAATGTTTTTCAAACTTGGCTATATGATGAGTGGATTTCAACTCCCAGAATTCCCCTGCCAGCAAAGAACGGCTAGGGAATTCTGGGAGTTGAAGTCCACTGATCTGGCCAAGTTTGAAAAACTCCACTCTAGACTCCTGTGCAGTTTTGTCTCGTTGCAGTGGAAAGACTTTTTTTTTTCCTCAGGTTTTGGTGCTTCTATTTTAATAATGTTTTTGGCTTTTGAAAATGTGCTTTTGCCAAAACTGCCACTAGGTCAAGGCAAGGAAAAGCACCTAAGCAATAAGTCTTACCAAATAAAATAACTGTATCATCTGCATAAAATGATGTGCAAATCTGCTCACATGTGGTTTAACTGTGGCTTATATAAACCAAGTCTCCCTTCACACTCAAGATACCTCAATTCCCTTTGTAGCCTCTTTACCCAATTCCCTCACAGCTTATCAGAACTTCCCCACAGACAACCCTGCATGTTGACATCCCTGTTTTTAAATCTAACCATCTACTACAGAAGGGAGCAAAAAGGCATTTTATTCATACAGTTTATTTTATTCATTAATTTCCAGGTTGACACTGTTTTCATCAGGGACAGACATGGAACAATTGTATAATCACATGTGGTTGGATGTTTTAAAATCCCCCCTCCTTTCCCCATTGAGATATCTATTTAAAAAAAAAAGATCGCACGGTGAATTAGATACAGCCTAAGGATTGTGATGGCCACGGCTATTCTGTGACACGATTCTTCTCCGTCGAAGGAGAATAGATCTCTATTAATGCTTAGAATAAAAAGAGCCCATTTGGAATCGATGCAAATATACAGACGTCCATCTCTTGTTCAGAATAATGACACCATTCTTAACTTCTGGTATCAGACCGTTGCGATCAGCAAGAGTCCAACAAATGTAAGCACTCTACGAATCGAAGAATGTACAGGAATGTTTCTCCACCTTGTTAAGGCTGAGATGTGTGGATTTCAACTTCCAGAATTCCAGTTAAGTTGTTTTCTGGCAGATGTTCCATTACTAGATAACGTTCGCCATCCCCATCAACACCATCAGAGCATTGATGACGTTACCTAGCTGGGTCAAGAAACATCTGCAAGAAAATCTCACCAGGATCAGAGAGCACCAAGGACCCCACAATGCTACTTTAATTGACATGCGTTGGAGAGGTTTATACAAATTAACAGAGTTAGAAGGGACCTTGTAGGTCATCTAGTCTAACCCCACCCCCCACCCAAGCAGGAAACCCTGCACTATTTCTGAAAAATGGCAGTCCAATCTCTTCTTGAAAGCCTCCAGTGATGAAACTCCCACAACTTCTGTTCCATCAGTTGATTGTTCTCACTGTGAGAAAAAATCCTCCTTATTTCCAGGTTGAATCTCTCCTTAAATCAACTTCCATCCATTATTAGTCTATCCTTCAGGTGCCTTGGAAAATAGCTTGACCCACTCTTCTCTGTGGCAGCCCCTCAAATACTGAGAGGAAAGGGTCAAGCTATTTTCCAAGGCACCTGAAGGCCAGACAAGGAACAATGGATAGAAACTGATCAAGGAGAGATTCAACCTAGAAGTAAGGAGAAATTTTCTGACAGTGAGAGTAATCAACCAATGGAACAGAAGTTGCCTTCGGAAGTTGTGGGAGCTTCACCACTGGAGGCTTTCAAGAAGGGATGGATGCCTGAGATCAACACAGCTGCTTAAAGCAAGATAGCTTAACTGCACCTGAATGCTCCCCTTCTCAACAAATGCCTAAAATGGTTTGGTAGACCCGATAGATCCTGCAAAGAAGTAGAATCACGCAAGGGAATCAAGCAGAAAAGTCTGCACGTGAGGAAAAACAGAAATCAAGATGCAATATAGGATAAAGGGTTTATCCTATATCCTATTTATTTGCAAAGTTGCCTTGATTTATTTATTATTCTGACCACCTCCCTGCAGCTATTCTTCTTGAGAGGAAGGGAGCTAATATTTTGCAAGGAAGTCAGAGCAAAACATTAGCAGCTTGGCTGCTTCCCAAACAAGATGAATCTGCTGTTAAAATCTTAAAACCTAGAAATATAGACCGGATGATTTCAGAGAGCAAAAATACAACCAGGTCCTCGCAGAAGGAAGAGTTGGGTTGGAAACCCATCCTAAAATCCACATCGTGTGGTGGTTTAGTCTTTCCAGATGTTTTTAAAGGAAGTCCTGCTTTTCATTATATCGTTAGCTCTGATTAATCGAGAAAGCGTAGATTCGTAACGTGAATTTGCTCAGCCTGAAAGGAAGCAGCCTAGGAAGGGAACAGAACAGAGATGATGAAAACATCCAAGACAGATGTAGGCTGTCTTGGCTTCCATCTTGATAAACATGGCCTTCCCAGGAAGGTGAAACAAGCCCACACTTAACCAGGTTTCTAGCTTGCTGGGGTTATTGCTGTGGCTTTTAGAGAGAGAAAGAGGAGGGAGTGAAAGGTTACGAAGCCAACAATCCACTATACTGCAGGGAGAATCGGCAACCATCAAGAATGGGTGAAATGCTCAAGGGCTTCCCTCTCGTAGAGGTGAAGACCTCTTCCCTCCTGTTCTCCGAGGTGGCTAGAAAAATCATGATCACCACAAGAAAATGTCGAAAAACACCACCGTACACAGTTTCACCAAAAAAAAAAAAAAAAGGAGAAATGAGCACACACACACATACAGGCACCACAGCACAACACAACTGTCCTGCAGGGCAATGCGTTTCTTCGTCAGAGGAGGAAGAGGAGGAAAGAGAAGACACCACAGGAGCCCAAGGAGGGGGACTCAGGAAGAGGAAGAAGAATCCAATTCAGAGATTTTTCTCGTGGAAAGGTCTCTCCCGCCATCTTGCTGCCTCCTCTCCCCAACCGGCAACAAGTTGGTAGAATTCATCCCTTGGAAACCTACACAACCTACCCACGCCCACAACCCACGCCTTCTTCGTTCCTTCCTTGCCCACCTAAAGCCAACATCTTCTGGGGTTCACCTCGGGCTTCTCACATGTCGTTGGGGTAGTTATAGTTAGGGGTGGCTGAGTACTGCGTTTCGTGCTGCATCATGGCGTTGTGAGCGGCGCCCACCGCCACGTTTTGTGCCGCCTGCTGGACCTGGGGGTTTTTCCAGGCGCCGGTGGTCCACTCCTCCTGAGCTTTACTGAAACTGCCACCGCTCCCTCGGTAAAATTTGTGTACCTGCAGAGGAAGGAGAGAAGAAGGGATCAGCAGGCCCCCTGATCGTGTGCGATACTTCTGCGGCACTGAATTAGAATTAGAATTGAGTAGAGTATCATAGAGTATTGTAGAATAGAATAGAAAATAGATTGGAAAATAGAGTAGAGTAAAACAGAATTAGAATTGGAAATAGAAATAGAATAGAATGATTGGCATAAAAGTGACACATTGAAATATTGAATAACTAAATAATGAAAGATTTAATAAAAATATGTATAATATTACTAGAATTATATAAGCTTGTTAAATGAAACAAATATGATTAATATTATTTTATTTGTATCAAAATGTATGACACTCTGGTGCTACTATTCACGCATTGATATGTTTGTAAAAAATAAAAAATTTGGGGAAAAATAATGGAATGGAATAGAATAGAATTAAATGAAAGGGAATGCAATGGAATAGAATAAGGAATAAGAACAGGATAGAGTAGAACAAAACTAGAATAGAACAGAACTGGAACTGGAATGGAATAGAATAGAATAGAATAGAATAGAATAGAATAGAATAGAATAGAATAGAATAGAAGCTGGAAGGGACCTTAAAGGTCTTCTAGTCCAACTGGAACTTCATCACTAAGTGATATGATTGTGAAATGAACCGTCACATGACCACTTTTGATTTTGTAATCTTTCTTGGCATGGTCGTTCAGCAAATGCATTGACTGCTTATCCCAAAGGATGGTTGCAAATGCCAGTCATGTGATCCCAGAATGCCACAACTATCCTTAAGTGCAACGGAAGATTGCATGAGCCTTTTTTTTTTTTCAATGCCATCATAGCTTTGAACAGTCACTCAACAAGCAGGTTATAACTTGAGGAGTCCCCGGAGAAGGAACAAGGTGACTCAGTTTCCCTCTTCCCTCCAGACCTTCCTTCCTCTCATGCTGCTGTGCCTCTTCAGTTGGTAAACCCAAGGCAAATGTTATCCTTCTTTATGGATCAGCACGCTTCTTCAAAAAGAATAGAAGGCTTTCCGTGGATAAATCACTTTTTCTTACCATGCTGAGAGCAATGAAGGAGAACACTGCCATGGCTGTGAAGAGAATGGTGGGAATGAGCATGACGACAGCAGAGCCCACGTTGGTCCCAAAGAAAGAGATCGTTGCAATCCAGCCACTGCAGAGAAAGAAAGAAAGAAAGAAAGAAAAAGAAAGAAAGAAAGAAAGAAAGAAAGAAAGAAAGAAAGAAAGAAGGAAGGAAGGAAGGAAGGAAGGAAGGAAGGAAGGAAGGAAGGAAGAAAGAAAGAAAGAAAGAAAGAAAGAAAGAAAGAAAGAAAGAAAGAAAGAAAGAAAGAAAGAAAGAAAGAAAGAAAGAAAGAAAGAAAGAAAGAAAGAAAGAAAGAAAGAAAAAAAAAGGCTTTTTAGAGAATTTGTGGGCATTTTCTCCCATCGCTCAAGGGTGTCTTATTCTGTCTGGGTCTGTTTGATCCTAAAATGCTCAGGGTCTTATTGGAATGAAGGAAAATTTAAAGCAGGAGAAGGAAAAGATGCTCCTTTAAAATACAGGACTGCAAAAAGAAAAACCCTATTATTTATACAAATAATTCAAGGTGACGAACATGTCTATTATTCCTTCCTCCTCCTATTTTACCCACAACAACCACCCTCTGAGGGGAGCTGGGCTGAGAGAGAGGAACTGGCCCGAAGTCACCCAGTTGGCTTTCATGGCTAAGGGCAGGACCAGAAGGCCCAGCCTCCTGGTGATTGGTCCAAAATCACTCAGTCAGCAGGACTACACATCACCATCTCCTGGGGATTGGTCCAAAGTCACCCAGTCAGCTTTCATGGCTAAGGCAGAACTAGAACTCACCATCTCCTGGTGATTGGCCTAAAATTGGCCTTTAGTGTTTAAGGTAGGACTTAAACTTCCAGCCTCCTGGTGATTGGTCCAAAGCCACCCAGCCAGGCTTTAAAGGTGGGACTAGAACTCCCAGCCTCCTGGTGATTGGTCCAAAGCCACCCAATCAGCTTTCATGGCTAAGGCAGAACTAGAACTCCCAGCCTCCTGGTGATTGGTCCAAAGCCACCTGGTCGGCTTTCATGGCTAAGGCAGAACTAGAACTCCCAGCCTTCTGGTTTCTAGCCTGGCGCCTTCACCGCTAGCTCACCAGCCTTGCAAAAAAAAAAACCAACCCTGGCATCATTTTACCAAGTCCATCAGAAAGTTTTCTGCCCGTCTTTTCCAACTAGGGATATGCGGCAAGAGCTGGATCCCGAGCTCCACGAACGCCGATAAAACACCGGATGGCTGAAGCAGCAACAACCGTCCCAAACTTACCAAAGCTCCCCAGCCGGGGATGCCGATGGCTTGAATGATGCTGATCACGAGCTGCGCCATGAAGGTGAAGAAGAAAGCCATGAAGCTGAAGGAGCTGTCTGTCCTGCAAAAAAAAATAAAAAATAAATTAAAAAATAGAAGGGACCATCTATTCAAACCTCAGCAGCTTCCCGAGGGGTGGACTTCAACTCCCAGAATTCCCCAGAGAGGCAGAGTCACAGCAAGGATCGCTGGTTGCTGCCATCCAATTCAGATTGCCATGCAGTTCCCTGGGCCTCCGCTTTGTTTTTATATATTATCTTTTACTCATTAAACGTTAAACTCAGTCAACTGAACATTTAAAAATAAATCACAGATATCATTGAATGGCTCTGATGGTTGATACAGGTTGCTGCCAGCATCCTAGGTATCAACCAAGTATCTAGGATGCTGGCAGCAACCTGTATCAACTATAAGCGCCAGTCAACGATATTTGTGATACATTTTTAAATGTTCAGTTGACTGAGTTTCATGTTTAATGAATAAAAGAGATAATAATAATAATAATTTGTGATACATTTTTAAATGTTCAGTTGACTGAGTTTCATATTTAATGGATAAAAGATAATATAAAAATTATTATTATAGTTAGTATTGCTTAATCTTTAGTGAGTTTCACAGCCTTTGGGGCTGGCTGGTAGCTCAACAGCTTGAGTCCTAACCAAGGGCCTAGGAACTGTTAAGGTAGCTTAAGTGTTAAGGTAAATAATTATAATTGTCTCTTTTATTCATTAAACATGAAACTTAGTCAACGAACATTTAAAATTGTATATACAAATACCAGTGGCTGGCTCTGATGGTTGATACGGGTTGCTGCCAGCATCCAAGGTATCAGCCAAGTATCTTCTTAAAATAATAACAATAATAACAATAATAATAATAACATCATTATTATTATTATTAACCCCTTTGCAAGGCAGAGAGATTGCTTAAACAAGCTGTCTTTTCTTAAACTGATATTCTCCCTAAGCAGCAGAACTCTAAAACAAATGCCAAGGATGATTTAACAAGCTCAGCTCTCTGACCTTAATTGGTTAATTAGATCTCTCCTGTCAGCTCCCAACTCCTGCCTGAAACTGACCAGGCCTTAATCAGTTTCTCAACAAAAGCTTTTGTTGTCAGATTGCAGTCAGTTTAATTGTCCATACACACATATAAATGGTTTTTTTTTTAATATTACAGTTTATCCCTGCTATGTTTGTGAGTGGTGGCTAACCCAAGTAGTCACTA